>OY986437.1:28353062-28868062 GCA_963920525.1 Dichetophora obliterata
CATCTCTGAAGATGATATACCATTATCTATCCTTCGACAAAATATAAATTCTATAGAAACACCAGAAGAAAGCATTACTATGGATTTTATGAGGGAACTTGTTCAAAACACTATGCACATTAATTTGACCAATGATAATTTAAATGAATGGATTGAAGAAAGCTACAATACTGATAATGAAGATGAGAGTCTACAGTTGTCAGAAGACGATGAAGCTGAAATTCATGTCGAAAAAGATGATCAAATATCAAATTCTGAAGCACTTACTTATTTAAACAAATGCATTCTATGGGCTCAACAAAAAGATCTTGCGGATGAAAAAGTTATACAGCTGACAGATTTGCGAAATGAAGCATTGGAGTTATGTACAAATAGTGTAAAACAAACAACCATAAAAGATTTTTTAAAACCTAGTTTTTTTATTTATTTATACATGTTTTTATACATGATTTGAACTGATTTTTGATTTATATTAAAATTGATTAATTTATATTATATTTTTAACTAATTGAATAAAAAAACCTGAACTGTTAAACTCGTAACAAAAATGAACTCTAACTTTATTATTTTTATATATCGCTAGAAAATAAAATACATACATATTTGATTTTTCATTGAAATTTGTGTTTTTCTTTAATAAACTTATGGAAAATAAAACTATCCAATAATCCGAATGTTTCGATAATCCGAATGTGGGTCTGCAATCATTAGTTCGGATTATCGAATTACTACTATATAATATATGATATGATATATTTTATATTATATTTTTCACTTATAATATATTATTGTAAATGAAATTATATATAAAACAATAAAAAATATTCAATGTGTATCGCTATTATTATAAAAAAAATAAAAAATATATTTAAATCTTCCATGATAATTCTATTAAATTATTGATGTCAACCTGCGTTGTAGACAATTTTAATATAGCGTCCAAATGTTCATTCGTAATTCTGTTTCTGTGTTTTTTTTTTTAAATTATAAATTTGGAAAAGCACTTTCATACACATAAATAAGTGCTGCCAAACATGGAATACAAACTTAAAATTTCTTTCTGAAGCAAAGGATATTTATTGGAATTTAGTAATTTCCAGAAGTCGATGACCTTAAAATTATGTATTTTAAGTTCAGAGTCGCATTGCAGATCACAAAGCTATTATTAATTAATTTAAGCTAAAAAAAAGGAAAACGTTTCGCGGTGTTCGTGTACCCTTTTTCCCCTGGATGCGCAACTGCTTGATGATTGACGTACGAAACAAAAATTTACATCAGATCTTTTAAATATAAGATAAAAAAAAAAATTCGGAAAAGCTTCTGGCTTTCCTTACAGTTTACTATGCGTTTTTCTTAGTTCAGAAATTTATAATTTTTCCAAATCTTATTAGAAGAAAAACGCTTCCTTTAAATTTTTAACATTTTTGATTTTCAAAAAACCCTCATAACTATTTTTTTTTTCGGCAAAATCCGAACAAAGTCGAATAGATATTTTTATTGGCTTTCAGAATTCAATGCTAAGATAATTAAATTTTTACAACAGGTAAATTTCAGGTGTCAAGTAGTTAAAAGTTGCGTTTTCGCAACGTGCGTAAGAAATGGGTTAAGCATGAAGAGCATGAGTGAAAAGTTTGTTACGATTTGAAAGGGGTTGAAAAAATTGTTGATGCTTTCTTTGTCTTTAGGACAGTCGAGCTTGTGCCGAGCATTTTGTCAAGAAGGACTAGCCAAAAAGAGAGGACATGAAAGTTGGAAGACACAACGTCAAATAAGTTGTTTTGGGTAAAATGGAAAACATACTTTTGCCAGCTTTGCTCATCAAATTCGGGTTCGGGCATGGTTCTTTTCACTTTCTTTGTTCTTTCCTTTATTTAAGATATATGGAAAACTAAAAATCCACAACTAAATTGCGGAAAATGTGGAATAAGAGGATAGGAACAACTAAGGGCTAGAAATGCTTGTCGAGATTAAGGCATAACACTAGCCTCGGCTTAAAGCAATTCATATTGTCTTTCACGGTTGTTTCGCCTAATCAATAATTCCCGTATGGTTCCAATCAATTCCTCTAAATTAATCTATTCATTTCCTTTCATATCAAAGACCAAACTTTATTTGCATAAGGCGCATGCCTTGGTTTTTTGATCTTAATAAAAAAAAAAATTGGGACTAATAAAAAAGTTATTAAAACTCTGAAGAAAGAAGTAGTTGTGTTTATTTGCTTAAAAAAATTTCCAAAATTTGTAATTGAGATTGTTCTGTTTCTCCTTTTTGTCTCAATATTATGTTTTATAAAGTAAGCACCATCAAATATAAATCGTTTTTAAAACTAACTTTTTAATTATTCAATATTTTAATTTTAAATCGAATTGGGATTTTCAAATTGGTTTCCTGATTTGAAATTAAATCAGGACAAATGCATATCCAACTTATTGGGATTTTGATTTGGCGGATATGAGATTTATCTCATTTCCACGTAGGTCCTTGGGTTGGACAATGGCCGCAAACCAGTTAAAATGAGTTTAGTGTTTTGGATTGTTTTTCAAATCAGGATTATTTTGCGGGTACCTTAAATTGATAGTTACTATTATTTAATTCGATTTTGCTTATTTATATAGAATCAAGTTTATTTAAATACGCGTTTTATATATATTAAATTTTTAAATTCCGCTGAAAAGCCAATAAATGTGCTTAGTGGAAAATCCTAATTGCCAATAGGGGGTATGTTTTAGTACGTAGGTACATTCTGTCTGTCCCGGCTAATTCGGGCAGGATTTAGAATGTAAAACGTGCATGCGTATAGGACGGGTATACGTATCTTTGGAAGATTTCATACCTCCGGGCGAATAAAAAAAAAAACATGTCATTAGGAAAAATCAAAGAAGGTGAAGAATTCCAAGCGTTATTATTGTTAAAGCGTGGGATGAACACGGCAATCGTTTTCATCAGCAAATGAAAAACATGGAGCAACGCTTTCAAGAAACTGGGAATGAGAACATGATGGGGGGGGGGGATTATATTTGATTTCTCATAAGAGAAACCAAAGAACTATTTTCAAGGCTATTTGACAAAAGAACTCCTCTTAAAAAAATTAATTCAATGGAAAATTAAATTAAAAATGTAAAAACAGTAAAATATCGAATTTTAGTTCCTTCACCCAAATGCATCTTCATGTCCTTAGTTTTGCACGAATTTCTTTTAGCGATAGCTTATTTTCTCTTCTTAAAATGCATTTTTAAGATTAAAAGAAATAAAAACCCGTTTTTTGCAGTTTTTGATTTTTTATGAATTTTTGTAGAAAATTTTTACTTGTAGTTTTTACGTAAAAAAATTTTTTAAAAATAGTTCTTTTGATGGCCAAAATATGTTCAAATATATGCAGCTATAATAAAAAAAACGGAACAGATATTTAAAAATTTTTAAAGAAAAACCCTATCCATACAAAATTATATTTGGAATTGGTAAAGTAAATAAAGACTTTCGTAAGAATTGTAACTTTTTATAATTGAACTATGTTTTCATTTACGTAGAGTAATGTAAAAATTTTATGTTAAAAAAAATTTTTTTTATAAGTTTTGTAATATAGAGCTAATATTTACATTTTCACATCGTAGAAAGAAATTCAACAGCCTTGGTAAAGTTCTCATAAAACAGCAACGCTGCTGAGTACTCACACACACACACGCAAACACACATATATACATTTTTAATGTGACAGCAGCTTCCGATTTAATCAAACATTATTAGCACAAATATATATTTCAATTTATATGCAAAAATGATTATGTTTTATACATACAACTTGAAGCAGTTATCCTGCCTCAGCGGAAGCTGTGTTAAATGCATTTATGTATTCACCAGAGTAGAGACCCAAACACACACACACACACACACAAACAAGATCCTTGCCTTGAGTGGACACTGCATAAGAAAAAAAAAGCAATTGCAGCGTGTGCGTCTTCTGTTGAGTTTCAAAAATAGCTGCATTAAGTAAACAGCTGAATTGTTCGTGTTTGTATCGACGTGTGCGTTAACTTGGTAATGTATTTGTGCGCGTGTTGTTGCAGCTGCATATCATAAAGCTAATAAAATGCCATAAATTGTCCACAGCAGCTATAATGCTTTGTTGTCTTGCATCCGATTTAAAACCGGAAATAAAGGCAAACACAAGCCCAGCGGTATACCAACCCACACTCACACACAATTAAACACATTGGACTACACACATTCCCTTGAATGACATCATTGCTGCTTATAAAAATTTAATATTTGTGCTTTAATATTTATCGCTGTTGTTGTTGTTTTTGTTATAGTTTTTATTTGCTTGTGTGTGCCACAAAATTTATGTGTTTGTTATTGTGTCAGAATTTTTGGGACAGCGCAACGCATGAATGATTTTTATTAAATTGAAATTTCAAAGTGGTGTTTTTGTTGTTTATGAATATTTAGACATATGCTTAACTTTAATTGTATGCGTGTTTTGGCATCATGCAATTTTTTATGTTCGTGTATAAAACTTACCAGTTTCCCCTCATTTATATCGGAAATAACAATCGTTGCGTCCTCACTGCCACTGATGGCCAACGTGTTGTTGACTCCAGCTGCTACACACGTAACCAGAGCTGTGTGAGATCTAAGAAGTAAGTGAAGGAAATCATAATGATGATGATGAAGTTGAGTGAAAGTAGTAAAAAAATACATAGTATTTATTATTAAATGAAATCGATCAATTGTTGTGAAAAGGGAAGAAAAAAAAGGAAGAAGAAGAAGAAGAAAACAATTGAAACAACTATGCAACTTACTTGATATGCGTCTTCAGCTGACGGTTGCTCACGTTCCACACAATCACAGAAGCATCTTCGGAGCCGGTTAGCAGAATGTCAGATTGCGGTGCGACCAACAAGCACGTGACTGCTGCAGTATGTCCTGTAAAAGAAAAAAAAAGAAAAAACATAGAGGTTGAATAGACAGTTAGTGGAAGCAGTTTTTACATAAGGTTTGCCAGACGAACATGAGTTGTTTTAATAGTTAATAGACGAACAAGTTGAAGAAAATTGAAAAAATAAACTATATCGCTTAAGGAGTTTTAGTGACACGAGTTCTTACCAGAGATCTGCAACGAATACTTAAAAATAAGTAGTGCTCGAATACTATTCGTTCACAACTCAGTGATTCAAATCAGAGATTTCAAATGAATCACATCTTTGAATCATGAGCCACTTACTCAAAAATGAGTATAAAAAAGTATAAGCAGTTTAAAAAGTAGTACTCATATCAGGGTTCACAAAAACTCTCAATTGAAGAGAAAAATTGCACTTCTCCTCATCAATTTTATTTAATTGAAGAACGACTCACTTTGTTTTCCTCATTCGGGAAGAAAAAAAACTTGAGCGCTTTTATGTTCAATATTCAGAGTGATCAAAACTTTTTCTTCACTCTTTCATATTATTCGCTCGTAGATTGCGCTCCTCAAAAAACCGAGTTGAACAACGCCTTCTTGCTCGCGAGTTTTTGCAAAAATAAACTTATTTCATTGGAATTTTTGCAATCGCTCATTTATTTCGAGTGATCTTGTTAGTTAAAAATAAATACGTGTTTTATGATGAACTATATTTTTTTGCATTTTTTAATGAAATATTAAAGCACTTAATAAATTTTTAATATGTTTCTTTTTTGTTTATTTATCTTAGTTTCTTATAATTTCATAAAATATAATGATTTTTTAAGTTTTTGCAATGAAATATATTATTAAGAAAAATACTTACAGTCAGTCTGGTAAGAACGTGATCGGCATAACTTTTAAACCCTTAGCTCGATTCTTTTAAAATGAAAAACATTTTGTTGCATGTTTAATTGGCTAGTGCGCAATTTTTTTAGTAAAATGTATAATCGCCCCCATTAACAATAATAGCTTCACATCTACGATGCATACTTTGAACTAATTTTTGAGCAAACTCCCGTGGTAGCTCCCTCCAAATTTTTTTAATATTGCGGATAAGCTGTTTAGTAGTCCAGATACATTTTCTTTTGAGCTTTTCCTTCATAATTGACCAGACATTTTCGATTGGGTTTGCATCTGGAGACTGTGAAGGCCAATCCAACAATTCGACCCCATTTTGCTCTTTCCACGCTTTGCACAAACGACTTCGATGTTTGGGGTCGTTGTCTTCTTGCAATATCCAGGATACTCCTCTCCTTTTAAACATTGAATCAGCTGATGGTAACAGTGATTTCTTGTATATTTTCGTCATTAGTTCAGCATTCAAATTGGCAGTGAATATGTTAAGGTGTCCAAAACCCCGTTCTGAAAAGCATCCCCAGACATAACTTTAACTGGGTGTTTGACAGTTCGCTGAACTAATCTATTCGCTCCAGTACACCACGATCGACTAATGAAACCTCCGGCCCAAAAAGAAGATTCATCCGTAAATATTACATTGCTCCAATCACGATCCTTGTTTGCAGTCGCCCAAGTGAGTCTTTTTTGCATATGAACTGGTGTAAGTAAGGGCTTTTTTAAAGAACTGCGATATTTAAAGTCATTTGCTCGCAAACGTTCTCGGACAGCATCTTTGGACAAATTTACTCCCTTTTCTTGCAAAATTGCCGCACCTTTACGCAATGAGAGTCCAGGATTTTTCTCGAAGACGTGGAGGACTTTCTTATCATCATTATCTGAGGTCTTCTTTTTTGTTCCACGCCCAGGGTAGTCATCGACATTTTTTTCACACATATAGCGATTAACCCACTTTGTCACAAACGCTTTTGATTTTTTCATATATTTTGCTGCCGATAAACGGGACATTTTCGGTCCTTTTGAGTGCAAACACAGAAACACTGCTTCAAACCGCTTTTCAAATGCAGAACTCATAACAATATTTTACACTTCCACTTGAAACCGCAAATGCAATTAAACTGTTTGATATATTGCGTAATGAAGCAACCTCTCCTCTCAATTTTTGCATACTTCGTTCACGCGTAACGGTAAACCACGAAAAATGTTGCCGATTACGCTCTAACCAGACTGACTGTAAAATTATTGATTTAAATCCTTTCAATTTATAATGTGCGAAGTGCTTAACTAAAGTTTCGCATCAAATGAAGCGAGTGATTCAATGAGTTTATCATTTCAACATTCACGAGCGATGAAAACTCAGCATCTCTCATCAACACGATGGAGTTCTTTTAAAATGTCTCAGCATACAAACTCACGAACGAGGAAAGCAGTTGAGGAGTTATAAGAAGAGTGAATATTTATCCGCATACGCTCTGAATATTATATAATGATAAACTCATAACAAAGATAACTCAGAAAGCGAGAGCGCATTTTGATTGCTTTACACACCCTGACTCTATGTGATTGATTCGAAAAAAGACAATAAAATTTTTGACTCATGAGCTACTTACACAAAAATGAGTATCAATAAGTATAAGTAGTTTCCAAAGTAGTACTCATATGTGATTGATTCAAAACAAAGTGAATCAGATACGTATAGAATGCTTTGCCAACAACCACTGAAGAGATTTTGGCCATTTTTTGTTAATTTGCTAACCTATTTGTACAAGTTTCCGTGTTCAATTTCATTTCTTCATACAAAAAATAAATTTTTTCAAAACTGTAGATTCGATTATTTCAAAATATTTTGTATGTGGCTTATCATGTTCTTGCACTAAGGCCTTCAATTAAATATTAAGGGTTGCCACCTAATAATGTGCATTTTTAAGAATTTTAAGCATAGTTAAAGCGTTAGGGGGTCGCTGATTTCGAATCTGAAGTCAGAATTTTAGAATTCAGTATGGTTAATAGGGTTGCCACCTTAAATTTTTTAATTTTACAATTCGGTGCTGGCACGAGCACTACGTAAAAATGGGTCACTGAATCCGAATTCGTTGTCAGAATTTCAAAATGATGTAATTTTTTATAATAGGGTTGCCACCTAATAATATGTATTATTTAGAATTTCAACCATCATTTAAGAGTTTTAGGGGGTTGCTGATTTCGAATCTGAAGTCAGAATTTTAAAATTCAATATGGTTAACAGGTGGCCACCCTATTACATAAAAATAACATAATTTTAAAATTCTGACAACAGCTGAACTTTTTTGTTATTGCATGTTAAAGCGTATTTTTATATCAAGCCTATAACTCTACCAAGGATTGCCGTTTTTTTTAGTTATTTCTATTTGCTGAAGTACACCATAGAATTGAAACAAATTTTTGCTTCGCTAGAGACAAGTGTTTTAACTGAAAGCTGACTAGTAGCACAACCAGATGATCACTTATTTATGACCTTGACCGAAAACGATCAACTATTTTTAGATTACTAGTATCGCCTGTTGCCAAAATTCGACCAACTTTCTGAAATTTCAAAAGCTTTTTTCCCATTCTGAGGCGATGACCTTGCTTTAAGAAAATGTGTTGTGCAAAGAAAATCTAAAGTTTCAAATTATCGCAATAATTTAAATATCAAAATAGCGGATTTTTTTTTTTTAAAATATTGTCTGTAAAAACATTACCCCAAAAAACTTCTGTATTTTTTCTAACCGTAATTTTTCACAACCAAGGCTTTTCATACAAAAATACGTTGTACTGAGAAAAGCTATAGTTTTTGAGATATCGTCATAAATTTGATGTCAAAATGAAGGGAATTTTTCGGAATTTACTATTTGTAAGAAATTTTACTATCACAAAATATATTCACACATGTTACATAGGCAAATGCTTATTATAAGGTATTCGTAAGAGGTAGCGAAAAAAGGTTTTTTTACATTGTATTAATATCTAAAATTTCCTCTTACGCCATGTTCTTCCATTTCTTATAGTTTAGCTTTTACTTCAGACATATTCTTTCAACGCTCATATTTCAGGTCAAAGGTCAACAAAATGGCTTAAAACATAAATTTGTGTATATAAATGTGGTCTGTGGAAGTAGTTTCAAATAAGGGCATCCAATTTCAGGACGCTTCGGCTCAAACGCTTTAGATTTAAAAAACACAATCTTGGGATCCCGGGACTAGTCCCGGGTTTGACAAAACCTTCCGACTCAATTTTATTTCTAAAAGCTACGAGTAGTAATAAAAAACTGCATAGTTTATGAAAAAAAATTAATTGCAAATCGATATTAAGCCAAATGCAAACGAGCTTCAGCGAACAGGACCCGAGAAAAAAAATTCATATATCGTGTAAAAGTAGCTGATATGTACCGAAACTGGCCTGAGTCATAACTATAATGTACCCGAAACATACCCAACAAGTTAAATTATGTCAATAAAGTGTTCAAAAACGAGCGACTATATTCGGACACAATAAGCTGACGAGTGCCCGAATCGGTCTACGTTCGTATATTGTGCCTGCCCAAGGTGTTCCGGAAATAGCACTGCTTTCGGTGCAGAGGTCGGACATTTATTGATACGGGCCCCGGACATATATCAGATACTTTATTGACACAAAATATGAAGTTGTTTCTCGGGCTAGAAAACGAATTTTTTCGATTAAATGTTTCGATTAAATGTTTGGATAGTATTTATTGTTTATTTCTGAAAAACAAGGATCAATTCTTTTAAAAAAATTAATTAAATGAGATTATATAGAAGGTTCATAAAATTATTGAAAAAAAAATAAAATAGTTAATTAATTTCAGTATTTCTTAGTAAGAATTTTGTAATATTTTGTGCAGCTTATTTATGGAATTTTTTTTTAAGTTTTTAAAGTCACGTTTTAGTTTTTCTAAGTTAGTATTTTTTAATATTTTGTACAGTTAGTTTAAGAAAGGTTTATATATATAAATTTTTCACGTCATATTTCACGGCTAGTTAAAAAATTTTTATTTTAGTATTATTCAAGTTACATTTCAATATTTCTAAGGAATTATCATGTGTTTCAAACATTGAGTTATTTTGTACAGCTAGTTTAAGAAACGTTTTTATTTAAAAATTTTTAAAATCACAATCAGGTCTTTTTTAGGTAAATCATTGAATTTTTTGTACATGTTCTTAATATTGAAAAAAAAAAAAATTGAATAGTACAATAATTTTAGTATATCTAAGTAAGAATTTTGTGATATTTTGTACCGCTTGTTTAAGGAAGTTTTGTTTTTTTTTTTTAAATTTTTAAGGTCAAATTTCGGTATTTCTAAGGTAGTATCACGTCATATTTTTTACGGCTGGTTAAAAAAGATTTTTATTCTTGTATTATTAAAATCATATTTCAATATTTCTTAAGAAGTATCATGTGCTTAACACATTGGGCCTTACCAATAGTCAATTTAATGCCAACTTTAAATTGAGTGTGAGCTTTTCTGACATTATTTCTCTAGAATTTGTTGAAAAATTTCTTGTTGAATTTTTAGAAAAGCTTACACTAAATTTATAGCCCTCTTCTGGCAAAGTAAGAATTGTTACCCAGTATTTTTAATATTTATATGTATTTGTTGTAATTTTTGTATTCAAAACAATATTTGAAGGTCAAAAACCAAATTTTTTAATAAAAGCAGGTAACAATCGTTATCAAAATTTAATATACTTGAGCCTAAAATTTTGTTTGAAATAAAAAAATTACAACAAGCACATAGAAATATTAAAAATACTGGGTAACAATTGTTACTTTGCCAGAATAGGGCTGTTAGAGTCGACATTAAAATGACTATTCTACCGTCCTAAGAAAGTACGTCACAAACGCCAAAATTCCAAAATGTAGAAAAAGGTAGATTCGCAACCGTGAATGAGTTTCTGATTTTTGTGGTTAGTTAAAATTACCCATTTTAAACTCCAAATGACTGAAAAATTTAAGTAAAGTGGTCACTTCTAGTGTGTTTCTTAGAAAGATAAAAAACGTAAAAGCTAAATATCTCAAAACTACTCAAATGGAGATATGACTTTTGTACTTAGGAGGGTAGTATTGGTAAGGAATATTGTGTTATTTTGTACAGACAGTTTCAGAGAGGTTTTTATTTTAAAATTTTTTAAAAACACATAAACTTTTTTTTAGGTAATATCATTGAATTGATTGTAGGAATATTTTAGAATTTTTTTTTGTAGAGGCAATCCCGGTATTCCGAAAATCCCGCGATCTTAGGCCTTGCAATCCCCGGACTGTCGGGACTAAGATAAGTCCGGGATCCCGATATTGGATGCCTTATTTAAAATATTAAAAAACTTTTTTCACAGAAATTATTTGTTAAGCTGTAGAACTTTGTAAGATATATAAAAACAACATTTTGAAAAACTTGATTTTCATAAAAAAATAAAATAAAAAATAAAATAAAAATAAAAAAAATCACGGCTCATGATTTTCGATGATGGAAACTTTTGTTTGCTTTGTGTGTCAAAATGAAGCAATTTTTGCTTATAAATGATATGTCACATGAAAGAGTGAAAAAAGTGTATAAGATAAAAAAAAAATTTGGCCAATTTTTTTGAGCAAAAACTGAATATTTTATGGGTTTATTTAAAACAATATAAAACATTGAATTCGTCAGAAAACGGTTACTCTTTTCATATTTCTCCACAGTCATTTAATTGATCTTTCAGACAAGGAAAATTTAATGAAAATCGATTAAAAAATGCTTGAAATATGTATTTGCTTGCAAAATCAAAACATGACATTTCAATAGATTTTTTTTTTCATTCTGAGGCGATCTTGCTTCAGGAAATACGTTGCACTGAGAAAATTTTTTGAGATATCTCAATAATTGTTGAAAGTTTTAGCGACCGTTTGAGTTTACAAAATTTTCGTTTACTTTTAAAACTGTTTTAAATACTCCGTGTACAGTAGACCACCCAAATATACCAAAGTGTTTTTTTCTTCGCTCCCCGCGCATTTTCATTAAGAATAAGGTTAAAAAATAAAATCTGCATAAAAAAATGTGTACCGCTAGTGGTAATTAGCCAGTCGGTTTTGATTTAAAGCCTCCAAAATGTGCTAAAAAACAGTTCAAACATACATTGTTCTATATCTATTATAAAAAATGTTAAGGGTGGTTGATCTTTGAGACATATAATGAAGAATGAACAGGCAAAGATTAATTGTGCTAATTTTTTAATCTTAGTGCCATATTTCGTGGTGTTTTTACTGCTTAAAGTCGAATTTTTCAATAATTTTTGTGTGCAATTTTTACTTAAAAAATTCCAATAAATTTTTGAAGGGTGATAAAACTGACTTCTTTAAAGTTTCATAATGCAAATTAAATGGGGCTTAATTCATAATTATTTTTTTTTTAATATATAGTTTTTTGCCAAAAAAAAAGCGTTTGAAAGTAAAAAAGTAATATAATAATGATTTTTTTTTTATATTTCAATGAATTTTTCGAATTTCATAACAAAGTGAAAGTGTAATATAGTCATACATTGCTTTTATATGCGATTTTAATAAGCGTGGCGGCTTAAGTTTAATTGATAGAACTCATACGCCATGTTGATTAATTATAACACAAAATAAGTTTTCATCAATAAAACTAGATGGATAGAAAACTACTAAAATGAAAATAAACGAAGACTGGCTAGCAAACAAAACCGAATATAAACAAATACGAACAAAAGTGATCGGCTTAAAAAAGAAGTACATGCACAGTTTTAATTTTTAGCAACTGTAATTTGGCAATCATTGCATTAGCATACTCTTTTCCAAATACTCTAAAAAAATTTTTTTCGAAAAATTGGTTGATGGTAAATCTTTACAATGTTGTTCCATTGCATGCAGGATGAATTGTTTTTGTTCTTCTTGATGTGTTAAAACCGCATTAAATCTTGTTATTAACGCAATTCCACGTTCTGCAATATCATTTACAACTAATAAATGTTTAACTATAAATTTTGCTGCAATATAATCCTCATTTTCCTCCTAAGTCATAGGATCTAATGTTAAAAAATTTTGACTTATATTTGTAATTTCCTTATTTAATATAGTTTCGAAAAAGGTGTAGGTGTTGTTCGTAACGAAGTCACTCAATTCAGCAGTCATAACATCCTGAACATCTATAAAAACTCTTTTTGGTTTATCGGGATGCCCAACTTTTTTTAGATTTAATACCATTTTCCTTTTCATTTCAACGTCCACATCATCGTCGAAAAAGGCTAATGCTATGTTTGATTCATTTAAGTACCATAGATGTTTGAGTAATTTTTTTTGGACAACTTCTCCAATAATTGCATCAGTTGATTTGAATAACTCTAATTCTTTAAGAAGGTTAATATCATTGGCCGGTGCTTTCGGGGCTACTTGGCATAGAAACCAGTACTTTAAATATACGCGAACGGCGAAAATATTAAATCTGCGAATATTATTTAACAGATGAGCTGAAATATTTCAAAGAAATTGCATTAAAGTTATGAAAAGAAGCGAAAATTAAAGTAGAAAATATGACTTTTACTCACGAGAAACAGCAAATTGTTTTCTAAAAAGAAATATTTTAATGGTGTATATTATTTTTGCCATCCACCGTGCTTGACTGACTGCACCAGGCTGAGAAATTTTATACTCTGGTAGTTTTTCTCCAAGAAATAGCGCACTTAACTTCAGCATTTCTATGTAGTCATGTCTTGTGCTTTCAACTTTATTCTTAATTTGATCTTTTATAAAATATATCAAATCATTTCGGGTTGTAATTGGAAAGCAAATAGCCACATCTGGATCTTCAATGCCAGCTATGAAATTGGTATGTTGTAGTTCAGGCCAAACTTTGCGAAATTTTTCAAATAATAATATTTTTGGACCTGACGTTGTTGGTTCTACAGTGACTTTGAATGCAGCACCAGCCAGCAACTCCATTATATGATGTCTGCATCCAAAGTGCAACAGCTGCCGGTTGAGATTCTGTTCTAATACAGCGCAAGCTCCAATAGAAGTGCTGGTATTGCTTGCTGTAGTGTCGAAACACATTGCCATAACATTACTTTCTGCATGCCAGTCCAGTAAAGCCGAATAAACAGCAGCTCCTTCGATGGCACCAGTTTGCTGGGCTACTTTCGGAATTCCGAGTACTTTGGTTATTCCACGCGAAGATAAAATTATGGCAAGTCTGTTGCAAGTTAAATGGTTAACGCTTGTACAATCCTCGAGTATTTTTCCATCCCAATGAACGGTGTAGGCAGCATTAATAGGAAACTGTTCTTTTATATTTTGGAAAATATATTCCTTATGTTTCAAGCGTTGCATTCTAATGTGTTCTGGAGAAATGTGCAATGATCTCACATCGCAGCCTAAATTATATGCAGCTTGACCAATAACTATTGCAGCTCCGGTGTTGCTTATTTGAAATCTGTCTAAGGCTTGCGTCATACTTGCATTGACTATATTTGGAACTGTTTCTGCTACATTTTGTTTTTTAATTTTTATTGGAGGAACGTAAACGGATCCATCTGAGTCTGACTCTGTTTTTATTGTTTTTTTTTTATTGTCTTTTTTTAAAGTTTCCATGGCATTAACATGGGAAATATCTAATAACACATCAAATGATTCTAAAAGTTTTTTCCTCAATTGCCACACCGACACGATCATTGTTTTTACTTTTTCGAATTTTGTTATAATCATTATAGTTTCGAATTATTATTTTTTCTATACCGTCCTTTCTTTTGGTTGGAATTTCGAAAGAGCTATAAATTTTAATAAGTTCATTTGTTATAACAGAAACACTTTCTTTTACACTTTTGTTTTCGTCTTGCACTAAATAAAATATTCTTGCCAAAACATCTCTTTTACTTGGTAGCATTCTGACACTAAAACTAATTTTTTTTCTACCTGTAATTTAACATCAAGTTATTTAAAAAAAAGCCAACATTTTTATATGCTTACCAATTAAGTAAACACTTCTTGATGTTGAGGTACTTTCCATATTTTTTAATATATTGCTTATTACCAAAAACACAACCAATATATAAATGATGACTGCAAGAATGACAGGGGAAACAAACGATTACTTTGAATTATTTTAATTTAAAAAGTAACTGTAAAAAACTGTTTTTTACAAAGTTGCGGCTGTATAAATTCTTAAACAATTTGGGCTAAGAGCTAAAAATCTGTGGTAACCGGGATTTTTTTGTATATGTGTTTTATTTAAGGGAAGTTAGATTTAACCGGATAAGTTTCCTTCCTTGTGATTTTCGACTCATACTTAATTTGGTGTACACTCGTAGATTAAAGTTTTTACCACAGCAAAAATGTTATGATAAAATTCCTAATAGTAAGAAAATAAAAAAAAAATCACAAGTTTTAACTTTCAAACGCTTTTTTTTTTTTGGCAAAAAACTATATATTAAAAAAAAAAATAATTATGAATTAAGCCCCATTTAATTTGCATTATGAAACTTTAAAGAAGTCAGTTTTATCACCCTTCAAAAATTTATTGGAATTTTTTAAGTAAAAATTGCACACAAAAATTATTGAAAAATTCGACTTTAAGCAGTAAAAACACCACGAAATATGGCACTAAGATTAAAAAATTAGCACAATTAATCTTTGCCTGTTCATTCTTCATTATATGTCTCAAAGATCAACCACCCTTAACATTTTTTATAATAGATATAGAACAATGTATGTTTGAACTGTTTTTTAGCACATTTTGGAGGCTTTAAATCAAAACCGACTGGCTAATTACCACTAGCGGTACACATTTTTTTATGCAGATTTTATTTTTTAACCTTATTCTTTATGAAAATGCGCGGGGAGCGAAGAAAAAAACACTTTTTTATATTTCATATATTTCATGGGTGATCTAGTGTACAGTGTAATACGTTAATTTTCAAGTTTTTGCTGATGATGAATTGCAGAGTCAATTCGAAATATCGAAAATAAAAATCAACAATAAAACTAAATAGAATTTTTTATATATTTGGAAGACCTAAAGCCAGTCAAAAAAAATTTTGTATCTTAATAATTTTGATGTCATTATACGCCCATTCCAAGCATAACGCAAAACGGGTCCTTCTCATGGCTTTCGATTTGTCTTATTTTTCGGCTATAGGTTCCTATTGAAATTCTAAGAACATAAGTTCATATTTTTTATCGCCGTTCCTTAAAAAGTTATGGACCTTTCAATTCTGCAAATCGTCCGAAAACGACAGAATTGGAAAATTTTTAATTAATTGTATCTACGTCAGTTCAAATCAAATTTTATAAATGAGGTACCGTTAGAAAGGTATTAGAAAGTTGTTTCTGGAAAAAATATAAAATTTAAAAATTTTGGATGTTAGGGTTGCCAACATATTAAAAAAAAAATTTATTTGCTAATTTCTCAAAAAACGCGTAATTTTTTTGAAATTTTTTATTTTTTAAATTTGAAGAAGAATGTTGCCTTTCAGACAAAAATAATTTTATGATGGAGCTTTTATATGTTTTTTCGCAATTTCAATTTTTGTGCACATATCTTATCATTTTGAGGCAATTTATCGCCTTTTTCATTATGCGTGGAATGGGCGTATAGCGGGAATTTTTTGTAACAAACTATCCGTGAAAAATATTACCAAAAAAGATTTCGTCAACCGTTATATTTCTGAACCAACGACGCACTGTGGCGCCTTTTCCCTAAAAGCGTTGCAGAAATCAAAAATTTGACAGAAGAATATGATCAAATGAATAATTACATCTGAAAGAGAACTTCTCACTGATTAAGAATCCAAAAAAAATTTTTGAAATCGGATAAAAATTATGAATTATATTCGGATTTACAAAAAATGTTTAAATTAAAAAAAATATCATCTTTTGAATTGAATTTCAGGCAAACTATGCAACCGATCATTAATTTTTTGGTGTCGGATGAAAGGTATGTTAATTCCAATGAGACGATGTAGAAAAAGGGTTATTCGGTCCAATATTTTTTTTTCAGGCGCAATTTTGCAAACACATGATATTTCGGTCTTTTTTCACACTTAATAGAATAGAACAAAAGAGTGACGGTTTGCGACGGGAACTATTAAACAGAGGTTGTTAAGTATTTAATACTCTAACTTATTTTCTTAAAATTGGGTGCCTATACTTGCCCGTGTACATTAAACAATAAAACTGTAACAACTTTTACTACAAAAAGATACATTTAATTGTAGTGCCATCTCTGATGACACGCAACCCTGCAATAACTCTCCACTAATTATCTACTACTATTATTTTCAACTGCAAGAAAGTCTTGTTAAGTACTAAGTAAAGAGAAATGACAATAAAGATTCATTCGTTCTGATCGGCAACCTAGGGCCTGACATAAAAAAGAGAACAAAGCAAAAACAATAAAATATTGTGAAAAGTTTAACATTATTAATATATAAATTCTAAATTATTTATCCATAAATAAGCACAATGTTTTTACAAAATTTAAAATTGTTTGAGTTATTTAGAATCTCGGAAGATGAAAGTGCATTTAAATTGGCTGTTATAAAAGAATTAAAAGATTTATCAGAATATGAAGAAAGCGATGGTATTGAATCCAAACTTCACAGCACTTATATGTTTCTTAAAGCAAAATGGAAAGCCTCCAGCTTTCAGAAAAACTTCAAGAAAAAGAATTCTCCCTGGCTAAATGAATTAACAATATTTAAAAACTCACAAAAAGCTCATACATCTGCTGACCGAATCAGAGGAGGACCATCAAAATCTTTGGAAGAGTGTTCATCGTTCACAAGAAAACGGAAGCTTCAGGGTGTTACAGATGTAATATCTACCGCACATTTGTCGGAAGCGTTATCCATTTTTTCTTACAATGATTGATGGTAAAGTCTTAAACGTAATAACAGATACCTCGTCAACTTTGAAGTGCGCAATTTGCAAAAAGACACAGAAAGACTTTAAAAATTTTGACGATTCAAATGATGAGGAAAACTATGAATACGGAATTTCTCCGTTACATGCAAGAATCAGGTGCATGGAGTTTATTTTAAAACTGTCATATACTATTTCGCGAGAGGGAGAATGTTTTGATGAGTGCACTACACCAAAAGAAAAACAGTTTGTTCGAAAAAAAATAATACAAGAGGAATTTTTTAAGAACCTTGGACTAAAAGTAGACTGCCCAAAGCAGGGGTACGGAAACACCAATGATGGTAATATGTCTGGGGCTTTTTTTGAAAATGATGAGGTAACATCTCGAATTACTGGTGTCAACATTGATATAATAAAAAGGTTGGCTGTTATCCTTAATGTTATTAACTCTAAAGAAATGGTGAATGGCCTAAAGTTTGATGAGTATGCATCAAAAACTGCCAAACTTTTGGCTCAATTGTACCCTGAAAAGAAACTTACCCCTACGGTACATACGATTTTGGCTCATGGTAAAAATTTAATTGAGTATCAGTGCTTACCAATTGGAGAGTTGTCTGAAGAAGCCCAGGAATGCAAAAACAAAGACTACAAAAAGTTTAGAAACACTAATACTTGCAAGATTTCCCGGATTAGACAGAATAAAGACCTATTCAATATGTTAGCGGCTTCTTCAGACCCACTTATTTCATCACGACGATACGTAAGATCTCGAAAGGATTTGGAAGAACGTAATTATTGCTCCGATATGTTAAGTCTACTAGATATAGCTCCCAATGTTCATGACTTTTTTGAAGAGAACTAACTAATAAAAATCTTATACTACCTTAAAAAAAAAAATTTTTTCATTAGACTTAATATGTATAGCATTAATATTGTAGTACTTAAAAATTTCAAAAATATGTAACTATAATAAAAATAAGAAATTTAACATTACATTAAAAAAAAAGTTTGTAAAATTTTATAATTTTTTTTATTAGAGTTGAATTTTTTTTATACTTAATAACTTAATATGTATAGCATTAATATTGTAGTATTTAAAAAATTCAAAATTGTGTAACTATAATAAAAATAAAAAATTTAACATTATTTTCACTCAAAATCAAAATTATTTTAAACTGTAAGCAATATTTTACAAAAAATTTAAAAATAATTTAAAAAAAAACATTTTTTTGTAAATCTTTTCTGGAATAATTTTAAATCATAAAAGCCTTTAAAAAGAAACATAAAACATTTAAAATGTTAAAAAGCATTTTATTATACTTACCATAAAATTGATTTTTCCACAAATTTCAACTTTGCTAACCCATAAGTAGGCACCTAAAAGGCGTAGAACCCCTTTCAAACACTCATTTCATAGGTTGATCAATTATCTATCATATGCTTTTTAAATTTTTTGATTATCTCATTTGGTTCAAAAGTTATGATTTTTGCAACGAAAAAACTCAAATGGCGCCACAACGTCGCGACGTTTCATAAAACTAGTAAGGAATTCTCTTCGACTGGGCCGAAGTTAAAATACCCCCCTCGGCTGAATTAGAGTATATATAAAGTCTTAAGCAAACTGTTAAATTTATTTAAAGAGATTTTTCCGCTTTGGTTAAGTGACTTTGTATGGGAGGTAGGTGTTGGGTTTCATCTGATTTTTACAAATTTAATACTCAAAATAAATATTAAATATTTAAGACACTGTGCGAAATTTGAAGTCATTAAATTGATTTTTGTGGAATTTAAAGAGATCTTACCGTTTTGGTTAAGTCACTTTGTATGGAAGGTAGGCGTGGTTTTCATCCGATTTTGCTCAGATTCAAACTTGACCTCCATTTTTGTATAAAAAGCTTATATTTTGAATTTCGTTATGATAGCTCAAAAATTACGGCTGCTATAGTGGACACAGACGGACAGACGGACATGGCTTAATCGACTCAGGAGGTGATGCTGATCAGGAATATATATACTTTTCTACCGGCCACGCCTCCTTATTGGCGTTACAAACGGAGTGACAAAATTAATATACCCCCATTACGTTTTTTTAACGTGGGGGTATAAAAATACGTTGCACTGAAAACATCTATAGTTTTCTAGATATCACAATAATTTTTATGTCAAAATAACGGAATTTTTTCATAATTTACTATTTTTAAAAAAT
Source organism: Dichetophora obliterata (assembly GCA_963920525.1). NCBI lineage: Eukaryota > Metazoa > Arthropoda > Insecta > Diptera > Sciomyzidae > Dichetophora > Dichetophora obliterata. The sequence continues at coordinate 28,372,946 of OY986437.1, forward strand.
TTCACCTTCACAATGTATACGAGAGGTACTATTTATATTTCTATATTTCAAGAACTGGAAAAACTAATGTCAACTTTCGACTTGGATTATCTCAACAAGAATGTGTCAATGAACTCAGTTCTTTGTATGACGATAAAGCACTATCAAAAACCACAGTATATCGCTGATATATTGAATTCAATCGTGGTCGTAGTTCGGTCGCCGACGAATTCTGTGAAGGTCGTCCAAAATCGGTTATCGTGCCACAAGACATCGATGCAGTACGTGAACTAATAATGCAAGATCGTCATGTGACATATCGTGAGATAGAGGCATCCTTGCCCATTAGTTCCACTTCAATACATTCGATTTTGCATGAACACTTGTCTGTAAAAAGAATTTGCTCTCATTGGATACCCCATAATTTATCAATCGATCAAAAAAAGTCTCGCATTGATTGGTGTAAGGAAATGATTAAAAAGTTTAATAGTGGTGCTTCAAAAGACGTGTATAAAATTGTGAGAGGTGACGAAGCATGAGCCGGAAACAAAACAGCAATCGACCGTGTGTGTATTCCAAGACGAGGCTAATCCAACAAAAGTTGTTCGCGCATGAAGCACTGCGAAGCAAATGGTCGCTTGTTTCTTCCACCAAATGGATCTTGTGGCCCCTGTTCCGCTTGAGCAACGTAGGACGGTCAATTCTGAATGATGCACGACCATTTGCTTGCGGGAAGTCTTCGGAGAAATTCGCAAAACCAACCACCACAATGACAATGCGAGCTCTCACACATCTCGTCAAACATGTGCACTTTTGAGCAGTCAGAACGTCGAATTGATGACTCATCCTCCATATAGCCCTGATTTGGCAGCCAATGACTTCTTCTTGTTCGCGAATATGAAAGGTAAACTGCGTGATCAACGATTTACCAGCTGCTCAGAAGCAGTTGAGGCGTTCAAAAACTATGTTTTGGAGGAATATCAAGAGGAATGAAAAAACTGCTATGACAAATGGTTTGACAAACGAATGCAAAAGTGTATTGATGATCAAGGGGAATATTTTGAAAAAATAAGGCCATTTTCATTTAAAAATGTTTGTTATTATTTGCTTTTCCCAAAATAGCCTACGAAGTAGCCTTCGTAACATTCACACTAGTAACATGAAAAAATACTTATTGTAGGCTATCCGTAAGAGATGGCGAAAAATGTTTCAAGTATTTTTTGCACAGCTTATCAATGTCTAAAATTTCCTTTGACATCATGTTTTCTATCTCTTACAATTTAGTTTTTATTTAATAAATGCTCTTTTTACGCTGATATTTCAGGTCAAAGGTCACTAATCTAAAATCATCTGTTACCTCGTTCACTATTCTACCTCTTCTTAGCCCTAAGATTCCTTACTAAAATTAATATAAAATTTCAACTTTAATATTTCGGGTCAGAGGTCATCAATTTAAAATCTAACATGATTCGGTATATCTATGGTACAGTATCTTTCGCATGATATTCGTTTTATTGCCCTTATTCAAAAATAAATATCAAAAAACTGTACGACAACATTTGATGTTTGCCTATTAATAATATACTAATAAAGTGCCTGTGGTCGAAATTCGACCAACTTTCTGAAATTTCAATCGCTTTTTTCATTCTGAGGCATTGTCTTTGCCTTAAGAAAATGTGTTGTACTAAGAAAATCTTAAGTTTCGAGAGAAAGCAACAGTTTTCGAGATATCGTCATAGCTTTTATATCAAAATTTTTCAGAATTTGCTATTTGTAAAATAAAAAAATGTACTACAAACAATGCTTATTGTAAAGAGATAGTGAAAAATGTTTTTCCTACATTGTATTAATATCTAAAATTTCCACCTACGCCATGTTCTTATATTTCTTATAGTTTAGGTTTTTCTTCAGAAATATTCTTTCAATGCTCATATTTCAGGTCAAAGGTCACATAACTTTTTTAATTAAAAAAGGTCAAAAAATTAAAAAAAGTCAAAAACTAAAAAAAAATCAAAAAATTAAAAAAAGGTCAAAAAATTAGAAAAAGGTCAAAAAATTAAAAAAAGGTCAAAAATTAAAAAAAGGTCAAAAATTAAAAAAAGGTCAAAAAATTAAAAAAGGTCCAAAATTAAAAAAAGGTCAAAAAATTTAAAAAAGGTCAAAAAATTAAAAAAGGTCAAAAATTAAAAAAAAGTCAAAATTTAAAAAAAGGTCAAAAAATTAAAAAAAGGTCAAAAATTAAAAAAAATGCCAAAAAAATAAAAAAAGGTAAAAAAATTAAAAAAAGTTCAAAAATTAAAAAAAGTCAAAAATTCAAAAAAGGGTCAAAAAATTAAAAAATAGATCAAAAAAATTAAAAGAAAGATAAAAATTAAAAAAAGGTCAAAAAATTAAAAAAGGTCAAAAAATTAAAAAGGTCAAAAATTAAAAAAAAAGATCATAAAATTAAAAAAAAGGCCAAAAAATTAAAAAAAGGTCAAAAATTAAAAAAGGTCAAAAAATTAAAAAAGGTCAATAAATTAAAAAAAATCAAAAATTAAAAAAAGGTCAAAAAATTAATTCACTATTCGGTGAACTTCTTCTCCCTTCTCTAGTTTATTTAAAAAACTATCAAAATCAGTTCAGAAAAACGGAAGAACTGTTTCTCCTACGCCTATTTTTTATATATAACGAAATGGTTTAAAACATAGATTTGTGTATATAACTAAGAAGTGGTTTGAAATATTTGAACATTTTTTACACAGAAATTATTTTTTAAGCTGTAGAGCTTTGTAGAAAATATAAAAACAACATTTTGAAAAATTTAATTTTCATCGAAAAAATGAAATGATTTTCGATGATAGAAACTATTTTTTTGCATTATGTGTCAAAATGAAGCAATTTTTGCTAATAAATGATATGTCATATGACAGAGTGTGAAAAAAAAATTAAAAAAAAATTAAATACAACAACAAAAATATTTGCCCTATTTTTTGAGCAAAAACTTAATATTTTAAAGGTTTCTTTAAAACCATATAAAATATTAAATTGGTGTGATAACGGTAAATCTTTAACGGTAAACGTCTTTATCTAAACGGTAAATTATTTCTTTAAAGAAATTTAATTGATCTTTCAGACAAAGAAAATCTGTTGAAAATCGATTAAGAAATGGCTGAGATTTTTGCTTGCAAAGTCAAAACTTGAAATTTCAATCTTTTTTTCTCATTCTGAGTCGATGGCCTTGCTTCAAGGAAATACGTTGTTGTACTGAGAAGATATAAATTTTTCGATATATCTAAATAATTTTATTGTCATTTTAAGGGGATTTTTTAACATAATATCCGTGAAAAATTACCAAGAAAGCTTTTGTGTACCGTTATTTTCCGCAAACAACGACTTTTCATACAAAAAAGTTGTACCGAGAACATCTATAGTTTTCGAGATATCGCTATAATTTGTATGTCAAAATAACGGAACTTTTTCAGACTTTACTATTTGTAAGAAATTTTACCATCACATTATATACAGTATCGGACAAAACTAAAGCACGAAATATTGCTTACTACTATGTAGTTCAAAAAAATTGGAAAACTTGGTTGGATTTATTTTTTTTTATTATTTTATAATGATTATACACTAAGTTTACTAAAAAAAAACAAAACATAATAATATTCTTTATTTTAAACAAAAAGAATCATATTTAATTGAAAATATCCGTTATCCTTACGCGACAAAACTAAAGCACAGGTTCAATATATTAAATTAACATTTTATTTATCTAATACTTGGTTGCGTAACCCTTATTTTTCATAACTGCTGCACATCTGCGTGGCATGGACTCAATAAGATTGGACAAGACATTCCCAGAAATGCCTTTCCATGCAATTTCTGCTTGACGGAAAAGCTCGTCCTTATTTTTGCAAGTTCCGCGTAATATTTTACGATCTACAATTTCCCATAGATTTTCTATGGGATTGAGATCTGGCGATTGGGCTGGCCACTTTAAAACATCGATCTTATTATTAACAAACCACTCTTTCACACATTTTGCAGTGTGTTTGGGGTCGTTATCCTGCTGAAATATCCACTTTAGTGGCATTTCCTCCTCTGCATGTGGTAGCATAACTTCTTGCAAAATATTTTTATACATAAAACGATCCATTATACCGTTTATCTTATGGATTGGTCCGATTCCATGACCCGAAAAACATCCCCAGACCATTACATTCCCTCCCCCGTGCTTTACTGTGCCTTTAAAATAGCGTGGGTCAAGGCGTTTTCCTCTTGGTCTACGCACTAGCTTGAATCCGTCAGAATCCTTTAAATTGAATTTCGATTCGTCAGAGAAAAGCACAGTTTTCCATAGAGAAGTAGTCCAGTTAAGATGTTCCTTTGCAAACTCGAGCTTGGCCTTTACATTTTTATGGGAAATAAACGGTTTTTTGCGCTTCTGTATGTTGCGAAGCCACCATCCACAGCTCGTCTTTGGATGGATCTGGGCGTTATGTTTAATTCCAATTGATTTGCAATAGACCTTGCTGATACAAAAGGATCCTTTTTAATAATCCGAATAATTGCCTGGTCTTCGCGTTTGGTGGTTTTTCGCGGTCGACCACCTCCATGTATGGTAGTCAACGAACCCGAAGAGCTGAATCGGCTTATAATCCGGGAAATTACGCTATGGTGAATGCCAAATATCTTAGAAATGCATGATTCACCATTATTAAAATCACTAATTATTTTTTCTCTGATTTGAGTTGAATACTTATTGCGAGCCATTTTGTTTGATAAATTTTAAAAAGATGCACGGCTACTTTGAATGATCAAATATGACTGATATCCACGTGTCAAATTTTTCTAAACACTCAATGTTCTTCACAAGATGTTCTCCAAATAACGGTTTTCTTATTTAACGGCACTTGTTGTTGGTAGTTTCTAATAATCAAATAAAACAGCAAGCATCAAAGATTATGTGCTTTACTTTTGTCGCTGGCATTTCTTGGCTTTTGGCATAACTTTGTAAAAAAAACATGGTTAAATTAAAAACAAAAGCATTTTAATTATAGTTTTTGTATATTTAGTATGTTTTCCACATAAAATAAAGAATAAAATTAAATAAGTGTTTTTATTTAAACTTTATTGTATAATTTGGGAACAAGCAGAAGTCCGTTCTTTAGTTTTGTCCGATACTGTATGTTCACTCTTGTTGTATAAAAAAATGCTTATTGTAGGGTATCCGTAAGAGATGGCGCAAAATGTTGGAAGTGTTTCTTGCACACCTTATTAATGTCTAAAATTCCCTCTTACATTATATTCTCCCATTTGTTACAGTTTAGCTTTTATTTAATAAATGCGCTTTTTATGCTCATATTGCAGGTCGAAGGTTACCAATCTAAAATGCAATCATTCTGTGCAGCCAGATCTTTCATTTGATACCTCATTCATTATTCTACCTCTTCCTAGCCCTGAGATTCCTTACTAAAAATAATACAAAATTTCAACGTTAATATTTCGGGTTAGAGGTCATAAATTTAAAATCTAGATTCTACACAAAAAATGATTCTACACATATAGGGCGCAGTACCTTTCGAATGGTATAAATTTTATTGCCTTTGTTCCAAAATGAATATCGAAAAAGTGTACAACATTTGATGTTTGCCTATCTATAGTAATAAAACTCATTTTCTGTTTGTTTGTTTGTTTGTTTGTTTGGCCTTTATACAAATCTAAACGCTCAACGGATTTTGCTCAAACTAGGCACACTTATTAAGTTTATCCCAACTTAAAATGTTACATACTTAGTTTTTGCCACGCCCCCTCTGAAATTTTTCAACTAACGGTAATTTTGTTATTATAAAACTTTTTGACACCGGAGATTTTTGTATATTTAATTTTAAAATTTTTTGTTATTTTGACATCAAAAACACTCACATATCTTCAAAATTGGAGAAATTTTCAGTACAACAACTTTTTCATAAAACATCGTTACGTAAGAATGAGAAAAAAACGACATGAAAATCAAAGTTTGGTCTTTCGATGCAAATATCTCCGCTGTCCATTAATATATTTCATTCAAATTTTTTTTGTTCAAAAGTTCGATAAAATCACTTCACAAAAATAGGTTGAACTGTACCGTTAAATCAGTGAATATATGTTTTATGAGTATCCCAAAAAAATTCAAAAATATTGACTTTTTACTCAAAAAATGACTCAAAAATTGTTGTTGTAAAAATAAAATCAATTAAAAATTGCACATCTGGCTACCTTTCATATGACATAGCATTTGTTTGCAAAAATTTTTCCAGCTAAGCGCACAAATTATTTTACTGTTTTTGTCGTCAAAACAACAAGAGTCGGTGGTACCCTTTGATTTTTTTCGCGAAATTTTTTTTTCCAAAATGTTGTTTTTATATTTTTTACAAAAAATTCAAGTCTCAAAAATAATTTATGTGAAAAAATTACCCCAATATCTCTTTCCAATCAAAAGTTATGGCTAAAAATCTATTTTTTCATACCAGACTATTAATAAAACTTAGTTTTGTGTTAGAATTCTCTATACAGTTTGAACGTCCCCATTTATCTCCAAGAATGCAGTTGTGTGTCTGAAGTAATTACGATTATTTTGGATTATTTAAAATCTTCTTTGTAGTGATCTACTTATTTATTTTTTGCCTCCCCACCCCCCGCTCCCCTTCTGTTAAATTTGTTTTGTTGTGATGGCTCTATTTTTTCTCACTATTGTGTCAGCGTTGTCACTTAGTTCTTTATCAATGGTACTTTAAATGTTGTATATATATCACAATATAATCGAAAAAATGACTGTGAATAAGAATGCTGTTAAAATTAATATTTTCATGTTATCAGTTTCAGCTATATGGCGATATAATAAAACATATGCGCATCTGGTCAGCACATTTATTTCATTAGTTTTGATCTGTGCGTTAAATTCACAGATAGATGGCGCCACATTTGTAAGATGTGTGGGTACAGACTATATTACCACCTTGCGGTGAAAATCTGAATAATGTTTTTTCAAAAGTTTCTTCAAATTTAACCCCACACGTTTGGGATTACAGACACGTGGCGCTATTTTCTGCTTACAGAAGAATATCTGATGTTTTTATGCAGCTAGCAGATAAGTTTTGCGAAATATTTTGCGAATATGCTATTGCTACCAAACTTTTAAAAAGTAAAATAATGCAGTACTGCCAGTTTTTTTAGTCGCAGCGTCATCTAGCGTCATAAACACTTAAAAACATAGAATTGGATAAATTTAAATGTCCAGCTCACTTGCTGGACTTTTTGTTGTTTTTGCTTTGTTTGCAAATGTGATTATATGATCCTGATCTTCAATGAAAAAACGCAGCTAATAGAAATTTTAGTGGGTACAATCATTTTTAGCACAACGAATTTTCATAAAACATTGATAGCTAATAACGAGAAAAAATTATATGAAAATCAAAGTTTTTACTTTTAATGCCAATAACTCCGCTGTTTTAATATATTTCATTAAATTTTTTTTTGTTAAAAAGTTCAATATGTTTTTTAATATTAATCTTTGTTTAGACGTTAAAATGTCCATATCTCAAGGACGCATTGAGTCCCACCATAATTTTTATTTTGTTGAAAATGTAATTGTGCTTGCTTTAAGATTAAGTAAATATAAAAATTCTTTTTAATTTTTAAAATATGTTTTTCGTACCCCTTCTTTGAATTCAATTAGCTCACCGCAAGAGATGGAACCACCAACAACAAAAATTTTCCTTAATTTTTTTGGATTAATGTTTGTTCAATTACCTTTCCAACGGTAGATAAATAAAATTAAATAAAATAAAATTCAAATAAAATTAAACATGTTTTTCATTATTCCCGATTTTAAAAAACATTTAATCGAGAAGTGTATGTTAAAAGTTTTATAAAAGTGACTCTCGAGTAACACCGGGTATATCAGCTAGTTAATATATAAGATAAGATTTAATTAATTTGACATTAATTAAAAACTCCTTATTTGGTCTAGCTCTACCATTTGATAATTCATTGTGATCTATTCCTTGAATTTTTACATGATTTTAATTGTGAGCTGCTGTTGTTTCCCTCTTAAAACTTACTTGATCTTAAAAGCTCACAATTAAAATCATATAAAAATCTCTGTTGTTTTTCGTGAAAAGACTCTTAATTTAAGTTTTTTCCTCTTATATAAAAAAAAAAAAAAAATAAATGGGTTAAAAGAAGCTTTAACGATTTTATTTTTTTCTTACAAACAACATATTCTCATATGTGCTTTGATCTATTTACCTTCAAAAAAGTACTTTATTCGAAAGGAGCATTAAAAGTTCCTCAGGCCCACCGTGACCTTTTAAGACTTTGATTTTAACTTCTAGCTGAAAATTTTGGTTTTTAACATCGGGATGTTCCAGGTTTTACCTGTTATCGTATTTATAGCTTTTCAAATTTTTACAACTTTGTAAGAAAGTTTGTTTACTAGAAATTTTAGACTTTGTACAGTCTAATGTTAGTCTTTGCAGACTTTTTTGCAGACGTTGTAAAATCTGTTTGGTCACGCGAGTTTGGGTCAATTGTGATTCAAGAGCTGCATGGAATTTAAGTGGTACTGCGTTTGAGTGAAGTAGCGTAAACAAAAACCAGTTCGTGTGAAGTAGCTTTTTAAGGAAAAAAAAATAAAAAAATTTGAAAAATCTATGGCAAATAACTTTGTTCTAGCTTAGTTATTTGATTTTGAATTGAAATCGAAAGCAAAATAAAGGCGGTTTTATGCAAATAATATTAGATTTAGTAAAAATTGATTATTTTCAGCAAGATTTACTCTTTAAAGCTTCAGTTTTAGGCATTTGCTTTAATTCAATATGACACACTTTGAACAAGCAACAGCACAAATTACAGAGAATATACCAAATAGCTACGTTAGTAAAGTTTAAGCAAAACAACCTGAGCAAAATTGCTCTACAAACCTCTGTTTCGAATTACACTAAAACGTTTTGACATTTCTAGGAAATCAATTACGTTATTTTATATGCGAAAGCATCGGATTTGCAAACAATGAGCAACACCTCAACAACCTTTTAACCCAGCCAATGTCAATTCGCTGAATAACAAAACGGAAAACCAAAAACAATAACAGCAAAGTCACTCACCCTTAAACGTATGCTCCAGCGAGTTGCTCATAATGTGCCACATCTGAACATCACCCGTCTTGGTGGCCAAAATAATATGCTGTTTGGTGTGGGCGACGCAAATATCACGTATGGGTCCGGTGCCAGAAACGGTCATGGTGCGTATTTGTGATGGCAATGGTGCTGGCAGCCAACCAGTCAGGGGCACGAGCAGAGGCACGGTGTAGCCGTCACACCAGGCAGTTGCCGAACGTACTGTGATGCTAAGCAATGAATTGTCGTTCTCATCATGTTCGCTTATGGGACGCAACCAGGAGATTAACTAATTGAGGATGGAAGGAAATTGAGCGAAACAGGAATGTAGTAGCACACAGACAAAGCAATTTGTGTTAAGTTAAATAGAAGAAGCAGATGAGTAATAAGAAAATAAAATATTAAATTTCAGCCAGAGCAGAGCTTTTTATGCACTTTATTAAAGTGCTTCTGTGTTGGTCGGTGTGTGAGTGTTAATGTATCACAGTGTATCAGAGGTAATTGGTTGAGATTAAGTGCGTGTAAGTGTGAGTGTGATGGTGCTAAATTACCTGCGAACCTAATTGCATGGGGTCACGTGTTAGCACATCACTCGATTTGCGTATTGTGTAGTAGATGAGTTCGATGTCACGATCGAGCAGATAGCAGCGCACGTGTTCAATGAGGCAGCGTAAATAGCTGATGGATACTGTTTGCACCTGTGGAAGAAGAGAGAAAGAGAGAGAAAGTAGAGTTTATTAAGAAAAAAACATCAATGCAGCTGTTTTAATGTGCTACAGTTGGCTGAACAATCTTAAGCAATATACAGTGTTGCGCAAAACAATAGCAACAAAATCAGTACGCTGCTACAAAATCGTGTATCTTTTTAAATATTAGGGTTACACAAAAATGTTTATATTAATTCAAGCATATATTCATACATCATATTAAAAACAAATCATATTCAAATTTAGTTTTGTTTTTTTTATTAAATTTAAAATTAATGTGACTGCATTCAGTTTGTCTGAGAGCAAAACATAAGCAACATAATTAATATTTGGTGTAAGATTCATTATTTTTGATAACCGCTGCACATCTGAGCGACATCGACTCTATTAAATTAGATATTTTGGTATTAGGTATATGTTCCCAATTAAGTTTCAGGGCTTCATACAGTGCAGTCTTATTGGAAAACCTTTGACCAGAACTTTTACCTTCAAAATCCCAAAAAGGTTTTCAATGGGATTCAAGTCATTGTGCCTGTGCCGGCCAATCCAGGACTTAAATGCCATTGCCTCTAATGTAATCTTTGATGAGCTTTGAAGTGTTCTTCGGGTCGATGTCGGGCTGAAACGTTCACTGAAGCGACATATTCCACTCTGAATGTGGTCGCATCTTGCTTTCTAAAATGTTATTATCAGGGAAGACAGAAATATGCACGAAAAAATTTAAAATAAGTATGCTAATATGCTCTAAAAAATGGCAAAATTTGCCATCAAATAAGCACGAAAAATGTCGAAGTCGGAGTTTTATTATTAAAAATTTTATTCAATAGTTCATAAAAAAAAAACAAAACAATAGCCCTTTCAAGGCGTAAAAGTAAATATTTTAGTTTAAATAAATTATAATTTTAATTATAAAGTAAAAATTTAATTCTATTTTAATCATTTAATGAATATTTTGTTTGGTAGCTCGAAGCCAATGCCAAAAGTCTCCTTCCGGACGAAGTCCATTATTTTATATGGTGCTTATAGCAAAAACAGTGTATTGCATTCAGCGATTACACTGAACAATTAAATGCATTTTTATATTATCAAAAAGAAATTTTCTACGATTTTCAGCCAACAATGTTTTGTATTGTGAGAAAGACCGCTCGACATCGCAGGATGTAGTTGGGCACCATTTAAAATAAGGGACTTCGTTCGGAAGGAGACTTTCGGCCACATGTTGCCAGATGTGAAGGAAGTATCAAAATTTGCCCGATTACAAGCTAAAATCTGTTCGAAAAGTTAAAAATATGTAAAAATATGCACAAATAAGCACAATCGTTATAAATATGCAAAATTATTAACAAAACGTCCAAATATATTATATGCATTTGCATATAATTGTCTTCCCTGGTCATTATATACAAATCAATCCATAATTCCATCGATTTTTTGAAATGGTTCAACTTCATTATAGGAAAAACAAGTCCAGACCATAATGCCACCGCCTCCGTGTTTAAAATTTATTTAGCAGTTTTGGGCTTCAAGTCGTGTACCTGGGTGGCACCGTACTGTGCACATCCCATCTGAATTAATCAAGGTGAACTTTGATTCATCGCTAAAAAAACGGTTTTCGATTTGCTCTTTTGAAAGACAGCCTCAAAAACAATAAATTGCTACTTGTTGTCACAATTTCAGACAGAATTGTTTGAATTGTAACACCTCACCTTGTTTTTTATGCTTAGCTGTAAGCAAAGGTTTATTTGCCGGTCTGTAACTTCTTAAATCGTTCTCAACGGCTCGTCTTCGAACAGTGCTTTGATGGATATCTAAATCAAGTGTCCGAACAATCTCTTTGGATGCCGCAAATGCTTTTCGTTTGAACACGCCACAAATGTTCCTGTCATCACGCAGCGATGTCTTCCACTGTCGCCCTCTTTAATGTGCCGTTGTTACATCTTTTGTGATGGTATATTTCTTTATTAATCTGCAATCTATTGACCGATTAATACCAAACTCTTTCACGTTAGATATTTGCGAATTTTCGTTTTTATATTCGGAAATAATTTGTAATTTAAGAGCTTCACAGCACTTAAAACGTACCATTATAAATGGAACATTCAATGTCACAACTAGCGCAAAAACAAAACTAAACTTAAATGTTTATGACTTACAAACAACACGTGCTTTACAATAACGTAACTTTTACCGGGAATTCTTGGAACTTCTGTTTTCTTTTTAAATTTTTCAAGTTTTGTTGCTTTTGTTTTGCTCTCAGACAAATTGAATGTAGCCACATTAATTTTAAATTTAATAAAAAAACAAAACAAAATTTGAATTTGATTTGTTTTATATATAACTAGCTGAACCCGTTGTGCTTCGCTACTCCCCTCGTTATAAAATAAAATTAAAAGTATTTATATATATTTCACGCCATCGAATTTTCGAAATAAGTCCACCCCAGCGCCACCTACCGTGTCCATTTATACACAAATTATTTTCTTATGATCAAACAAACATACATTCTGAATTTCAGTTAAATTGGTCCATAAATTCAAATTTTCGATATAAGTCCACCCCAGCGCCACCTATCGGGTCCAAATATAGCCTATGTTACCCACCGTACCAAGATGAACTTACATACACACATCCTATTTTATATATATAGATGTATGAATATATGCTTTGATTCCTATATATTCATTTTTGTGCGTCCCCAATATAAAAAAAGCTACACGATTTTGTTGCAGCGCACCTTTTTTGTTGCTATTGTTTTGCGCAACACTGTACATATCAATTTTCACTGTCAAAACGTGAACATTTCAAGAATTAGTATGATTTCGAAAAATTGGTCGTAGATATATTACGACCATAGTAAACATATGAATTAAACCACCAAATTTTAGTTTTATTCGATCAAAATCATCTTATGTATAAAAATACCATTAATTTTTTGGCGGTAAAAGTGGGCGTAGCAACATTTATATATATAGTTCACTATCAAAATTTTGTATAACTCAGGAATTGGCATGAATTGGAAAAAGTAGGCGCTGAAAAGTTCGACCACGCCTATTTTTAGTACAGTTGCCGATAGTAGCAATCTAAACAAAATTTTAGTTTTTTCCGATCAAAACCGTCCGATATATTGCATTTTAGTTTATGGGCGATAGCATAAATTTGGCTTGTATGGGAGGTACCACGCCCCCTTGTCCAATCGACACCAAACTCTCACTCGCCAGGAGTACTCTCAAGATGGTGTTTCAATTTCCCTGAAAATTTCATAAAGATCGGTTCAGCGGTTTTTGAGTCTATACGTGATATACATACATACCCAAGTACATACATGCACATTTATGTATACAGATTTTATACTCGATTAATCGATTTGAAAATACTTTTTTTAAGTCAAATATAATAATGAATAATTAATTACTTTTAACGAAAAGATTGCATTTAATTGCATTTCCATTCATCGATGAAAATATTGCTTCTGAAAAAAGTGTGTAAAATTTACACACAAGGAACCTATTTGTTTCTAGAAGTAAGGGAACGATGAAGGTTAATACAGTAACAAAGACAATTTCTGTTTGTATGGTATGCATTTTTCAAAATTATTTTGTAAAATTTCATCGTTTATAAAAAAAATGTTTTGAAAAAAATTATTCTTTTATCAATAATGCTGCAGCTACTAAAGCATTTATACACCTTCTTCTCAAACAAAAATCTGAATTTTTCCTTCTTAGATTTTGCTCCATAGTGACTTTATTTAAGAAGTGACAAAACCTTAAACAATATATTAATTTTATTGACACGATGAATATTAAAGGCTGAAGACATACCCTGCAGTGTATAAAAAAACAGGCTACATCAGCTTGAAAAAAGTCTGTGAAAACGAGCTGTTAGACGTAAGTCTACGTCAAAAAAGTGGAAAGAAACGATACTCTTTCAAAAAACTTTTCTGAAACAGTGATTATCACTGTTTATTAAATTTATTTAATTTAAACTAATAAAATTATTTAAAGAAAAATAAAAAAAATTGTTTAATTCCAATTCAGATTTTTGTGTCACTGCCAAAGCTTTCAAGGCTTTATTTCAATAAAATTTTTATGTTTATTGATTTATTTATGTATATTATGTATATATTTATGTTAATAGCGTTTGCTTTAATTGATTTTCTTGCTTTAAATACACTTGTTTTTAATAGACAAATTGAACAAACAACCACACAAATATTTTCTATGTGCTTGAAAGCGCTTTTGTCAATGTCTCTAAAGAGTTTGTTATTTTCTTTTAATTTGAATTTTATGATTGCTGTTAACATTTTGATATGCCTGTGACTTTATGGCATGACATAACGGTTCCTTTAATGAGGCACAAAATAAGCAGCGCAGAACTTATTTTATTATTATATATTGCATGATATCATAAAAAATAATTTCAAGTGTAACGTAGAGCTTTTTTTATTACGAGTATGTATATTAAAAAATTGTGGAGGAAGAAAAAATGTCGAAAATTCTTTTGATGTTTTTCTTGTTTAAAGTATCGTTGGAGTAAAATGCTTTTAATATTAAAACGTGCTGAAAAATACGAAGCACGTTATCAATAAAAATGCATACATAGTACATATAAACAACAAGAACAGAAGGCACCTTAAACTGATACTTTAAGCTTCTAGTGAGGATATGAGAAATAAAAAACTATTAATATAAGGTTTGGTAAATCAAATTCTTTTAGAGTTGCGCTCTTAGAAGCTCATATTTTTTGCATATAATAAAGTGTTAAAACTTTCAACTGCAATGGAACGCAACTAGAAACTTTGTTATGTCTAACAACATTTTGCTTTGGCTTTTTTTACTTACTCTTGTCTGAAAAATATTTACGTTCAGTCTTGCTGTCTGATATAATAGTAAATCATCATAAAAATATGGTGGACACACAAGTTTTCACATAAAAGAAGGCAGGTGATAAAATTTATATGAAAGAAAGCTAATAATGTCGGCATTATAAAGCTTCTTAGTGGATCATAAAATACTTTGCTGACAAAAAAAAATTAATGTATATTAATGTATTAGTACATTATGGAATACTAGTAAAAATGAATAAAGAAATTCAAGGTGAACGTGATGATATTATGAAAAAAAGGTGCATAAAGTTTTTTGAAAACTCCATAAACTTTGCTGCAATTTTTTTTAGTGTCTAAGGTTTTATGATTCATTATGAGAAAAAGCTCTGGAATTAGTTGTTTTTCGCAACCGCCTCAAAGCTCTTGCATTATTTTACATTATCTCTCAATCTCTAGCTGACGACACAACAAATGCAGTTAATTAAAGTTTTAAGATGAAAACATTTTTAACCCAACATCACAAAAAAAAAAGATACTCGTTACTTTTAATTTAAAGTGGATAACTTTGACAAAGAGACAAAAAAAGGCAAAATGGAGAGTTGGGAAAATTGTAAAAAAAAACCGTAATGGCACTACGGCAAAAAAACGACGGCAATTTGAAGAGATTTTAAATGAGTTTAACGTGTAGAACAGGCAAGAAAAACAGAAATAGAATAAAGGTAGAAAAAATGCAAGAAGAACAGTCAGGCGAAATGAATAAATTAAAAGAACAAAGTTTAAATGTCAGGAAGAAAAAACAAATGTAGGTCAGTGCAGGTAAAGTCTAAAGAATGTTAAAAAAGTTAGGAATCATCTTTCGTTGGACTCAAGAATTCAAGAAAATCTACAACTCTGGTTTACGCAGAGAGTAAAATATTAAGCATTCTATACGAGTGATAAATGAGCTATGACAACCGATTATTTATTTTATAACATTTTTTTTAAAGACTTTTTAGAAAAAAAGTTATACTTTTTTTGCATAAAAGCGATATTAAGAATTGTATATAAAAGCAATATTAAGAACAAAGACTCATCACAAGTGAGAATTTTATTAAATAATAATTTAAGGTGCTTGATTCAAGTAAATTAAAATTGAACGACGCAACTAAAAAAAGTGTTAAATATAGCAAGTTAAAAAATTTCTCAAAAAAAGAAAACCTGTTAAACTCTCACGCATTTTTTGGCAAATTCTAATCACTTTATCCATTTTAAGTTAAAAGTATAAATTGACGAGGATGTGTACATTGACGGGTTAAGAAGCCATATTGTTGTAGGCATTTTGAGTTGGTAAAAGAGACATACGGAATTTAAAAGTAAACACTCTAACAAAACATCTCCTTTAGATTTTTGTGCAAGCAAATATTTGAGTTAGAGGTCTAACATTTCGTTTTTTCAAAAAGTAAAAAATCTCAACTTTGGTAGTTTTCGTCCCATTTCCATGTTTGATAGCTAATTAAAAAAAATGAAATGGAAAATGAGGTGCGATCCATTATTTTGGAAATGCACACTTTGACGATACCCAGCAAAATTTTTTTATACAAATGTGACATGCATTCTAAGGGACACTGCTTCCAGAATACATTCTTTGGATCCAATTGTGCTTATATTTAGCCTTATCGAGAAGAGCTTTTCAAGAGGCATTCTCATGAACTACTTCTGGAAGCCATTTCAATTGCATTTAAATTCAATTAAAGTAAAAAAAAATGATAAATAATAACATACAGGGTTGTCAATATTCGAAGCGCCCATCTGGCAACACTGTAACTTTCCGCAGTGATGCCAAATCGACTAATGACATACCGCGTTTGAAGCGTCATTCCAAGCAAATGTTTACAATGGAACAGTACACGCCACGCGAACGCTCTAAAATTGTTGAAATTTACATTCAACAAAACAAGTCAATAGTGAAAACTCAACGTGCTTTCAAAAAATGAGCGATGAAGCTCATTTTCAGTTGAACGGAACGGTAAACAAACAAAATTGCCGTATTTATGACACTGAAAATCCACAAGAGATTCAAGAGGTACCTCTTCACGATGCAAAAGTCACTGTTTGGTGCGGCGTTTGTGCTAAAATGCTCATTGGGCCGTTCTTTTTCGAAGATGATAATGGCCACAGAGTTACTGTCAATCAGGAGCGTTATCGCGATATGATAAACAATTTTTTCATGCCAATCGTTCGTCGAAAGCGTATCAGGCACTACTGGTTTCAACAAGACGGCGCGCCACCACACACAAGCCGCACTACAATCGATTTTTTGAAGCAATTGTTCCCTGGCCGTTTGATGTCAAAAAATGGTCATTTCGATTGGCCGCCAAGATCACCAGATTTAATGCCTCCAGACTTCTTTTTGTGGGGTTATTTGAAATCAAAGGTTTACGTCAACAAGACCCTAGAAGAGCTGAAAACCAACATCCGTCAAGAAATAACCGCCATTCCCATCGAAATGTTGAAGAAAACCATGGAAAATGCTGCAAAACGGGCACAATATATCGTAGAGGCCAATGGCGACCATTTACGAGATATCATATTCAAGAAATAATGTAAGCAAATCAACTTGAACACAATTAAATGATATTCATGACGAACAGACAAAAAATTGTGGTTTCTTTGATTTATTTAAAATAAAATGGGCGCTTTGAATATTGGCAACCCTGTACATTTTAGGTATTTTCCGTGGGATTTTGGAAACCCCCAAAAAAAAACCAACCACTTTCTACTTCCAACACCAAAATGCCGTGAAAATCAGAAAAAAGGATACTTTACGTGAAATTTTTTAAACCCCCTCCCCCCCACTTAACCACAAGAACCATTCTATTCCATGAAATGCTTTCTTAAAGCTATTTTGAAAAACACCTGCTAGAATCCTTGCATTGAAGGGCTCAAAGAAATCTTCCATTGATTTTGTAATAATTGTATATTTATTATTTATATTGTACTGTATTATATAATTATATATTATAACCTATCTCTTTCTTACGCTCTCTGAGTGTAAAAATGTAAATATCTACCACTGAGAGAGCATAGTTTTGTTTATATGCATCCGCTTAGCAAAACGTGGCTTGACGCCTTCGTTGAAGACATTTCAACAAAATGTCTTGCAAGCCTAATTGAAATTTTGTATGAAAATGTCTTCAAAGACTTCCATGGAAATGGATCGATCTGTCTTGCGAAAAACTGACATGTCTCGAAGACGGATCCATCCAATTCCTACTGGGTATGCACACATGTACACACATCAAACGTAACAAAGTGTCATCATCTTAGAAGGAAGCAGCAAACATTCTTGTATCGTACACTCACCACACACACACCCATACGCCCACACACACTTTCTTACATCGTAGCTATTCGTGCACCTTTCCTTAATCATATTTATATTGCTTACTCACCGCCGCCAGCAGGAAATCAAAATTGCACACAGCAATTTGCTTAAATTTTGTGGTATCATCGGAGCGCATCAGGTGATGCCAAGATTCCTCAACGTGACGCATGCTATACGAAACGTCCGCTGCGATGGGATTATAAAAGGTGGATGTGTCATCGTTGTGGTGTGAGGAGGACTTGCGACCGGCGGAAATGTTATCCTTCTCCTTTTGACTAACAACTATGGCATGAGACAGAAAAATAAGATAAGAGAAGAGAATTGGAAGAGAGAGTTCAAAGCATTTGAGTTAGAAGTTAATCGGCTAAAATGTTTGCATGTGGTTTTTTGTCCTTCAAGCCAAATTGTAACTGATAGCTTATTTAAATTTAATTAACTCAAGAGAGTTGCGCCATCACGCTACTCACCTGATTGCTTGTCAGTTTCCACCGTGGTATTGTCACTCTTGCTACTGGCATCGCTCTCCTCGGGTTCCTGCTGAAAGAATATGTTGGCAATTTCAATGTGCATGGCACGCGTGCTGCTGGCTGTCATGTAACGCTGTTTGGCCACCTGAGCGCAGTATGAGTGTCGCCACTGGATGAGCACCTTGCCGGACATTATTTTTTCACGCAAAAGGAGCGCTGCAAGTACAGATAAATTAACCTCTCTCAGTGCCTCTCTTAAAACCTCTATGATTCTTACCCATGTTACTGCGTATTTTTTTGAACGATGAGAAGCTAAAATTTCCACGTTGGGTTTCGATAAACATCTCTGGGTTATCGGTGGGCATCAGCAGTTCCAAGAGTTCCGTCTCCGAGAGTCCATACTCCGAACACGTTATATACGCCGACAAGCGACCGAAGCCCTTCTTGCCATAGCGCTCTTCAAAATAATCGAATTGCTGCTCAACAAACTTTTCGAAGGTCGCACAGTAACCACTCGGCTTGCGCAGCTCTGTGCGATTGACTTCCTGCGAAAGATCAAAGAGATATTCCAAAGATTTGAAACGGTCTTTCTGCATGCTTGTGAACTTCAGTAGCTCGATGGGCGTCGTCGTGGTACATATAAGCTGCACATTCCATGGCAACGATATGGGCAACCATGAAAGCGCTGCCACAATATCACAGTCCAGCGGATTCAGCAAATGCAAATCATCGATGAACAGAAACAAAATGTCATTATTCATGTCCTCGATGCGACGCAGTAGATTTTGGAACCAGTTGTTGATGTACAGCGGATCGAAGGAGGCATCTTTGGGCAGATATCCCTCAGGTATGTTGAAAATAATCGAGATTTGCTGACATATGACGCGCAACAGCTCAAGATTATAGGCGGAGCGAGCTGTGGCGGCGGCAAAGCGTATAACGCGATGAAGTCGTAGCGCAGATGTCTTTGGGCGATCGTTGGTGCTGAACCAGTCGCGTGCATGTCGGTAGAGCTCGGCTAGAATGCTGCTTTTGCCAGAGCCGTGAGGACCGTATATGAAATATGGCGCGTGGCGACTGCCGTTGCGATAATTGGCGAGCAGATTCTGTCGCAAGCGTTCCGGCACACTAGATGTTAACAGCTTGTTGGCATCCTGATGTTCCTTCAGGAAGCGCAAGTGTGTTGCATGTTCGTGGAAGATTTCCTACAAGAAAAAAAGTGTGCAATGAGAATGAGCAGCTTAAAGCAGGAAAATCAGTTTAAAATGAAAGGATTGACATTTCAAATCTATTTTACAATCTTGGCAATTTGAGGAAAAGGTCAGTATCGAGGCTTTTCAAAATGTAATGAGACAAATCTTTATTATTAAAGGCCATTATACATTTTGACTACATAAAAAATACTATCCCAACAAGACTCAGTTCGTACACCTGAATTTATTTTAATATAAACACTTTCAACTTTTGTTTAGATTAACATATGAATGTTTTTGATAAAACAAAGTTTGATGTATTCTTAAAGCTTAAAATTTCATTTCTAAGACCGCGTTCATTGTTTTTTGCAGAGCTGAGAGGTTTTGCTGAAAAATGCTTTGTGTATAAGCATATGGAAAAAGCTCAGTGTTTATAGTGCAAGCTGACTCCGACCATAAAGCTAATTTTTAAATTGTTTTTAACGCTTATATCTCCATCTTTCTTGACAACACAAGCAGAAAGCACGCACTATAAAAACCAATTAGTTCAAGAAGCTACTTTGTGAAGCTCTAAATAAGCGTTCGCTATGATATAAATAAACTCGGCAAAGCTGCTTTATGAATCAGCTTAAGCCAAAGCGTCCACTGTGAATGCGGCCTTAGATGATGATATTTTAAGCTTTAAGAATACAACAAAGTTTGTTGTATCAAAAACATTGGTTTCTTAATATAAATAAAAGTTAAAAGTGTTTATATTAAAAAATATTCAGGCGTACGAACTGAGTGTTGTTGGAGTGCTAGCCAAATTGATCGAATCCAGATTTGAATATGGGCATTTCCATGGCTACGCACGTGCTAGTCGTAAAACTTTAATGAGTGAAAAAGCAAAGATAAGTTAAACTTACAGTTTTCTAATTTTGATTTTTCAATAGTTTATTAAGCGCACTGTGCAAGGTGTAAAAGCTAAAAGTTGTCAAAACTTTGTCTCTTTGCCACCAAAAATGATATGTTACGTGACAAAAAAAAAAAAAAAAAAAAATAGTGGTTTTCAACTGCATCAATATAAACGAAAAAAATCAGCGAAATGTGCATGAGTCTCTTTATAAAAGTTTTTTTTTAGTTAAATCCGGAATAATGCTGCAACATATTCATAATTGTTTCTTTGAAAAATCTTTTTTTATTATTTTAATACAAACCACAATATGATACGTTACGTGACAGATTTTTCCCTTCAAAGATGTCTATGGTTTCACTTGTTCAATTGAACTAGATAAATATAAAAAGAGTAATTCAGGATCGTTACAATCGAAAACAGAACAAAATTGAATTAAACTTTGCTCTTATACGAGTGTTTTTTATACTTATAAAGTTCAAACTTTAGTTAAAATTTTTCAACTTTTGTCACCATTTTTCATTTTTTGTTGCTGCCATTTTTTAAAATTCAAACTGAGATCAGCTCTCAGTACTTTCACAATATATATATATATATACATTTTTTATGTTAAAGTGTTACAAGTAAGCTTTCAAGCGGAAGCACTTATATGCATCGATATTTAATCTCTACATACTTTTGGCATGATACAAAAATACATTAGAAAACGAACTAAAATTTTAAATGTTTTCGCCAAGCTTATAGAAATCTAAGTTGGAAAATCTTTGAATTTTTCATTAAAGTCCCAAAAAAAAAATATATTAAACAGTATTAAATATATAGCTCTTCATTTATTTTCTACATTTGTTAAAAATCGCTTTTTAAGACGATTTCAAGAAAAGTGTCGCCACAACGTACGGTAGAAGTGAAAATGAATAAATGTGAATCGTTACCACAAAAAGACAGACGATGAATCGACGGATAGATGAACATAAAAACAGACAGATCAAAAGGGTCTAAATCGGGTCAGCCGAATGGTGTTGCTGAATAAAGCATATACTTTTTTGTACCTGTCATGCCCTCCTACACGGTCGAAAATTTGGGCTTAAATTTAAAACCTTTGTGGGTTTGGATAAATATAGAAACCCTTAAGGGTTTTAAAATTACAATTAATTCAAAAAGTTTAAGAAAATTCTTCATAAAAGTCTTCAATTTTTTCGTCTGACGTCTGTCAACACTCCTTTGAAAGGCAAGCTTATATTTTGTATTCAGTTATATATATTAATATAAATTCAGTGTCTTAATGAAATATATATTTTGGTGTAATATTTTCGTTAAGTCTAATAATAATAATAAATATTATTATTATTTCAGTAAATTAATAAAATATATATTTCAGGGTTAAGTTTTCGTTACTAGTATGGCCCTACATCTTTTTGAAAGATGTATGTTTATTAGAGTGCAAACTTTTTTTGTCAAAATTTTGGAGGGCTGAAGCGGAATTCGATAGTTCGACCCAACATAGAATTTTGAGAACTTTTACAGATTTTTTGAAAAATGTTTAGAGGTCGCTCGTTTTCCAAAAAAGTAGTTTTTCAAAATAATACAAGCGCTTTCCATGTGTTCCATCGATCTTATTTGGAAAGAAAAATGTTCAAATTTTATTTTGTGGGGTTGAAAGAGGGCTTCCAACTTTTTTTTTTAGACAAGAGGGTAAAAAGGGATTTTTTTTTAAATGTTGCTGTTTTTTTGTTTTCAACTGCGATTTCTCCTAATTTTCGACTTTAATATAAAATCTTAGTATGCAGTTTTAAGGAATATTTAATCTTAAGCAAGTAAACGAAAAAAAAGTTAATTTATTTTTTTTCCCGAATTTATACGCATTAAAAGTTTTGAAGACATGTCCTTTTTCGGTAGATCTTTTAGCGTGAGCAAAGATTTTATAAATAAATGTTATAAAGTCTTTGGTATGAGGGTAGCCACGTAGTAGGAGGAGAAAAAGTTACATTTTAACAAAAACCAATAGGAAAATGTTATTTTTTTTAAAATTATTTATACGCTTCTAACTCTTTTTTACAGCCGTACTCTGCCACCTGTGCATAAAAGATTTTACTTTTACCTAAAGTAGTCGATTAGGATCATTTAAAATTTTAATAAATTTAAATAAGCATCTTGTGACAAAATAAGCTTGCTTTTTCAAGTTTATTGTTAATAAGTTTATGCAAACAAATAAAAATACTTAAAGATTTTTTAAAGTAGGAATATGGTTTCAGTCAAAAATAAAGATATGTGACATGTTGGAGAAACCATTCCTTCTTTAAAGTCGTTCGACCTCCCAGCAAAATAAGAGACAATTCGAATTTTTATTTTAAAGGTAAAATTATATATGTACAGTAGACCACCCATATGTGCAAAAGTGTAATTTTCTTCGCTCTACGAAAATGCACGGGGAAATTTCAAAAATATTGTCTTTAAACGTTGATTTCACCATAAATAATACAAGTTGGTCAAAAGTTGTTATTGGCTAGGTTATTCTTAAATTTAAAGTCCCAATCACGGACTACTTTAAACACTTTTTAAAAGAGTTACAGATCAAAAACATTTTTAACTTGTTTAAAGTGTGTTTTTGAGGCTTTAAGTCAAATGCGACTGGCATTTTACCACTAGACGCAGCCAGTTTTTTTTGTAGATCTTATTTTTTAGTTTTTTTCTCCACGAAAATGCGCGGGGAGCGAAGAAAATAACACTTTTGCACATTCCATATATTTCATGGGTGCTCTAATGTACAGGTGGTTGAGTATGGCTGCAAAAGAAAAAGAGTTAAAAAAGAATAAAAAGTAATAAAAAGAATAATATGTTGCAATTTTTTTTTGGCTTAAATTAAAGTTTTTCTCCTCGTGATACATGGCTACACTTATACCAACGACTTTATAACTGTTATGTATAAAATTGTTGCTCCAACCACGGTTGCCACCTTTGGGAAAAATCCTGTGAAAAAATCCCATTTGTGGTTATTTTTAATTGCCGTGGGAAATGGGATATCCCATGAGATTTTTAATTGAGTGTGTTTTTTTTTTTAATTCACGTGGGTTTTTTTTTTGTTTTATGGGATTTTTTTTTTTTGTTTTGAAGGATTTATTTTCATTTTTCAGTTAAAATATGTATAAATATATATACATAAGATCGTATATTTTTCATATTTTCGTTAATCGTCTTAACCCATCTATTTGATTTTCGCAACGAATTCGTTAAGTTACTTTGGTTTAGTGGGAAGTTCTTTCACTCTTGACATAATTACATGCAATGCGAAAATATGTTTCAGTGATTTTTTTTCTTTTTTATCAGTATACAAAATTGGTATATCTTAAAATTGATTTGTGATTGGCTCTTATTACGAGTTTCTTTCGATGTAATTTTGGCTGGTTATCGAACAACGAGTATCGAACGTCAAACCCTGTCAAAATGTTCGTTGTTCATCGAATTTTCAGTCGAATAGAATTTTGCTTTTGGTGCGGTGCGTGCTGAGCAATAATTGTTAAAAGGATAAGAATTTCGTGATTGTGTTTTGCTTTTTAAAGACTAAAAACTAATTTGGAACTCCTTTTGTAAACTTTATACAGGTTTAAGGTGGATTAAACAAATATTTTTTATTGAATGTAATTACTAAAAGACTAATTAAAATACAGACGACGAAATATAGTAGTTCTTTTTAGTTTTTTTAATTTATTGTTTCATTTTTGACAACTTGTTATGTCTATATTATTAACTGTGGTAATTTTTAATAGAAGAGAGATTTTTTGTGTTAATACAAAAAGGATTTATCGTGTTTTTTTTTAAATACAAATGGAATTTTTCGTGATTTTTTTTATTTGTGTGGGATTTTCGTGGTTATATTAAATGTCCGTGGTATTTTTTGTGTTTTTCTTTCAATTGCGATGGGATTTTTTCTTCCATTTTATACCATGGAAATTTTCTTGGTTATTAATTTTTGCTATTGTTTTTTTCGTGGGAATTAATGGGAATTAATGTATAAAGAGGTGGCAACCGTGGCTCACACTAATAAATCGACGGAAAAAAGACATGTCTTCAAAACTTTAAATTCGCATAACTTTGGTAAAAAATAAAGATAAATTAAGGTTTTTTTATTTAGTTATTTAAGATTGAATGCTGTTTAAAACTGCGTACTAATATTTTGTATTAAGATCGAAAATTTGGAGAAATTTAAGGTTGAAAAAAAAAAAAAAAAAATCGAGCTTAAGGTCAAAGTTAGAAACAATTAATTGTTCTAACGAATTTTTCTAAAGAAACAACAACAACAACAAAGTTTTTTCAATATGAAAGGAAAAAAAAACCACTAGCAAATTGATTTTATTGTACAATTTCTGCGTGCTAAACGCGTCATCAGAAATCTTTGTGATTGCCCGTGCAAGCGCGTAGACGCACTGCACCATCGGGGCGATGAGATTTTGAAGCTTCAATTTCTCATTTTTTCCCTTAATTTCATAATGCCACATTTGTTGTTGTATTTCTGTTTTACTTTAGTTTCTATGCCTATATTATATGTAGTCCAACAGCCTGCTGGAATTCTGCACTAACAAAGCATGTTTACTGAAGTTGTTTTTAGAATTTTTGCTGATTTTGTTTTTCAGCTGTTTCCGTTTGGTCGAGCTCTACCATTTGATTAAAGTTTTTTCCTAAATGACCTCTATGTTTATTATGTTGACTTTATATGATTTAAATACAAATTCTAAATGTTTGATAGTTTAAATCATACTTGATTTTAAATACAAATTCTAGTTGTTTGACAGTTTAAAATCGTTTATCGAGCTTAAGGTCAAAGTTAGAAACAATTAATTGTTCTAACGAATTTTTCTAAAGAAACAACAACAACAACAAAGTTTTTTCAATATGAAAGGAAAAAAAAAACCACTAGCAAATTGATTTTATTGTACAATTTCTGCGTGCTAAACGCGTCATCAGAAATCTTTGTGATTGCCCGTGCAAGCGCGTAGACGCACTGCACCATCGGGGCGATGAGATTTTGAAGCTTCAATTTCTCATTTTTTCCCTTAATTTCATAATGCCACATTTGTTGTTGTATTTCTGTTTTACTTTAGTTTCTATGCCTATATTATATGTAGTCCAACAGCCTGCTGGAATTCTGCACTAACAAAGCATGTTTACTGAAGTTGTTTTTAGAATTTTTGCTGATTTTGTTTTTCAGCTGTTTCCGTTTGGTCGAGCTCTACCATTTGATTAAAGTTTTTTCCTAAATGACCTCTATGTTTATTATGTTGACTTTATATGATTTAAATACAAATTCTAAATGTTTGATAGTTTAAATCATACTTGATTTTAAATACAAATTCTAGTTGTTTGACAGTTTAAAATCGTTTATCGAGCTTAAGGTCAAAGTTAGAAACAATTAATTGTTCTAACGAATTTTTCTAAAGAAACAACAACAACAACAAAGTTTTTTCAATATGAAAGGAAAAAAAACCACTAGCAAATTGATTTTATTGTACAATTTCTGCGTGCTAAACGCGTCATCAGAAATCTTTGTGATTGCCCGTGCAAGCGCGTAGACGCACTGCACCATCGGGGCGATGAGATTTTGAAGCTTCAATTTCTCATTTTTTCCCTTAATTTCATAATGCCACATTTGTTGTTGTATTTCTGTTTTACTTTAGTTTCTATGCCTATATTATATGTAGTCCAACAGCCTGCTGGAATTCTGCACTAACAAAGCATGTTTACTGAAGTTGTTTTTAGAATTTTTGCTGATTTTGTTTTTCAGCTGTTTCCGTTTGGTCGAGCTCTACCATTTGATTAAAGTTTTTTCCTAAATGACCTCTATGTTTATTATGTTGACTTTATATGATTTAAATACAAATTCTAAATGTTTGATAGTTTAAATCATACTTGATTTTAAATACAAATTCTAGTTGTTTGACAGTTTAAAATCGTTTATCGAGCTTAAGGTCAAAGTTAGAAACAATTAATTGTTCTAACGAATTTTTCTAAAGAAACAACAACAACAACAAAGTTTTTTCAATATGAAAGGAAAAAAAACCACTAGCAAATTGATTTTATTGTACAATTTCTGCGTGCTAAACGCGTCATCAGAAATCTTTGTGATTGCCCGTGCAAGCGCGTAGACGCACTGCACCATCGGGGCGATGAGATTTTGAAGCTTCAATTTCTCATTTTTTCCCTTAATTTCATAATGCCACATTTGTTGTTGTATTTCTGTTTTACTTTAGTTTCTATGCCTATATTATATGTAGTCCAACAGCCTGCTGGAATTCTGCACTAACAAAGCATGTTTACTGAAGTTGTTTTTAGAATTTTTGCTGATTTTGTTTTTCAGCTGTTTCCGTTTGGTCGAGCTCTACCATTTGATTAAAGTTTTTTCCTAAATGACCTCTATGTTTATTATGTTGACTTTATATGATTTCAAAATCTCATCGCCCCGATGGTGCAGTGCGTCTACGCGCTTGCACGGGCAATCACAAAGATTTCTGATGACGCGTTTAGCACGCAGAAATTGTACAATAAAATCAATTTGCTAGTGGTTTTTTTTTTCCTTTCATATTGAAAAAACTTTGTTGTTGTTGTTGTTTCTTTAGAAAAATTCGTTAGAACAATTAATTGTTTCTAACTTTGACCTTAAGCTCGATAAACGATTTTAAACTGTCAAACAACTAGAATTTGTATTTAAAATCAAGTATGATTTAAACTATCAAACATTTAGAATTTGTATTTAAATCATATAAAGTCAACATAATAAACATAGAGGTCATTTAGGAAAAAACTTTAAAAAAAAAAAATTTAAAAAAATTCATTTTTTTAACCTCCTGTCAAAAAAAAAAAAAAAAAAATAAGTCAACTTTCTTTTCAACTAAGATCGTTGGAGATTAATATTTTTTAGTAAGGCACTCATTCTGTGTAGAAAGCACAAGTATTATTTTGAAGAACTGCTTTTTTTCAAGGTATCAGAAATTAAAAGTTTCCGATTGACAAACAGCTTCTAATTTCTGCGGGTATACGGTATTAGGCAATATACAATAGAAATAATTTCCATTTTGGAAAGTATTATTCTCACTTTGAAGCAGTGTCGGGCAGTTTTGCACACCTATACTTTCTCATCTTGAGTATGTATTAATGAGCGCTTTAAAGTTCACACTGAAAACAAAGTAGTGCTAAAGCGCTTTTTGTTTTTTGCTCGAATTTGTATTGCGAAATTAAATAAATAAGTAGTGGACGGAATGTCAAAAGGAAACAGACTGACAGACGGATAATGTGAAATACAGACAAGCAGACGGAAATGTAAAAAGGCTAAAAGGCTAATATTAAAAAACAAATATGTTGTTTTATTGTGCTTATGTTGCTTATTGTGTTTTGCTAAGGCTAAGCTGAAATGGAAGATGCATGTTTTCATTTTACGTACTTAGAACTGAACGCAATATGATATGATATGTGGACATGCAACTTTTAAATAATTAATTAAATTCTTCATCGCATGGTCCACAATTACCTTATATTGGCAATGCAAATTATCGTAATGCCTTATAATGCATATTTTTTTTAAAAATAAAAAATTTTCCCTTACATACTTCCAAAAATTTTGCATACATATAATTTTATACAGTGTAATATTACGTTATATCTGTGTCGATGAGCAATAACAGCTTAAGTCTTATTTCAAAGTTTCCAAAAATCTTGCTTCAAAGTTTTCAATCGCCATATAAGTTATATGAAAGGGTCTTTTATTTTTGCGTCATATCTTTGGCTAAGGTCATGCTAGAAGTTCTAGATTTTGTGTGTTCATAATGATATATACGTGGAACACAACTTTATCAATAACTCAGTTCTGTCTTAAATCGACTTAAGCTATTATCGCTTATCGATGCAAATATAATATTTCATATTCAAGGAACACATATTTTACTGCAGAAACACTATCTCAAGTGTGCAAAGTAGGCTTGGGTAGTTCACGAACGAACTAGTTCAATTGAACTATTCGCACTCATGAACTATGCGAACTAGTTCGTTGAATCTCGCTCTTTTAGTTCAATTGGTTTTGCAGCGAGTCAGATCGAAATGAACTAGAAAAAAATTTTGTTTCACTCAACAATGGTTTGACTCCGTGCTGATAGTTTTTCACTAATGAACGGTAAAAAAAAACTTTTTGCAAAAACAAATTTTTGTGGCAAATATTGTGTGGAATGCCCCATATGTAGTATTTTTATGTAAATTTCTTCTATGTCCGCAGTTAATGATTGATTCGGTCATATAGTTCGTTTCATTTTTTAGATCTGATCATGAAAGAGCAAACAAAACAAACTAAAAGACATATTGAACTAAAAAATACAACGAGCTAACATACCTAACGATATAAAACACCAAACGAACTATAAGACCTAACGAACTAACAACATGAACGAGTGCACGAAAAGAACTAAAAGAGCGAACGAACTAATTGAACTAAAAGAACTATATGAACGAACTAGTTCATTAAACTCAACTGAACTAAAAAGAGCGATCTTTTTAGAGAACTAAAATGCCCAAGCCTAGTGTAAAGCTACCCGACACTGCTTTAAAGCAACCCATACCAATTCTAATTTGTGCACAGTTTTTCATTGACTGCGCTTAGCATTATTCACATTCATCAAATTCTCTTCAAACTAGTCATCACGTAGTCATTATTTGATCCGAAATCAATTTGAATTGAAAAAGTTACCGTGAATTCGATATGCATAAGCTTTAATTCCATTTAGCTGAAAAATATATTTTTCGCAATAGATTGCCGATAACTATTACAGTTCACAATTGCATTTTGCAACTTCACAATTGCTTTTTGTAGTAGTATAGCAACTAATTTTCTACATCTAATTTTATATAATAGATAATTGATTTTGAGAATTTAAAATGTTGTACCTGATGATCAAATTAATAACTTTTCAGAAAGGGTATAACTTTGCATTTTCATAACGCAAAGTATGATTGATAGCCATTTAAAGAAGAAGATGAAAATTATCAAAAGTGTAACATTGACCCATAATAAGTCCATGATTGAGCAAAATTAGATTAAAAGTAAGTACCCAAAAGTGTTTATCTATTAATTTTACATAAAAATTTTTCAAAAAATGTTTTTCTAAAGTTACTACGTTAAAAGTTATAGTCCAAGTTATAGGCTTAAGTGGAAAAATCCAAAATAAATTGCCATAAATGTTTAACTACTTGACTTATTTTGAAGCGATTAGCTATACCAACATCTTGTGGTGTACGTAAACCTTTTGATTCACTGTATATAGGTAAGGCGTAGTAAGGCGTGATCGGGAAATAGCTAGTAAAATATGAAAACTAACACAAAAAGTGCCTAGATATAAACTTTTGCTTTAATTAACAGACAAATTTAATATGCATAAAAGTTTTTGGCGAGCTTTTAGCATACCTTTATATGCTATGCATATGTGCGGTGGTGTGTGTGTGTGTGCACCTGTTATTCATTATCTGTAAGTTTGTTACAAATAATTTTGGACACCGCACCCAAACCAATTTAAACAAAAAAGCTCAAGCAAAATACCTTTGCCAACCGCCCACCATTCATCATTCTGCACAGCAGCAGAGAAAATTCAGCCAAGGACCAGCCACCAAGCCATGTATCATCAAGGTGCCAAGGGCAGTTTGAGTAAAAGTTGTTTCTGTTGGTGCTTCAGGTGGGCTGGCAGTTGTCGTTATTTGTAATAACGGTTGCATCAACTGTTGTTCTGACCAATGCTAAAGGACATACACACACACACAAACTTAGATACTCATGGGAAAAATTTATTGCAAAAACATCACAGAAAAAGGTTTTCTCGGGGAAGAAAAAACAAACACAACGAATCCATCGAGACAAAGCGGAAGCAACAGCACAACAAAAACATCAACAACAATAACAACAACTAGTGATACTTGTTTCGAAAGTGTAATTGACACCCGTTATTGTAGCTGTTGTTGTTGTTGGCTTATTGGTATGGCATGCTGTATTGATGTTTTTTTAGCTGAAAATAGTTTTCGATTTATTGGAATTTTTTTTCTGGATCTATTTTTCTCAGTGTTCGCAACAGTGTTCAAAACAGATATAAAAATAGAGAAAAAAAAATACATAAAAGTTACAATAAAGGTACTCGTGCCAGAAACCAACAACAGTAACAGCAATAGCACCAACAACATATCCTGCCTTTATGTCGGATCGACACAAATTAAGGGAAAACACATGCTGTCGCTCCAACACACACATTCAACCCACACACACACAAACACTAACTTATAACAACCCAATGAACACCAAACAAAGAAAGATTCATTAACGAGCTCAAAACGATTCCGAGATTTTGGATCCGCAATCGAAATAAATACAAGATCTCAGATCCATCAATTTTGCAAGCTGACTTTTCCTATGAAAAACTTGAAAACTTTTTTAGTGAAAATGATTGACATAAAAGCAAACATGAAATAAAATGATATATAAAATAATTTTTCAATAAATTTCTGCATACAAAATTTAACAAAAAGACTTTGGAACCTGCTGCACGTTCAATTTTTATTGTGATATTTGGACCGTGAGCCGAGATCCAGATTTCAAAATATTTAAATATTTTCCGATATCGGATCACGATCTATTAATATTTTATGCTAAGCGTTCAATAAATATTGCAATACTGGATCGCGTTCAATATATCTGTGGTCATAAGGATTAATGACTGAACTCAAAATATCGTAAAAAAGCGATATGGAATTTACTTTATTGCCAATTTTTGGAAGTATGCAGATATCCATTTTTTGCTCAGAGTTGATCATTACGTATGTCTGCACATATTTTGTTCGTAACGGTTCATACATTTAAAAAAAATGATTCGTAGTTCGTGCAATTAAAATATCGTTTTTTACGATACTTTGAGTCGTTATTCCTTGTGACCACAGATATATTACACGTTCAATATAGGCGCCTTAAAATTTTTTCTAACAAATTATGAACATTTTTTTTGTTTTAACTAACTAATTCTTAGCAGCGAACAATAAAAAAAAAATGTGTTTATTTACAAAAAGTTGGCTTTGTTATGAATTTGAAACAAACACGAGATCTCGGATCCGTTATCGTTAATAAAAACATCAAAACAGAAGGAAATGAACGTATCCAAGAATTTTGCAAATTTGAGGGTGATTTTCAAATAAATTTTTAAATTCAATAAGCATTGGTGAGCTCAAAAGCGGATCATTATTTTCTTAAAATAGAAATTTACTATTATTCGTTAAAACATCTAAACAATTTCGATAAAATTAACAACAATATTGTTAAATTCTATTCAAAATCATGGTATCGAATATGTTATTGCAGGTTCTTAAGTAAAAAAAAAACATATGTTTTATTCATCAAATATAACATACAAAAAATATTTTTGTTAGCTCAAACGAAGGCTGTCTTCAATTTGAAAACGAAATTATTCAACATTTTTCTTTTAAATGTAAGAAAGGTTTTTAAAGTAAATTTGGTCTGGAATTTTATTTTTTATCATTGAATCATTGATCAAAAATAATAATTAATAAATGCTGAATCGAGATTAAAATTATTTTATTCTGTTTTTAGTTCTATTTTAACCTTTCTGTGGATTTGCCCAGTATATTTGTATTTGTATTTGTATTTATTTAAGGATAAATTAGTACTGTAAGATACAAAAAGATCTTTAAGAAGTACAACGGTGAAACATAAACAATCAACTTATAAATGTATATCAAAGTCAAATTGTTTGATTTTATAAAAAAAAGATGAAGCAACATGATAAAAATAAATTCAGAGATATATTAAAGTCAGCTGGACTTTCGATTTTGTACCGAAGAAAAGCAAACAAAAAATTTGATGAAAAGTTTTTATTTGATCTGATGAATCCTGTAGCAGAGATGTTGCAATAAAATCAGCTAGTGATGTTTTCCTTTTCATATTGAAAATGTTGTTGTTGTTATTTCTTTGGGAAAAATTCGTTAGAGCAATTAATTGTTCTAACCTGACCTATAGCTCACTAAACGATTTTAAATTATCAAACAACTAGAATTTGTATTTAAAATCAAGAACGATTTAAGCTATCAAACACTTAGAATTTATATCTAAATCATTGAAAATTAACACAATAATAAATAATAAGGTCATATAGAAAACTTTAAAAAAAATTTGTTTGGCCTTTTGTATAAGAAAAAATTAACTGGACAAAAATCAAATTTATATTTTCTTATATTTTATGGCTTAAATGACAATAACAATAAGACGGTTTAAAAAACAATGATCTAAAGGGTCAAACACTTTCAAGGGATTAAAAAAGATTTTGTGCCGAACATGAGCAAAACAATTTTTTCTTTGTACAAGCTTGCAAAACGTTAGTAACGCAGGTAAGAATCGAAGGTATGTTTTTTTCATCTTTTTAGGACCTAAATGATAGGAATATTATCTCAAAAAAAGTATTTTGTTCTTAGTTTAGCCTAGCCATTGAAAGGGCTAAAAACTTTTCTTATCAACATTTTTATAAATTAATTAAAAATTAAGTAC
The DNA here is from genome assembly GCA_963920525.1 of Dichetophora obliterata. NCBI lineage: Eukaryota > Metazoa > Arthropoda > Insecta > Diptera > Sciomyzidae > Dichetophora > Dichetophora obliterata. The sequence goes on from OY986437.1 coordinate 28,406,078, forward strand.
AGTTTTGGCCAACTTTTTGTCTTTTAATTTATTTTATTTTTGTTTTTCTTTGCTCAGTTTTTTGACAAATTCATAACGAATCGTTAACAATAACGAAATGAATCAATGACGGCAAGTCCGAGACATTGTATATGTTTCGAATTCATAAAAAGACCGACTTTTTTACCGAGATCACGTATTCGTTTCGAGCTTGTTTACAAGTACAACTTTTAATTATTGAAAAACACATTAAAAAATAACTTGTTTTAGTTATCTGTTATTATAATATCTTTTCACACTTTGACGAGCGCTATTGAGCTGTGATCGTAAACGATATCGAAATGAATCAGCGATGGCAAGTCTGAGATATCGTATATGTTTCGAATTCATAAAAAGACCTACTTTTTTACCAAGATCACGTATTTGTCTCGAGCTTGTTTACAAGTCCGACTTTTAATTATTTAAAAAAACATTAAAAAATAATTTGTTTTAGTTATCTGTTATTATTATATGTTTACATACTATTACGAACGCTCTTGAGCCGCTGTGAAATTCGTAAAACTTTCATTGGATTCTGCTCAGTGACCTCAAATTAGTAAACAAAAGTGTTGCGAAAAAAAATATGTTCCACCTGAAGAGGTGTGGAAAATCGCGAGACCCATAGTCGTCAACGCTCTCAATAGTCGTCAACGGCAAAAATGTATGCGACTATTTCTTTCACGTTGGCAGTACTCGAACGCTTTCCATTGCGCATTTATTACGATGACATACATAACAGTAGCATCTGTTATGGACAATATAACAGAACATCTCAACTCTAGTAAGTACTGCTGTCACTTTTAGTGAGAAGATGTGGTTGTTGACATGCAAACGTACCAAAAGAAGTAAAAAATATTATTGCTAATCAATTTGTATAGTGATTTGTCGAATTTTCGTGAGTGTCTTTTTTAGTTCGTGCTTTCGAAACGGCCGAGATCGCGCCGTTTTTACCTCACAGAGGAAGAAATCATTCAATAGATGAATATCGACGATAGCGATGATGAAGGTGCATTCGAATTGAATGACGAAGATATTGCTTTTCTTGAAGAGGACGTTGCCGTTCTACAGCCCAGAACAGAAATCGAACTCGATTATGCACTTACTGAGAATGAACAACCGTCGTCTAGCGATGCTGCGCGAAAAAAGTCGTCAGCACCACCAACACCTGAGCCAGTCACTTTCAAGTGAAAAAGCGGAAGGACGATTACACTTTACCGAGGTTCACCGATCCAGGGCTCTCATCACGCAACTTTTAAAACGACTATCGTTTGAACGATGTTATCCGACGATATCGTTCTTAGTTTGCTTCATATAAGTCCATCGCTATCATCTCGTCTATCGTTGTGTTTTCTACAGTTTGAAAGGCTCTGCAAAACATATATTCAGAGCCAAAAGTGATATTTACTTTTGTGTAGAATTTGTTTTTGGATTTGTTTGCTTCAAAAGTGAAAATTTAAGGTAAAATGTAAGAATATTTAATAAGTTATTTTGATGATAATGTTTTGAAAATATATTATTCGACAGCGACACCTAAGTAAATGGAAATATTGCTACACTTTATTGATAAACATCCGCAGTTGGGCCACAATGACGTCGCAAACATAGTGCAGGAACGACATTACATCTATTTGTTAAGGACCACTTTAACAAACAAGCGCCCAAAACATTTTAAAATTATTTTTATTATTTCCAACCAGAAAAATAGCCAAACGATACCAAATTAGCTATCGCACCAAGCAATCGTTTCGACGATACCATTTGACAGTTGTTTGCCATACATGAAGCAAGCAAAACGATATCGTTTAGACGATGCATAAAATTAAAGGTTACGTGATGTTAAAGTATCGTTGAAACGATATTGTCAAACGATTCTAGTCATACGTGATGAGAGCCCAGATTTCGATTACGGGAAAGTCTTGTTACTAGTAACGGCACTTGACAGCAACGTGCTGAGTATTCACCAAGTGTTTAGTGCAGTTTCCAAAGTGGATAAAATGCTTAAATTGGTCAAGCAACAGTCGCAAATCTATGCTTAGCTAAAAAAACATTGTTTTATCGATTTATTGGTCAACGTTGCCCATTTACTCAGTGCCACTCATTTCGAATGTAGTTAACTGAAAAAGAATAGAAGAAATTCGCTGTTGTTTACATTTTGTGAACAGTGTTGAACAACCATCCCGAGATGATCCATCGTACGATCGAGCGTATAAAATTTGGCCAATAATCGTTCATATGAACAAAGCAATCGTGGATGTGATGTTCGAGACCAAGTGCCAAGCCATTGATGGACATTGATGGTCAAATTTATAGGGATGCCATGGGAATTAAAATTGTGTTGCCAATGCGACTAGAAAACTGTTAGCCTACACAAATTTGACATTTATACACGATTGTTCTGGATTTGGCGGAAGGTCTCGATAGCATGGGTATTGAATTATTTTTTTTTTTAATTTTTTTATTTATTGAAATTTATGTTTACATGTAAGGCATAGTCTTTTAAATGCAATACAAATTAACAAATTTTCAAGAAGTTATAGGATAGTCAACCGAAATTTAGATTTTGATAATTTTTCCAATTACAAAAGTGCCTGCAGCATTCTTCGCTTCAACCAAAGCAAATGCTTAAATTTAATGCAGACAAGAAATTCAACCGTGGTGACTTCCAGCGCGTGGTTGCTAATCGTGTGGCTGTGACCAAGTGGATAGATAATCGTGCCATATTTTTGGAGTCTAATTTTTTACTCCCACTTGAATCGATCAACGTCATGCAAGAATCGATGTCAAATGTTCAGGTGCGATCAAACACTACAACAAAGGGATGGGCGAAGTGGATCTCATGGATCAGAAAAAGGTTTATCAACGGTCATTATTCCCCGAAAATGAAAATATTTCTGGTTTGATTATTTTATTTCAATTTTACTACGAACGCGATCGCAAATCAGAGACTAAATTCTACATGTATCTTTTCTATGATCTCATTGATTTGAGTATGCATAATGCGCACATTGCTTAGAATAAAATATCTACGTCGAATAATGATGCATTTTCTGTATCTGCAATCGAGTTTCGCGTGCATCTGGCTTCTCAAATGATATCTTCTTTCAGCAACCGCAAGAGGCCACCACTAGAAGCTGTAAGAGAGGGACCTAAACGATTCAAACTCGCAGAGGTCACCATACTGTCCAATCATTATCTCTGCAAAAGTGAAACGGGACACAAGAGATGTATTGTCTGCTCCAAACAAGGCAAGAACCGTCAAACAAATGCCATTTGTGACTTTAGCAAAAAACTATTTTGCTTTAACAATGCTCGAAACTGTTTGGAAATTTATCACAAAAAATTACTTTCAATGTATCGAATAGAAATGTAAACAAATGTATTTCTAAATAAATCGCCAAAGAAATACTTGCCAACAAAATGATAATATATCATTGATTTTTACCGTAGACGACCATTGGGACATAGAGGTCCCTTCAGATTGTAGGGTCGCATGGTTGGTCGAAATGGACTATTTTTTATTTATTCCTCCCAACTTCTCCAAAAATAACTGTCAAAAATATTGCAACAAGATGAGGGAGGGGGAAGTGGAAATGATACTACTATTTACTACTTTTTGACAGCAACATTCATTCCCTAATGAATGGACATTTTGACTATGGAACAAGATATCACTCATTCCATAATCGATTCCATAGTTTTTTTAGAAAAAAGTCGAAGGTAGAAGGGTCACCGATGATCCAGTGGTCATCAAAGGGTAAAATAAAATTTTTCTTTTTATAAAGTAACAAAAATGTTATAGAAAAATTAAAAAAATTACATTGCAAACTTTTGTAAAAAAATTTTGTATAAAAAACCTAATTTAAAACAGTGTCGGGCAGCTTTGCACACTTGAGATTGTGTTTGTGCAGTAAAATATGTATTTATATCACCTACAGAACGATCAAAGCTTCAGTGTTCAAGCGAATTTCAAGCAGATAAGATCTGCGCTTGCGTGTTCCTTGAATATATTATATTATATCTGTGTCGATAAGCAATAATAGCTCAAGTCGATTTAAGACAGAACTGAGTTATTGATATAGTTGTGTTCCACGTATATATCATTATGAACACACAAAATCTAGAACTTCTAGCATGATTTTAGCCAAAGATATGACGCAAAAACAAAAGACCCTTTCATATAACTTATATGGCGATTGAAAACTTTGAAGCAAAATTTCTGGAAACTTTGAAATAAGACTTAAGCTGTTATTGCTCATCGACACAGATATAACGTAATATTACACTGTAAAAAATTTAATGCATTCACAATTTTTGGAAAAATGTATGAAAAAAATTTTTATTTTAAGAAAATAACGGCAAGGCATGGTATCAAAGAGGTAAAATTAAAAAATTATGCATAACAAGGCATTACGATAATTTGCATGGCCAATATAAGGTAATTGTGAGGTATGCTATTGAGAAATTAATTAATTATTTAAAAGCGGCATGTCAGTTAATCAAATCATATAGTGATTAGTTCCAAATACATATAATGAAAGCATCTTACGCTGTCAGCTTAGCATTGGCAAAACACAATGAGCAACATAAGCACAATAAAAAATATATTTGTTTTTTACTACTAACAGCCCTTTTTACATTTCCGTCTGCTTATCTGTATTTCACATTATGCTTCTGTCGGTCTGTTTCCGTTTTACATTCCGTTCACTACTTATTTATTTTATTTCGCTATACAAATCCGAGCAAAAAAATATATAACATAATGTCTAGTAAGATTTCTGCAAAAAGCGCTTTAGCACTACTTTGTTTTCAGTGTGAGCTTTAAAGCGCTTATTAATACATACTCAAGATGAGAAAGTATGTGCAAAGCTGCCCGTCACTGCTATGGATCAAATGGTGGTTACGTACACATGCAAACGAAAAGTCAATCGGTGGCCAATGGCAGTATTTTGTAACATGCTTGATGTTAGTGCGTTGAATGCATTCGTGACGTTCATTGTATTGTTCCCGAATTGGAAAAATTCTAAAATGAACCATAATATTCGTCATCGCCTTTTTATCGAGGAGCTTTGATTGAATCTCGTTGAAAAACAGATCACTAAACGTAAAAAACATTCTTAAAGTAATGATGCTTCCAGTGTTATTCAAAGAATTCGGGAGATTCGCCATTTACCAAGTACATCAAAACGAGGCCGATGCTACATCTGCACATATAAAAATAACAAAAATCTTTTTGCTATACGCTGTGAAAAGTGTAGAAATTTCATTTGTGCTGAACATAATTTCAATTTATGCGAAAAATGTACAAATAATTGCCAAAAGTTGAAAATTCAATTTTTTTTTCTAATATATGTAATATTCTAATTAATTTCATACTAAATCTACCTTTATGAAGTTTAAATGTATTAATATGATAGTAAACAATGTAATAAACATAAAAAATCACAAAACATAAATGGTTGTTAATTTTTTTTAAGCTTTATTAAAATTAAAAATGTATTTATGTGTATGCGCGCGCATACAATGGGACCGATTAGATGTATTTCTCGAGGGACCGATGAGGGTTAAGACCCCTCTCGGCGATTCGTTAGCGACTCTTCTCAGCGAATTGCTTTCGAACCCTTTAGGCGTTTCGTTCGTGAATCTTCCCGGCGAATCGCTTTTATGGCCTCAGCTGCTTAGTATTAGTAATACTAATACTAATACTAATACTTATACTAATACTAATACTAATACTAATACTAATACTAATACTAATACTAATACTAATACTAATACTAATACTAATACTAATACTAATACTAATACTAATACTAATACTAATACTAATACTAATACTAATACTAATAAGGTTATAAGGACTATTTTCGTAATAAAAACTACCCAAGCCTACTTTGCACACTTGAGATAGTGTTTCTGCAGTAAAATATGTGTTCCTTGAATATTAAATATTATATTAGCGTCGATAAGCGATAATAGCTTAAGTCGATTTAAGACAGAACTGAGTTATTGATAAAGTTGTGTTCCACGTATATATCATTATGAACACACAAAATCTAAGACTTCTAGCATGACCTTAGTCAAAGATATGACGCAAAAATAAAAGAACATTTCATATAACTTATATGGCGATTGAAAACTTTGAAGCAAGATTTCTGGAAACTTTGAAATACGACTTAAGCTGTTATTGCGCATCGACACAGATATAACGTAAGATTACACTGTATAAAATTGTATGTATGCAAAATTTTTGGAAGTATGTATGAAAAAATTTTTTATTTTTAGAAAATAACGGCATGGCGCGGCAACAATGAGGTAAAAAATTATGCGTAACAAGGCATTACGATAATTTGCATGGCCAATATAAGGTAATTGTGGGGCATGCTATGGAGAAATTAATTAAATATTTAAAAGCGGCATGTTCACATATCATATCATATAGTGATCAGTTTCAAGTACGTAAAATGAAAGCATCATCCGCTATCAGTTTGGCCTTGGCAAAACATAATAAGCAGCGTAAGCACAATAAAATAACATATTTGTTTTTTACTAATAGCCTGCCTTTTTACATTTTCGTCTGCTTATCTGTATTTCACATTATCTGTCTGTTGGTCTGTTTCATATTGACATTCCTTCCACTACTTATTAATTTAATTTCGCAATACAAATCCGAGCAAAAAAAATATTCCATAATGCCTAGTAAGATTTCTGCAAAAAGCGCTTTAGCACTACTTTGTTTTCAGTGTGAGCTTTAAAGCGCTCATTAATACATACTCAAGATGAGAAAGTATAGGTGTGCAAAGCTGCCCGACACTGTTTTAAAACAACACAAACATATTGTTTTCATTCCGGTTGGGGTTCAAACCCACGACCGAATGCTTGCTTACATTCTTAATGACTCCTGAACTGCGATGGTCAAATGAAAAAGCTGCTGATCTTACACTCACGTGGCCGAGGTTCGAAGCACCAAATGATAGTAGATAACAGATTTCATTAAATGTAAATAATAATGTTTACAGTTTTTCGTAATACATAAAAACTTTAATTCTCACTGGTTAGCTGCTAAAAATCTTAAATAATTTTTTTTTCAAAAACATTTGGATTTTATACCATCCCTGCAGTGTTACAAACTAGTTTAAAACCAGTCTGCATACTAGTTGAAAACTGAGCAGTACTAGTTCAAGATCGTATTTTTTTCATATACCTAACTGGTATTTATAACATGGCGATGTCATAGGAAATATCAATTGTCCTATTCTGAACAAATGAAAAATAGTTTATAATATATTGAAAATATATTGAAAAATAGTTTATAATAGTTGAAAACTGAGCAGTACTAGTTCAAGATCGTATTTTTTTCATAAACCCAACTGGTATTTTTAACATGGCGATGTCATAGGAAATATCAATTGTCCTATTCTGAACAAATGAAAACTAGTTTATAATATATATAGTTATAGTTATTTAAATTCTAGTTTGTTGTGAATAGTTGTAAACAAATCATATAATGCCAAATTTTAACTAGTTTCTAGTTTAACCTTTCCTGAGTGGTTGTCAAATAGTCATGTTTTAATTTGTTTACAACTAGTTATATTAAACCAATGATTCAACCAGTTCTTTATTCGGCAATTTATCTTCTGAAGTTGGAGCTTCTACTAAAGCGACTATTTAGAAAAATTCAAGTAAAATTTACATAGTGTTTTATTATTTCATTCAGTATTTTCAAAACATTAAAGTATTCGAAAAACTACCTAGCTCCAACTGGTTGTGGAACTGGTTGATTTTAACAATATGTAATATAGTTTAATTTTGGCTAGTTTTACAACTGGTTTATTGTGACTTGACTCTAACTAGTTGGATTTAAACTATTTTTGCAACTAGTAAATCGTGACAAAATACAAACTAGTTTGTTTTAACTAGTATAAAGACTAATCATTTTTTACTGCTGATTAGTCTGACACTGCAGGGACAATAGTCATTGCATATAAATATCCTAGCAGACTAAAATTCTATTTTAGTTAGAATCACAAAAACATAATATAATAGTGTTAGCGAATTCGAAAGCGAGAATCGTTAACGATTAAAATGTTCGAGAATGCGGATTCATTTCGAGTTCTTTTGGCTTACTGGGAAACATCTTCAGACACACGCTCAAACAATATCATTTATGTATGTAGATGTAGTTGTGGCCTTGGCATCGATGTCAACATCAGTTTCTTTTGTAATTCAGCCTCTCACTCATATTGTTTTTGTTATTGCTGTTCTTATTACTATTGACTGCATCATAACTTGGCTTATGCTAACGTTAGCGAAGCTCAATGTAACTCTATATTTTTATTTGCTTCAAATAGGCTTTAAACGAGTGTTTGGTTGTAAGTAAAAACTCAGTAAAAATTTCCATTTAGATATACTTTTTTAGAGCTGTGGAAAAGTTTTGTAATGCACAACAATAACAACAACAACAAAACAGCAACAAAAAGAACCCAATTGGATAATTAAAAACGACGTTGAGTGGAAAAGTTCCCGCCGGACATGAAACAAAGGGCGAGCTTTATACACGCTATGCTTCTATCTATTTACATATTTTTGGATCTTTTATCAGCTGGGCATCATCTACCATTCAACGTATAGCTAAGTTTCTGGCAACAGCACAACAGCAGAAGCTGCCAGAGTCAGAGTCAGAGCGAGAGTAAGCTTTGGAATATTCTGAATTTCAGCATTATTCGAGGTTGTAGTGTAAAAACTTTTTGCTTTTGCAAGTAATTGATATGCTTTTTGATTAAATATTCATTAGAGTGCCTGAAAATATGCTATAGAACTGTAGACATTTTTAAAATTTTACTAATTGTGTGTTGTATAAATTTTTTTTCCAATTTAATAAATGGCCTTAACAGATTTAAATTAGTAAATCAATATTAGAAGTTGTTTTTGCGAATATTTGCATAGCTTCTAAAAAATTGTACATATTTTTTTATATGCTCTACCTGACTTATTCTTAGCACAATCGAAGAACCTTAAACTTATTGATTTTTTTCCACAAGAATGAATGTTTTTTGGACTGTTACTAATTGGTTGATAATGATTTGACCTTAAAGAACAAATAAGTTTTCATATTCTGGTTTTGACAGCATAAAACATCTTTGGCATTCAGCTTAAAACAAAATATTGTTAAGGTCAACCTAAATCAAAATAAGTCTAAGTGTTTAGTTTCAAAATTAACATATTATTTGTAAAACATGAAGCAAATGTCAAGAGTCATCAAGGGAACGTTTCTGTAAGCAATAAAACACATAAACAAAAGCCACTTGTGTGCTGATAAGAAAATATATTTTTATTGGCTACTAGCTGATATATCCAGTGTTAATTGGTAGTTCGTATAAATAATTTGTATTATCCTATATTTGCTTTGATTTGAAAAACAAATAGAATAACTTTTGACCTTTGGATTTACAATTATTTAACATGACCTTGCATATATTGACTACCCTAATATTCCAATATCTTTACTTAAGTTTTATGTACACTTCTATAAGAACAAATTAAAATTTATTAAATTTTTTCACCAAGTATACATATATAACACTCAAAAATATTTGTGTGTAAATATTACTAATAACTGCAGTTCAAGGCAAAAAAAAAAATTCTGTCTGAGCTGGGGTTTGAACCTCGTATCTTTAACCTACGGGCCACGCACTCTACCAGTAGGCTACAGCCACTTTACAATCATACAGCTCTTTATACTCTGCAGTTGTTTGACAAACCAGGCTGAACGATTTCGGTTTAAAATTTTTAAACTCTACTAATAATTCGTACAATCTACTAATAATTCGTACGGTCAGCCTACGAATGAATTGTTTCTACTAAAATTATTTTTCATTCGTAAATAGTACGAAAGCATTAGTAAATACTACGAATGTAATGAAAGAAATTACGAAGTTATTCGTACGAGAAATTTACGAATATTATTATTTATATGTACACTATCATTCGTACAATGCACTTATACGAATTTATTTATTTTTGTTTACGAATATCACTAGTATATAAAATAAATATATTCGTAGATACTACATCAGGTATTAGAAAAATTTTACGAAGGAATTCGTAAAGATATCACAATAAAAATACTTTGTAAATTGTACGAATATTTGTAGAATGTACGAATATTTTGTTGACTAATATCATTCGTAGAAATTTTACTCAGAAATTTTTTGAGTGTTGTGATTATTTTTAACAGACAATTGTTTTAAAGGAAAAAATGGCTCTTTTTGTGTTAAGACTTGTTTCTGAAAAAACTTTCTAACTAAATACAAGACTGCGCGAAATACTACAGAACCGCTAAATTAATTGTACATTGCATTAAAATTAGAATCTTATATGTAAATAGGCAAACATCAAATGTTGTCGTACACTTTTTCGATATTAATTTTAGAATAAGGGCAATAAAACATTCGAAAGGTACTGCGCCCTTTATGTGCAGAATCATTTTAGATTTTAAATTTATGCCCTCTGACGCGAAATATTAACGTTGAAAGTTTGTATTATTTTTAGTAAGGAATCTCAGGGCTAGGAAGAGGTAGAATGGTGAATGAGGTATCAAATGAAAGATCTGGCTGCACAGTGTGATTATATTTTATATTTGTGACCTTCGACTTAAAATATGAGCGTAAAAAGAGCATTTATTAAATAAAAGCTAAACTGTAACAAATGGGAGAAAATAATGTAAGAGGGAATTTTAGACATTTATTAGGTGTGCAAGAAACACTTCCAACATTTTGCGCTATCTCTTACGGATACCCTACAATAAGCATTTTTTTATATAATAAGAGTGAATATATATTGTGATGGTGAAATTTCTTACAAATAGTAAAGTCTGAATAATTTCCGTTATTTTTACATAAAACTTATAGCGACTAAACTACATATGTTCTCAGTACTACGTATTTTTGTATGAAAAGTCGTTGGTTGAGAAATATAACGGTATAGGTAAGCTTTCTTGGTTATATTTTCCACAGATTGTATGTTAAAAAATCCCCTTAAAATGACATTAAAATTATTTAGATATCTCGAAAATGTTATATCTTCTCACTACAACGTATTTCTTTGAAGCAAGGCCATCAGAATGAGAAAAAAACTATTGAAATTTCAAGTTTTGACTTGCAAGCAAATATCTCAGCCATTTTTTAATCGATTTTCAACAAATATTCTTTGTCTGAAGGATCAATTAAATGACTGCAGAAATAAGAAAAGATTTACCATTATTTCACTAATTCAATGTTTTATATTGTTTTAAATAAACCCATAAAATATTCTGTTTTTGCTCAAAAAAATAGGCCAAAGGTTTTATGTTGTAATTTTTTTTTATACAATTTTCTTCTTTCACACTCTTTTATATGAAATATCATTTATTTGCAAAAATTGCTTCATTTTGACACATAATTCAAAAAACAGTTGAAAATCATCGAAAATCATGAGCTACCCCCTATGATTTTTTTGAGGAAAATTAAATTTTTCAAAATGTTGTATTTATATTATTACAAAGTTCTACAGCTTAAAAAATAAATTCTTAAAAAACATTTTTGAATTATTTCAAGCTACTCCAAAGTTATATACACAAATATATTTTTAAGCCATTTCGTTATATAGAGATAGACGTAGGAGAAACAGTTCTTCCGTGTTTCTGAACCGATTTTGATAATTTTCTTTTAGATAAATTAAAGTAGGGAGAAAGAGTACACTGAATATTTTTGTGTCCTAAAGAATATTTCTTAAGTAAAAACTAAACTATAAAAATTGGAAGAACATGGTGTAAGAGAAAATTTTCGACCATAATACAATGTACAAAAAACATTTTTCGCTATCTCTTACGAATACCCTACAATAAGCATTTTTGTATGTAACAAATGTGAATATATATTGTGTTGGTGAAATTTCTTATAAATAGTAAATTCTGAAAAATTACCTTCATTTTGACATCAAAGTCATGGCGATATCTTGAAAACTATAGCTTTTCTCAGTACGACGTGTTTTTAAATGAAAAGCCCTGGTTGTGAAAAATAATGGTGTACGAAAGTGTTTATAGGTAATGTTTTTACAGATATTTTTAAAAAAATTTCGACTATTTTTATACCAAAATTATTGCGATAATTTGAAACTTAAGGTTTTCTTAGTACAGCACATTTTCTTAGAGCAAGATCATGCTTCAGAACTAGAAAAAAAAAAACGATTGAAATTTCAGATGGTTGGCCAAATTTCGGGCACAGGCGACACTAGTTTTAATTATTGATTGATTTGAGTATAAACAGTGTAAACATATATGATAATTTACAGTACTGACTTTTTGATATTAAAGGCTTTAAATACGCATTAGGACGCAATGTATTAAATGTGAACGTGTTGCTGTGCAGTAAAAAAATTACTTTGAAAGTTCTTCTAAATAAATTTAAAAACACAGCAAAAAATAATATTCGTTTAGACGAGCTCATTGTGAAACCAAAAGCAGATAAGCTTTTCTTATATCCAAATTTGATTTACATGGAAACAAAATCTGGCTCTTGCCGAAAATTAACACACGATTGTAAATTGTAAATTTACACACACCGCGCGGCTGATAAAAATTTTGAGTATGTATTTTGAAAAAAATAAAAAGTTGCAACAAAAAAAAAAGCGACTCTATATTTACAAAAAATAAAGTCTCCAGAAGAATCAAAACTAATCTCAAATGAATCCAAGACAAATTATATAGATTGAAGAGTTTTCCTAACGAATAAGTGATGTTTTTTTTCTCATAACGTTTCGCCATTTTTTCTCCCAATGTAGTTGGACAATTTATTTTACTCTATGTAAAGCAGCATTCGAGAAAAAGATTCTTCGTAAGATCTAAGGACCAATCCGCGTCAATGGCGAGTACCGAATATGGTGGAATAATGAACTGTATGAGCTGTACGCTGACATCGACATAGTCAAGCGCATTAAAATCGAGCGGCTTCGCTGGCTAGGTCATGTTCAGCGCATGAAAGACGATGCTCCAGTGAAGAAAACATTCGATTCGGTACCCAGCGGTGGTCGACGCAGAAGAGGACGACCGCATCTTCGTTGGAAAGACCAAGTAGAGGAAAATCTGACGAGGCTTGGAATTTCCAACTGTCGCCAGCAAAAAAACCCGCCAGAGGACCTTCGGGGAATCTGCCTGTCCCAAGCCAGGAATGGAAGGGTGAGGGTTGGTTATTGGATGGGCAGTTCATGGGGGCACGGCCCATGAACTGATCTCATAATGAGTTCTTTCTGGAGGCACGGCTTCTGAATGTTCGTCTGATAACTGTAAAAGAAAAGGTTTACCTAGAGCCTTGGATGTTGCTGCCAAATTCTTGGAGAAAGCATTGTTTTGATATTAGGTTATCATAACACCGTAGTTGTAATATGCTTTCGATGGACGATCAATCCAACATAACTTGAAGAGCGGGGATAGTCATTCATCAATGATGAGGAGACCTGATCTATCGTTGTTCTGCAGACCTATCTTAGAATAAAGGTTATTATGTAGGAAACATTTAACCTTCGGACCGTTGTATAAGCAAATTTGTATACAACGGCTCATGCTTCTTAGTTTTCTGTTAAGGCTTTTATTAGTCTTAATTGAGGTTTAGAATTGAGGTTTACCCGGTTTTACTGGGAAACCTATGGTTATTTTTTTAACCTAGCCAAGTACAATTCGAGTGGCTGAAGGTGTCACAGTCAGATATAAATGTTCTAAGAACTTTTGGTCTGTAGACGGGATGTTGAAGAGCCTTGTCAGGTGGAGCCTTTTGCCCGGGTTTTGACTATCATATGGGTTAGGCCCACGTGGGGTTTTAATAACGCTCTGGCTGTGGTTAGGCCAGAAAGGCCGGTGTGAGTTACACTTTAGTTGAACTCGGGCTGGTGATTCCCTTAAATTACTAAGAGAATGATGGTAGATTGAATCTCGCCAATTTCAAACAGTAAATGTTAGGAAGGTAAGCAACTACCGGATCAATATACTGTTACCTTTGGAATTTGAGTACAGGCGACGGGGAAACCTAAATAGTCTGATTTGTGACCACTGAGATTGAGGAACCTGATGATAAAGAGACAACGGGCCTATGATGTTTCTGCATTAGTCTTTCATGTCGGAGAGTGATGAACTCTGATATGAATGGGATGATTATTGCGGTTCAAAAGTAATGGGTTAATTATCGGTATTGATTACTGAGATAGCCCAAGGTTATTAAAATAACCAAGTCAAGTATAAATTCAAGTAGCTGAAAGTGTTACGGTCATGAATTGCGTCAATCTGACGACAAAGGCGCTGTTGTATATTATTAGGGGAACCTTTCAAAAGTGGTCTTTCTTGAATTCCGAAGGGGCGTTGACCGACGCTTCATATTTGTCCCAAGCTTTGGAGCACCGTTGAATTAAGCCTTCGCGGCAGGGGTCAACGTTAAAAACATAGTGGCTTTCTGTCGCCAGCAAGAAGAGGCCTTTACCGACATACGGTTGTAGCACCAACTAAGTCAGTAAGTAAGCATGTAAAGTCAACATTTATGCCTTAAAATTTTGAATTTATGTTTACTGCTTTTGTTTCTGAGTTCATACAAAAAGGATTCTTTAAAAATTTATTAATAAATTTCTCGATTTGTATTCTTTGAATTAGTTTATTTAGCCTTTTCGAATCCTAAGGGGAGGTTTGAATCCAAGAAATTCCCTTGCCTACAAACCTCCGCAGAGACAAGGGGTATCGATTTCCATTAATAGAATCTGTTATCGGATTACATACATCTATTCGAAGCCATTTTCTTAGACTCCATGATAAGTGCACCCTACAATCAGTGATACATATGGTCGAGGCACCCTGTAAACAAACTCATACGCAACAAAAATTAAAGGTTGATTGCCCAAATCACGATTTGCTTTAATGTTGCACTGTCGTAGTGGTCGGCCAATAAATAGTTATTTGCATTCAATAACATATAAGCATTTCCGTGGCTACGCACTTGACAGTCGTACGACCTTAATAAGTGCAAGAACAAAGAAAAATTAAACTCATATTTTTCTAATTTTTATTTTTCAATAGTTTATTAAGCGCACTATACAAGGTGTAAAAGCTAAGAGTTGACAAAAGTTTGGCTCTCAGATAGAAGCCACCAAAAATGATACGTTACACTTCTATAAATAGAAGTGATTTTTTTGTCTGCATCAATATAATCGAAAAAATCTGCAAAGTGTGCAGGAGAAATTTTATTTTATGAAATTTTTTAAATATAATCTTAAATAATGTTGCTACATATTCATAATTGTTTCGTTGAAAAATCGTTACGTGACAGATTTTCCCTTCAAAAAGTACAAATATTTTATAGATTTATTTATTTAATTGAGCTCGAAAAACATACAAAGTGTAATTTAGAACCGTACCAATCGAAAACTGAAAAAAATTGAATTAGACTTTGTATTATACAAATATTAACTATAGTTTTTTCCTAAATGACCTCTACATTTATTATGTTTACTTTATATGATTTAAATACAAATTCTAAATGTTTGATAGTTTTAATCATACTTCATTTTAAATACAAATTCTAGTTGTTTGATAGTTTAAAATCGTTTGTTGAGCTTAAGGTCAAAGTTAGAACAATTAATTTGTTCTAACGAATCTTTCCAAAGAAACAACAACAACAACAAAGTTTTTTCAATATGAAAAGGAAAAAATCACTAGCTGATCTGCTTGCAATTTCTGTTTGGCTAAGGACGTCATCAGAAATCTTTGTGATACTCGTGCAAGCACGCACTAACACACTGCACCACCGGGGCGATGAGATTTGAAGTGTCAATTTCTCAGTTTTTTCTCAATTTCATAATTTCACATTTTTTGTTGTATTTCTGTTTTACTTTAGTCTCTATGCTTATGTTATTATATGTAGTCCAACAGCCTGCTGGAAGTCTGCACTAATAAAGCATGTTTACTGAAGTTATTTTTAGAATTTTGCTGATTTTGTTTTCAGCTGTTTCCGTTTGGTCGAGCTCTACCATTTAATTAAAGTTTTTTCCAAAATGACCTCTATATTTATTATGTTAACTTTATATGATTTAAATACAAATTCTAAATGTTTGATAGTTTTAATCATACTTGATTTTAAATACAAATTCTAGTTGTTTGATAGTTTAAAATCGTTTATTGAGCTTAAGATTTCTGATGACGTCCTTAGCCAGACAGAAATTGCAATCAGATCAGCTAGTGATTTTTTCCTTTTCATATTGAAAAAACTTTGTTGTTGTTGTTGTTTCTTAGGAAAGATTCGTTAGAACAAATTAATTGTTCTAACTTTGACCTTAAGCTCAATAAACGATTTTAAACTATCAAACAACTAGAATTTGTATTTAAAATCAAGTATGATTAAAACTATCAAACATTTAGAATTTGTATTTATATCATATAAAGTCAACATAATATTTACTATACTTATACAAATTCGTTAAACTTTTTCAACTTTTGTCACCATTTTAAGACTTTAGCCATTCATCATGTTTTATGCCATTTTTTTAAAATTCACTACGCTCTCAGTACTCTCACAATATAAATTTAAGTATTTTTTCTCTATTATGGAGGCTTTAGATTATTTTAAGTAGCATTTAATTCTTTAGTCGCGGTGGACCTTTTGGCGGAAATGCAGGGCCGGATTAACCATGTCGGGGCTCCTAGGCAATGTAATTTTCGGGGCCCCTTTGCCCTTTTCTAACGCCTTCAAATACATTTTTTCTACAACAATTCAATTAAATTCATAACTACGCCATTAATGCCCCTTATATAATTTTCGTCACGCTGTTTATAACGCTGATAAGGAGGGGTGGCAGATATAGAAAAGTATATATATTTTTGATCAGCATCACATCCTGAGTTAATTTCGCCATGTACGTCTGTACGTCTGTCGACAAGGTAACGGCCGCAATTTTAAAGTTATCGTTTTGATATATGGTAAATCTGCTTATATTCAAATAACGAAGATCAAGTTCGAGAATGAGCAAATTCGGATTACAACCACGCCGACCCCCTATACAAAGTTACTTTATCTGAACAATAAAATCTCAAAAAAATGCCTCAAAATATCATGTAGTGACTTGGAATTTCGTTAATTAGCTTTGAAGTAAAACGTATATAATACATTCGAAATTTCTTATAATCGGATGAAAGCCACTCATATCTACCATACAAAAGGACATTTACAAAATGGTAAAATCGTTTTTAATGCCACACAATTAATGCAATCACTTAAAATTTTGCACATAAGATTTGGTTGCAAAAGTTCACCATATATTTGAATTTTGCTAAAATAGGGTGAAAACTACTCCTACCTCCAATACAAAGTAAATTTTTACAAAATGGTAAAATCTCTATAAATGCCACAAAAACTAATGTTAAAAAAATTGTTGTCACCTAGAGGCAATGCTAAACTACCGTTAATATGTAATGGTAATGGAAAAAATTCCATTACCATAAGTATGTAATGGTAATGGAAAAAAATTTGCATTACCACTAAAATTTAGTGTTTTTCCAAATTAGAAAGATAGGCAGAATATTTGTTCATTATTTTCTCTCTTCGAACATTTACCTCCAACCAAACACATTATATATTAAAAGTATATATTTAAAATAAGTACTGTAATCATTAAAGTAATATCTGTTATTTAAAAAATTTTTTACTTTGCACTCTTTAGACATAAATATACTCATAGCGTGTAAAATAATGGTTTTACGTTAAAACTATGTGAGACATTTTTGATGATAATAATTCTTTTATTAATTTATTTTTATTTATTTAAATTTGTTATAAACATTTGTACAAATAAGACAGAGAATCTCTTACAGTACATCTGATTTACAATTTTTTTATATTCATATTTTATGTCCGACATAGAGAAGCGCTGATATTCGCGAATGACCGATTTCGGTGAACTTTGAAACCGAATATCTTCTAGCGCGAGCATGGTATCGTAAGAAAATTATGACAAGTGGTTAATTATGACTTATAAAGTTTTCTTTTCTGCCACCTTTAAGAATTCTGCATTCTCTTCAAGAAAATATTTCGGCTTTTTTTTACTTTTGAGGTTAACAATTCAACAAAAACAACACGATTCAATATCAGAGGTCACTGTTTTTTTTCAAAAGATCCAAATTTTCAACTAGGACAGAAAAAATTAAGCATTTTTTCAAGAAAAAAACGCCACTAATTAAAAGGTTTGCATAAATAAAATTAGAATGAAAATTTTTCGATATCAGATGAAAAAAAATGTATTGAAAAAAACAAATTGCCAATGAAATACAAAAACACTCGGGCAAAGTCAGAGTTATGTCATAGAAAAAACCAAGGATGCAGAAAAATTTGTTTTGACGAGGAGTTTTCAAAAATAAATTAAGACGATGAAAATTTTTTGTTTCCATACATTTCGTTCCACTCTAAAATACATTAAGGTGCCTCGATCTAAATAGAAAAAAAAGTTGTCGATGCCACCGGTTAAAGATTAACCTTGATCTATTTTATGACGATTCTTACAATATTTCGGCTTCAAAAAAATCATGTTTTTCGCAATTATATTGGATGGTGTAATAGTTGTAAAAAAATAAACTGTCAGAAATTATAGGCCGGAAAAGTTTATTTCAATCTGCATGAAACCTTTTAAAATTTTGCAATCGGATTAAAAAATTGGTGTGTTTCATGCATATTTTCGATAATTTCTTATTTTATTTCCAAAAACAATCTTTCAAAATTCAAATAACTGCATTACTTCTATTTTATTTTTTAATTTCTTGAAATATTTTTTCAGTAGGTGTTTCCTTTATAATAAATATTTTAGCTTTTATATGTATCAATTTAAACAATTTTGAATCGGGAATCATTGCTAGCACTCAAAATCTTTCCAACAATATCCTGATAGTGAGTATCGCATAAGAATTAATAAGTTATTTATAAATATAAAAAGAATAATAAGCTGTTTAAATTTAATTAAAAATAACTTAACAAAAATACACGAAAAACAGCATTATCTTTAAACCAATTTCAAAAATTTTAAACTTTTTGATGCAGTTTGGAAGACCTTTTTCAGTACTATTATTTGTGACCGATTGTTTTTTTTTAACAACCACGCCAGTCGAAATTTTTACGAAAAATATGATTTTTGGATGTTATTTCAAAATGGTTTAGCTCGCTAGCGGTTATCATGACAGCTAAAATATTTTGAGAATTGTCATGCAATAGATCAAGGTTCACTTTTAGTCGGTGACAGTGGTAAATTTTTTTATTGAGGGATCTTAAAGTACATACATTAAAAGCAAAAAAAAAAAAATAAGAAACCAACGTACTTGGAAACCTCCCCCTTTTTGAAGTCGGTTAAAAAAATAAAGCATAAATATTGTCATTGAGGAAACAAATCTTCAAATTAAATTTTCACTCTTTGAAACATTTTCAAATTATTTTTTTTTTCAATGCGCGGGGCCCCTAGACAGTTGCCTACACTACCTTATAGATAATCCGGCCCTGCAAAAATGCCAATATCTACTTCTATACTTCACAGATAGTTTTGCTAAATGTTTATTGCCAATGCCTGTCTTTGCCAATGAGATAAGCTGCCCTGAGTGGAGGGGTGCGCAAACTTATACATACACATTTTTATGTTTGTGTTGTAAAGCTTTTGCTTTTAAAGTTTGCACTTGAAAAAAAGTACGAGTTCAAGAACGAAACAAAAGCAACTAACTTTCAGTAGCTTTCAGACTTCATGCTGGCCGGTTGCGGTTGCTTGATGTTCCGTTTATTTTTCTGTATGCGCGATCTAAATTAATGAAAATAAACTCAAAAAACTACCTTTGATTCATTACATGTTGGGACTTAAAACGGTTAGTTTGCATTAGGGCAGTTCACGATCTTGTTGCATCGTTGTAAATGCAAAATGAACAGCTTTTACAAAAACAAAAAGCATATGTTGCAAAAGCTTTTCAATGCTTTTTGTTTTTGTAAAAGCTGTTTATTTTGGATTTGCAACGATGCAACAAGATTGTGAACTGCCCTATTATTTGGTGATACTTGTTATATGCTAAATGAAGATGTTGGAATAAATTAAATATTTTGTATCTCTTATTTTGTAATTGCATACTTTTTTGTTGAAATTGTTATATGGTTTGAGTTCTCTATCTATTGTTTGCTCAGTGATGATAGCTTGTCGTGTTCAATAAGGCAACGCAGAAACGAGCGACCGCAACCTTATAGCATGAAGTACAGTGCTTCAGTGTCTTTTTAGACATAGACAATGGTATTCCTAAAACGGCTTTGAAATTTTCACAAAATGTCACAAAAGGTTTTAAGTAATATTACTCACTTCGGTTAATAAACGATTAGATTTCAACTTAAAAGCAGGAGTCTAAATAACAGTAAAATATGCATATCATATTATTTTCCTAGTGAAACATAAAGTTACTCTTGACTTCTTTGTTCTATGAAATTCAAGACAAGTGACGATTTTTATTCAAAAATCTGTTTGCTTGCTCCAACAAATAAATTAACAGTTTTCTTAAGAAAAAAGTTACAGAAATTCAGGTAGAATAAATCTGTCTAAGTAGACAGAAAAATATTGAAATTGTAATTGTCATGGATTAAGATGCCACTCAAGTGCACTTCGGCCCAAATCTGTGAAAACCAAAATTGGTAAATAATCCTTTTGGGACACGCAACTACAAAAGATAATCTTGAAAATACACCCATTTTTTATTAAAAAGTTAAAAAAAAAAAGAATTTTTTAGTGCATCTAAGTGACGTTTTTAAAGGGAACTGTATATATTTCTTCTCTACTTAAAGTTTATAGCTATATACAACATGGACTAACTGTGACTAGTTTTTGATGCAAAACTTGTATAAAGTGTATATCTTTGTGCATCACATACATTTTTTTTATTAATATTTTCGAAACAAAACTCTCAAAAAAGCTTTCTATGATGACAATATAAATGTTGAGTAAATGTTATATATCCCGAGAAGCAATTTCATATTTTGTGTCAATATAGTAGCTGATATATGTCCAGTGCCCGTGTCCGACGGGCAAATAAATTTCCGACCCCTGCACCGAAAGAAGTGCTAGTTCTGGCAGGCACAAGGTACGAAAGTAGACCGAATCGGTCACTTGTTAGTTTATTGTGTCCGAATAAATTCGCTCGTACCATATCAGGTGACTTTCGAGGTAGTTGTTGGGTATGTTTCGGGTACATTAAAGCTGCGACTCAGGCTAGTTTCGATACTTATCAGCTACTTTATTGACATAAGTATTGACACATATATGACTTTTTTTCTCGGGTCCGGTTCGCTGAAGCTCGTTTGCATTAGTATCTTTGAAAAATAAAATTGAGTCTGATACTCGGAATTTTTGTGCCTCAGTAGTTTGGTACGGACACAAATTGATTCTCGGGTATATATATATACAAAACGATATTCTTTGAAATTAAATTAAAAAAATTCTTACAAAAAATTTTGAAAGATTTTTAAAGTTTTTATTAAAGGTTTCAGTACACATTTTTTTAATTTTTAATTAAAATTGAAAAATAAATTGAATAAAATTAAAATAAAATAAACATTATTGTGGTTTTCTGATTTAAAGAAAAAAAAAGAAATGTTAAATATTTATGTATTTTTTTTAAAGATTTTCAAAAACTAGTCATAATTTTATTGTAAAATAATTTATTGTCTTAAAATTAATTGTAACTTAGGGACATATGCAAAAATGGTATAAATTGTTGAAGATAATTCTGAAGCAGCACCTTCAATACATTAAAAAAAAAAAATAAAAAAAAACTTCTTGTAAAAATTTACATCATCATAATAACCGCCGTGTTTTCTTTTCCAATGTGTCACATAACTACGTACGCGCAACTTTGAATTGATTGCAGGCAAAAATAAAGTTTAAAATTTAAACATGATATTCAGCTTAAACTGAAACTCAACACTTTTGCTTACAAGCTCGGAAAACATTTAAGTTGCATTAAAAATGCAACAAATGCTAAGCTGCAACTTGTGCATATTTGTGCCAACATCAGTTACGCTTCTTGCTCTACTCTACTTTACACAAACAAAATCCATGCAAGTGCTGCAAGTTGTTAGGATGCGTTTTTTTTGCAAGCTTTACTTTCACCTTCAATAGCTTTTATTTTAATTTTTGTATGCAATGTGCATGGTTTGTTTGCACTCCACCTTCTCGGCTGGTTTACTTGAATACATACACACACACAAACGCTCATTCACACATTGACACACATTTTTGAATACAGACATTGTACTCAACGCAACGACCCAAATAAGAATGTGCCAAAGTGGTTTTTTTTTTCCATATAGCGATTTTTTGGCCAAAAGTTTTCTTGTTGTTTGCTGTTGGTTAACTAAAGCCAGCACCAACCAACCATTATGTGCCATTGTACAAGGCAAGTACTCCAAAAGGACCTTTGTGCAATGAAAGGATTTCGTGATATGCTCCATAGAGCATAGCAACAGACGAACATTGGTAAACAGCGAGAACTGAAGCTAAGAGCTTCGAAAAGCGCAAAAGTCACAAACGTTTTAACACAAACATATATATATTTATATATATAAAGAGTAATATTTAGCCACACCTTAGTTTTAACGCCCTCGAAAAGCACAGAAGCACGCTTTGGTCTCTTTTGCATTCATTGAAATGCTTTTAAGTTGTTGTAATTAATGCAAACGTACCTCTTAATGCAGCACTTGACAGCGATGGCTTGATTGTGTGTGTGTGAGTGAGTCTGTGTACTTGTTCATTGTTGTTGTTGTTGTTGTTCTATTTACAAACACCTTGACTTATATAGTGAGTTATTTTAGCCTTAATTAGTAAGTGTTTGCATTGTTTTCATTACTGCTTGAGTGCTTGAGACCATCATTTTAGTTAAGCTTAAAGCTTTAAGTTGGGAAGCTATGCAAATAGTTCCTTATTCTAATCTAATAAAAATGCTAAGATCTTGAATACTGCAATGTTGAAGCTTTGATTTAACCCTATAGTATAGTGCCTATACAAAACAAGAAGATGATCTTTCAAGGATTTTTCTTTTAACTATAATTTTATTGAAAAGCATAAATAGCTACGTGAGCATTTTATGCTCGCTACTACTATTTTGTTTTAATTTTTTTTTTAATCTTTCAATTACTTTTACCAAGAAATGACTAAATAAATAAAAATACACTAACATTTTCTATTTTTTTGGATGGCATGCCTAATAGTACAAAAGCTCCTGAAAAGCTTACGACAAGCTTTTGATCAAAACTGCGTTACTTCTAAAAGAATTTTTAAAAGTATAGACCATTTTACGGTGTTAAGGATGCTAGATAGCCATATGGGGATTAAGAATTAAAATCATCATTTTGCCATCACATATCCTAAGTCCGGGATGGAAACCTTTGGTTTGGGACAATTTTTGGTGTGTGGAGTTCTGACCTTCATATAAAAACTACGATTTTTTCCACTTCAGCCCAAATTAAGGTACCTAGGTCGATAGAGTGGATGTTGAGCATTATGCAAGTAGATTTTCCACGTTAAAATACATTTTTGAACATAAATGAAATAATTATTTGAGTGATAAAAAATTTTTAATATAACACTTTTTTGAAACGAACTAAAAAGTATAAAAAACTTTTTAACAAAAAAAAAAAAAAAAAAAAAATCGAACTTCAAAACCACTATAATGTAAAAAATAATTTTAGATTACTTTTCACATTATTTCTTGGTCAAATTTTGATAATTTATTAAATTGGAAACCTTATTATTATAATTTTTTTTCTATTTTGTATTATTATCATAAATGTATTAATTTTTCCATGAATATAAAATCTCTAAAGCCAGAGCGTTAATTATATAAAAGTCTGGTTAAATTAGCGCCAACTTTAAGTGTTTTATATTCATGGAGAACTTAAAATATTTATGATAATGATACAAAATAGGAAAAAAAAAAATTATAATAATAAGATTTCCAATTTAATCAT
The DNA here is from genome assembly GCA_963920525.1 of Dichetophora obliterata. NCBI lineage: Eukaryota > Metazoa > Arthropoda > Insecta > Diptera > Sciomyzidae > Dichetophora > Dichetophora obliterata. Next base: position 28,430,128 of record OY986437.1, read on the forward strand.
AAATATAAATAAATTATCAAATTTGACCATGAATTAATGTGAAAAACAATTTAAAATTATTTTTTACTTTTTAGTGGTTTTGAAGTTGGTTTTTTTTTGTTAAAAATTTTTTATTTCTTCCTTTTTAGAGATTCTGACAACAATTTTGGTCATTCTTATAACGAATTTTCGTACCCTAGTGTCAATATTCGAGATACAGTGTTTTTCTGATTGTGACACGCCCTTCAAAAAATTCCGCCTACGTTCTTGATTGTGTTTTGTTATAATTCCACCTATTCTTGTTCCGAATTTCCGTACCCTAGTGTCAATATTATTCGAGTTACAGTGTTTTCCTAAGATTTCCACGCCTTTTGTCGAATAACGCCCACTTTTTTCACCATAATTTGTAATAATTGTGCCTACCTCTGTACTTAATTTCAATACCCTAGTGTCAATATTAACTGAGATCGCCCTTTGTCTATTAACCCCCACTTTCTTCATAGTGTTTTGTGTAATAATTCTACACATTCTTCTAATGAATTGTATTAGCCTATTGTCACTATTATTCAAGATACAGTGTCTTTCTAATATTGCCAGTCCTTTTTCTCCAATAACGCCACGGTCACTTTCTTGACCGTAATTTGAAATAATCTTCCTACCCCTGCACCAAATTTCAGTACCCTAGTGCCAATTTTAACTTAGATACAGTATTTTTCTTATATTGCTACCCCCTTTTGTCCAATATTGCCCACTTTCTTGACCGTACATTTTAATATATATTCCTATCCCTGTGCCTAATTTCAGTGTCCTGGTGTCAATAAGTATTATTCGAGTTACAGCGATTTTCTAATGTTGCCACGCCTTTATCGAATAACGCCCACTTTACTGACCGTTATTTGTAATAATAGTTCCTATCCCTGTACCGATTTCCAGTACCTTGTTTGGTTGGTTTAGATGGTGATTCTACATACAAGTAGGATCCAAGTAGCTCTAGTGAGCCGTTTTGATACCATAACCTCGTGTTTCTGTTGGTTGGGTGGGTAACGTACTGTTAGGTTATAACCATCCGGTGCGGGATTGTTGATTTTTGTTGTTGAAAGTTCCTCTAGATTGCTGAGGAAGGGCTTGCCAAGCGTTGTTAGTCTGGACCTGGCCAGGGCCGGGCAGGTGCACATAAAGTGTGTCAGTGTTTCTTTTTCATTTGGGTCATCGCAGCTGCGACAGTGGGTGTTGAAGGGTAGTCCAATTCTCTCGGCGTGAACTCCGATGCACCAGTGACCCGTAATAATAGCCTTTATTCTGGCTATGTCGTTCCGGGGTTTTGAGAGCATCTGTTGGGTTCTACTTATGTTGTAAAGGGGCCATATTTTTCTTGACGAGTTCTAGGCTGGTAGTTTTCTCCATCTACGACCGGTTAAGGTTAAGTAGTAAGAATGAATTCCTCCCTTAACTGTATTCAGTGGAACTTTGACTGGTTCCGCTCTTGAAACGTCATGGGAAGAACCCCGCCTAGCCAATTCATCCGCCTTTTCATTACCATAAATGTACCTATGGCCGGGAACCCAGACTATAGCAATGCTAAGTTGGTGACTTAGCCGGGCCAGTTCATCCTTACACTGCCTTACCAGTTTGGAGTTGGTGCTGATCGCAGCTAAAGATTTAACAGCGGCTTGGCTATCCATCAGAATAGCTGCATTAAGGTGATTGGTGTTAGCTCTACTTAAGGTGCGACAAGCTTCTCTTATCGCAAAAAGCTCGGCCTGGAAGACACTGGCTGAGTTTGGCAGACGAAAAGCCTCCGCCGACCCCAGTTTCTCAGAGTATTTGCCCGCTCCCACTCTGCACTCCATTTTGGAGCCATCTGTGTAAAAGGACACATCGAAGGCTAAATCAATTCCCCCATTGCACCATTCCACCCTGGTGGGAAACCTGGTTGTAAAGGATTTCGTGAAGTCGAGTTTGGGTGTGGCGTAGTCCGTTTTTCCAGGAATCAGTTCCCGAGGTAGTGGATTTAGAATGTTGCTGTGTCCATATGGCCTATTCCGCCAGTTGTACGACTCTCTGAGTCTGACTGCACTTCTTGTTGCGGTAAGCTTTATGTGTAGATCTATGGGGAGTAAATGTGTCAGGACATTGAGTGCATCAGTGGGACATGAGCGGATACCCCCTGTGATACCTATGCATGCGGATCGCTAGATCCGAGCTAGTTTTGTTGTGTTGTATGCTTTATTCAGTGCAGGCCACCATACTAGTGCACCATACGCCAAGATAGGACGCACTACCGCTGTGTATAGCCATAAGAGTATTTTTGGTTGAAGACCACATTTTCTACCAAAGGTCTTTTTGCAGGCGTAAAAGGCTATGCAGGCCTTCTTGACCCTTTGTTCGATGTTCCAGCTTAGCTTAGGATCCAGAATGACACCTAGATATTTTGCGCTACTGGATAGTGTAAGAGGTTGGTTGTTTAGCTTTGGAAGGACAAATTGTGGCGCTTTGGTTTTTGTGGTGAATAACATCAGTTCCGTCTTGATAGGGTTAACTCCTAGGCCGCACCTGGCAGCCCGACACTGAGTTTTCCTAAAGCAATCTCCATTAGCTCATTGAGCGTAGAGGGGAACAATCCTGACACCATTACAACCACGTCATCCGCATAAGCCACCACTTTGACCCCATTGCAATTTAGTGTATTAAGAATTTTATTCATGGCGATAAGCCAGAGTAGGGGGGAGATCACTCCTCCTTGCGGAGTACCCCTACTGACAAATCTCGTGAGTTGGCAGCCTCCCAGTTTTGCCTGGATTATTCTGTTACTGAGCATTGAGACTATCCAGTTTCTCACCGGTGCTTGGACACCAAGGTTGGTGAGAGAATCAAGAATGGCCCTGGTATGAATATTGTTAAAAGCCCCTTCTATATCTAAGAAGGCCGCAAGAGTGTATTGTTTAAAGAAGATGGATCTTCAATAGTAGTAATAACCTCGTGTAGGGCGGTATCTGTGGATCTGCCCTTGAGGTATGCGTGTTGAGCGCTGGATATGTTAGCACCCTTTAGAACGTCCCTGAGATGAATGTCCAGTATACGCTCTAGGGTTTTCAGTACGAATGATGTGATGCATATTGGTCTAAAATCCTTTGCTGATTCATGACCTCTTCTCTCAGTTTTGGGTATAAATATTACCTTAACTCTTCTTCAGCTCCTTGGAGTGTAGTTAAGGCAAAGGCAATTTGTGATGATAGAGAGTAGGATAGGTGCAACTACATCTTGTAGTTTCTGCAACATTATTGGAAGAATGCCGTCGGGACCTGGAGATTTGTATGGAGAGAAGCTGCTTAAAGCCCAGATAACCCTTTCCATTGAGATAAAGGAGCCAGTCGGAACCGCCGCAGTTGCCTCGGGTGATTCTAAACCTAAGGTATCATTGCCGGTGAAGTGTGTCTTGAGTAAGTGTTCTAGTGATTCATTGGTAGATTCTGTCCACGTACCATCTTCTTTCCGAATGAAAGATGGACTGGTGCTTTCTTTGGACAGAATTTTGCTTAGTCTTCTTAGCCGATTCTTTTATATTGTCGATTGATTGGGTGTATTCCTGCCAAGAATGCTTTTTCGCGTCTCGAATTGCTATCTTGTAGGTTCTGAGGATGTCTCTGTATGGTTGCCAAAGACACTGCCTAGGACACGAGCTGAACATTTTCCTAACCCTTTTCCTAAGGTCGGATAGATCTCCAGTACCTTAGTGTCAATATTAACTGAGAAACAATAATTTTCTTATATTGCCGCGCCCTTCTGTCCAATAACGCCCACTTTATTGACCGTAAATTGTCATAATTATGCCTACCCCTTACCTAATTTCAGTGTCCTAGTGTCAAGATTATTCGAGTTTCAGCGTTTATCTAATATTGCCACGCCCTTTATCACATAACACCCACTTTTTGACAATAATTTCTAATAATTGTTTCAACCCCTGTATCTAATTTCAGTATCTTAGTGTCAATATTATTCGAGTTACAGCGTTTTTTTATTATTGCTACGCCCCTGTGTCAAATACCGCCCATTTTTTTAAGCGAGCACCTCCGCGTCCAATGTCTCTATCTGTTGACAAAAAATTGCGGCAATCGGGCTAGTACTTTAGGAGTTATCGATGTACAAAAATTTAAAAAAAAACCAACCAACTTGAGAACGTCTTCCTTTTTGAAGTCGGTTAAAAATAATTTCTCCTAGAGTGATGCTTTTAGTTCTCTTAAAAACGTGGGGTGCATGCCATAGAGAATTTTAACTGCATCACTAACCTTAGGGTGAAATCCTAAGCGGCCTCGATAGTCTAGTGGTAGCGCGCTTTACTGTCGCACAGGGGTTCTGGGTTCGAATCCTGGCTGGGCTATGGTCCTACGCAATAACCTTTCTTTCCTTATTTCTAATCAAAGAAACTTTAAAACAGTGGTGATCAAAGAAACAAACTGGTGGTAGGAAAAGTCTGTGGAGAGGAACGCTTAGTAACTTGATTTGACTGAGGGAAAGGAATACCAATTGCTTCAGATTTAATATCAAATGTCTCTACAGCTTCTGCCACATTAAGAACATCCTCCATTAAAGTTTCACTTGATTACTCCCTTCTTCCATTTTGTGGTACCACAACGGACCAATAATGGCCTAAGTGGGCTGGTCTTAAGACCTTCCGCCATCTCAACCTAACCTATTCACCTATTCTACACTGTTTTTATAATATTTTCACTCAAATTAACACAAACTTAACACACGTGTCCGCACTGTTTACAATTTGAAAACATAATAGGGCAATTCACGATCTTGTTGCATCTTTGCAAATGCAAAATAAACAGCTTTTACAAAAACAAAAAGCATTGAAAAGCTTTTGCTACACATGCTTTTTGTTTTTGTAAAAGCTGTTTATTTTGCATTTGCAACGATGCAACAAGATCGTGAACTGCCCTAATATTTTTATTTCATTTGACGTTTTTACAAACTTCGTCATTTTGATAACTACTCAACCTTTTCATTTTCCACTCTTCGTTGACGCATGAGGGCACTAAATAAGCCAGCCCTATCTGGTTACTTTTTAAGCTACTTCCTGATTACATTATTGGTGACTTTTAAAAATTTTGTTTTTTCACCCTCAGTGGTGAATTTTCCAAAATTTAAATTTGTTTCATAAGAAAAAAAATCCACCCACATTGTTGAGGCTCGAACCCACTACCTTGTGGTTATAAATCAATTGCTTTACGCTATGAGCTACAGAACTCATACCAAAAATTTTCCAAAATGAGGTAATAAATTCACTTCAGTTGTGAATTTTTTAAATTTAAAAATGTCAATGAGTATTTTTTTTTTAGTTTTAATATGTATGTTTGTACAAATAAACATACAAACAAGAAAATAAGTGATAATTGTTTTGTTTTTCAGAACTGTTAGATGATAGATAGCAATTTTATGATTAAGAAATAAAACCTATCATATATCCAAAATTTAAGATGGAATCTTTTGTAACAAAAAAAATTTTTTTTATCAGAACATAATTTTTTACTTCTAAGCCATAGGATATGAAGGACGATTGAATGCAATTTGGTGAAGAAGTTTAAATTTTGTTATGAAAAAATTTACTATAACTTAAATTTGTAATTACAACGAACACAATATTTATATGAGCTGTGAAGAATTCAGCAAAAACTTGGGCTGAATATTATGGGCTATCTTCACAGACGTGTTTTATGGATGTGTAATATATCAAAAAAGAAACATAAGGGATAATATTTTTTTTGTTGTCGACTTCATAAGTATACTTCTTTCAATACAATTGAGTGACCTTATTTATTTCTCTGCTTGAAGTGTGATTTTACACTAAGAACTTTTAAGTTATTGATGTTATAAATCATAAATCAATGAACAAGGGTTAAGAGTTAAGAGGGCCACCTAATAAATTTACTTTTGCCTTCGTTCCTGGTCATGCTTTTTAATTTTGTATTTTAACAATTATTTACTTCTTCTCACTCTTTTGAAATTTACAGCCAAAAGCGCTTTCAGCCGCAACAATTCTTTCGATGAATTGTGGCTTAAATGTAGCTAGATGCTGGGTAACCACCGAAGGTTTTTTGCCACAATAAAAATAAATAATTTTAACAGAATACACAGAAAAGAAAACAAAAACTAAAATATTCAAATAAAGAATCGAGGCTGCAGCTTTTTTGAGCTCTAGCTGAGGTGCATCCTTTAAATTCAACGCCCTCAGCGAAAGGAATCTTTGTTTATTGTTGCTGTTTTTGCTGTTTTGCTTTGCTATTCATCAAATTAAAGGACTTTCTTGCTCTTTGGCGTGCTCTGGCGTTGAGCCAAATATTCGAAATATGGCAAATTAATGCAAATGCTTGCAAATTATACGATTTGGCAGATACACGACGACGAATAGACAAAACAGCCATAGCGTTCAGGCTAGAGAGGCATTTTAATTACAGAAATTTTAAAAGCTTTTAAATTTAAAAGCTTTAATTATCAACTTTAACTCTTTATGTAATCTCTAAATACAAGCTTTGGACAGCTATTAAATCATTCTTTAATTTAAATAATTGCAACGAAACTTGAAACACAACAAGAACAACAGTTTAACGTGTTAAACGACTCAGCTTAATGAGGCTACTAAGGTAGCTATGACAACGTCTTTGCCATTATTGTTGTTGTCGTTAGCTTGTTTTGCTTCGTTTTGGTCGTTTTAGCAACCCTGAGGGAAATCTGCGGCAATAACTTGTTAATGGCCAGCATAATTTTAGGCTAAAGTTTATAGATAAATAGCACAAACAACAAGTACAAGAACAAGTACTACAACAACACTTTCTTAAGCAGGAGCAGCAGCAGCAGCAAGTAAAACAACGAAATTACATTTTACACACATATATTTTAACTTACTCGTAATAAGCAAGAAGATTTGAAAATTTTGCAAACTTTGCTGAGCTAGTTAAGCTAGTAAAGTAAGGTTAAAATCAACACAACTTTAAATGGCACGAAAGAAAAGTTTTCTTGTCTGGCTGAAAATGTATTACCTCTTCATTGTTGTTCCTTGCTTCATAACAACCAAAATTTGTGTTAGCCTAAATAATAAAGGGCTGAATTGAATTTATAGTCAAACTTTTGTTTCCCTTGTTTTGACGAAAAGCTTTCAACCCACTTGGCGAGTAAAAGTTTAAGGCTGTAAACTGTAAGCTGTTTACAGCATTTTTTCCTAACTACGTTATGTGTTGCCTTACATCATGCGTTGCATGCTAATGTCACAATTAAGCTAAATGACAAATGGCCTTTTTTGCTGCGTGGTGGAAGGTAAAATACAGCTTTTTGATTGCATATAACAGTGAATACCAGAAAAAGAGCGAAAATAGTAAAAAGTTTAACATCAAACTGAATAAACTTTTTAGTGCAGCCATGTTATGAAAAAACTATCGCAAAATTATAGTTTATTATAGAAAAACTCTTAAATAAACTTTTTTAAACACTTACCTGCACAGTCTTTTTTCTCCCCTTAATCACATCCGGATCATTGGCGATCTGATTTTCGATAAGATTACGTAATTTATCGGTGATTTTATTCTTAAATTTGCTTAAATAAGTTTCATGTTCACCGATGTCGGCATCGATGGTGTGATCGGCAGTCTTGCCAGACACGCTGTGGAGGGTAAATAGAAAAAGTTGTTATCATTATATGGCATAAGAATTAGTTAAAAATGCAGATCAAGACTGAACAAAATTATTGTTTATACTTACACCAAAGTCGTGTAGTTATCTGAAGACAGATTCATAGTCAGCTTATCCTTAAGGCGACGCAGTCTCTCGCCCGCCTCCACATCCGGTGGACTTAGATGGCTTGACCACTCTCGAAAAACAGCCATAATCTTTTCATTGGAAAGCTCTGTGAAGAAGAGAGATATATTCAAATGTCTTGATCTGATAAGATATGATCTATTCTGAGGTATTGTGATTTTAAATGATTTATAATTTAATGGTTTGATATATAGGGCATTTCACGTGAAGCGGGCCACGAAAATAATGTCAGATTCTGGACTTTGTTCATATTCGGACAAATTATACTTTCATATGGCCTGAATAAATGTACATCATAATTTTTTTTTATCAAGCCTAATTGCCAGTTTATAAGCCGTTAAAGAATTAAAGAAATTTATGGAACGGATTTTTTAAAAGCTATTGCTGCTATTATCCAAAAACATAAAAAATAAGGCAAGTAGGGGTTTTTTGAGAAAATTATATGTTCTTCTTGACAGTTATAAAAAATTTGAAAATAAATTTTTTTTTTCAGTGTAGAAAACCGGAAGTAACATTAAAAATCAGGTTTCACTTAACTTTGTTATTTTTGATTGTTTTTATTTTTATCTCAAAATGTAGCTAGTAGTCCATAAAAAATACGTGGAAAGTTTTAGAATGGGATTTTCATTCGTTTAGGAGATACATTAACTATAGTCCGAAGGTGCCGCACTGTGCATAACTATGAAAATCAATTGTGACTAGTAGGGCCATCTTTTATCTGTCTGAAGTATTGCATGTTCATTATGTAGTTAGATTGGATGTTCAATGTTAGAACGAGACAGATAAAAGAAAATCATTACATTTTTCCTTTATGTTTTTAGTTGTCGCTTTAGCCGCTACGCGAACGTGCCATTGTATTTTAGTTCCTACGAGTGTATTAACTGATTGATTGTTATATTATGAATTACTATGGTAATCAATGTTTTAATCCGTTCAAATTTAAGAAAAATTTCGATAAGCTTAGCTACAAAGTGGGAAGCTTCATCTGACGCTTATGTCTGTTCGAGTTAAGGACCCATTAACATCAACTTCAACGAAAACTACGATACTTACCATTGCACCGAAATCTTGGAGTGTAAGAAAACTAGCTGAAGAATTCGGGACATCGAGACGACAGGCAGAAAAAGCGAAAAAATTTGTAAATCAATTTGGTATCTTATCATCACCCGATCCTCGTAGTGGCCATAAGCTATCAGTTGAAATAGAAAATCTAGTGAGAAGTTCTTACCTTCGAGAAGGTATTAGTCAAGTTTTGCCTGGTAAGAAAGATTTTTTGTACGTAAAGTTAAACGATAGTTCGAGAACTCACTTACAGAAACAACTTTTACTGTGCAATATTGAGGAGTTGTATGAGCAGTATAAAACTCAATACCCCGATGTTAAAGTAGTGTTGTGACTCACAACGAGGCATTCCCCAAAATATTGTCTCTTTACTGGTAGCGAAGTGCTGGCAATGAAAGTTGATCCACCGAAACAACTAAGCGAGCAATCAACATTCATTGAATTGCGGCAATTTTATAAGAATTCAATGCCAAGGCCAGTTAAGTAAACAAATAAAGTCAACTAAAACAAAAATAAGACAATAAAATGAACACTGATCTACCGCAACAACTGGGCGATCAGTTTTCATTTTATTTAAAGACAATAAAATAAAGCCACCCATTTACTTCTGTGTGGTCAGCGTCAAATGCTGACAAAGCAAAAACCAGAGGTAAATTAATTTGTATTGTTGTAATTAGCGTACATACATTTTGGCTACGCGAATAAAGTAGAATAATAATTTGTCGTTGGGCAATATTACCCAATTACACATGCTATACATGCTGTACATTTGCTCAGTTAAATTCTTGGTTATTAAATAAGTATGTAGGAATATGTTGGAGTACGTTTGTAAACTAGATTAAGAACTGTATCGTTAACTAGACTAAGAATTCAATAATTACGATAAAAAACTAAGACTAATTATTGTGCAAGATTGCCTTCCGCATTAAAACCGAGGTGTTAAGCATAAGTATTTTTAAGAGAATAGTGAGTTGGTTTTTTACTGTGAATAGAACTAATACTTCAAAAATAAAAGGTTTACCGTCAAAATGTGTCCAGGTAGAACAGTACAAAACCATTTTCGTTACTAATTACCAAGAGAAGGACCAGGGGATTTTCCGAGTCGCATCGACACGAGTAAGTATTACCAAGGTAATTTTCCGGCAACCTCACGGCTGCCTACTGACCGGCATAACTCACCATGCCTAATGAAATAAGGTGAGCAAATATAACTAGGATTTGGGATGAGTTCCCGGTCTGACCAGTAGGGCCTTAGACTAACGGTAGGATCTACGTGCGTCCTCATGGGAGGACGCAACAGTAGGGTTAACCAAGTTTTTTACGTTACGACTTAAGCAATGTATCGTTGCTGGAGACTCTGGCACACATCTTGTTTGTGTATGTACGTACCAGTAGAATGTTAAATTGATGCTAAGTGAAGGAGATATTGATTCACTTTTTGCAGAAACCAACATGCAGCTCCCCACCTTCAAGGAGTGCCTACAAAGGATGATGTGTCCAAACCCTACATCAATTTGTTATTTAACGACTGCAAAATCAGCTCCAAATGAAAGTTATATTTCTTGTCCTGGATTAAATGTGATTCGTGACCATTTAAAAATGGTTTTCGATGATAATGAAGTTACAAGTGTGCAATTTGAGCAATGGTACAGATCGCTTTACGATAGTCACTTAAGTGCTTCCCGCAGATGATTTTGTTGAAAGCTTGTGCAATGCTTGTGTAAATGATCTTAAGCACGATACAGCTTCATTTTATGGTTTTCAAAAAATATTACGCCAGCATCTCTTAGATAAGAGAATAACAGTTAAAAAATAATTTATGGTACCGACGGAGTCTCACAAAATTTCAAGAATAAATTTAACTTTATAAATCGTTACTACTATAAAGAAGATTTTGATACCGAAGTTGAAATTCATTTTCATGCCACGTTACATGGGAAAGGGCCATGCGATGGTATTGGTGGGAATCCTTAAAGATTAGCAACACGTGCAAGCCTACAGTTACCAGCAAATAGAGCAATCACCACCGCTGAACAGTTGTATGAATGGGCAAAATTAGCTTTAACCGAAACAGCAGTTTATTACTGCTCCAAGGAAGACCTTCAAACACAAAGAGTTTTTTGCAGCACCGATTTGATTGTGCAGTGACTATTCCAGGCACAAAAAAATATCATTCTCTTATACCAATAACCGATGGCATTAGTGTTAAAAGAACAAGTTATAGTGAGCATTGCAAACTTGTAAAAATTTTAAAATAAAATCTTTCCTTTTCGACTACTATTTAATTTTTTGTTTATTTTTGTACTGTTCGCTAAGTACGGCACCTTTGCACTATAGTTGATGTATCTCCTAAGCGAATGCAGATCCCATTATAAAACTTTCCACGTATTATTTATAAATTACTAGCTACATTTTGAGATAAAAATAAAAAAAATCAAAAATACCGAAGTTAAGAGAAACTCGATTTGAAATGTAATATCCTACACTAAAATTTTGGTTCCTAGGTTGCTATGCGGATGTGAACTTTTTGTAGCTTGCGACTCAACGAGCAGACGCAAACTGAACGTGCTATATAATAACATTGCACGGTACGTTTTTACGCTGAAGCGTTCCGATCGAGTATCGCAGTTTGCAAATAAAATATTTAAAATTTCTTTTGATAACCTTGTTAATACGAGAGCTCTGATCACGCTACATAGAACAATAACGAGACAAGAACCTGAGTATTTGTTTAAAAGATTGTTTTTTCTACGCTCAAATCGCGGCATTATTCTCGTCCAACCGAGACATACTTGCCTTACGTCTGAACGCCAGTTTTTTGTTCATACAATTCGTCTTTGGAACTCGCTCCCCCATCACATGCAGCGAATAAACAATGCAACGCAATTTAAACATAACTTAATAAATTATTTCACATGTCCATGAATAAGCATGTTCTTGAAGTATTTACATCTTGATTAAATTTGAATAATGGTTTGATCGCATATGTACTACAATAAAATAGCTTCGTTTCACCTAACTTAAAATACGGTTTGTCTTTTTAAATTTCAATTTGCGTATATCTTTAAATCCAGAATGTTATATCTAAATTTTTTCTCTTTCATATCTTTATTCTTTAATTTTAATTTTAATATTTAGTATATATATTTTAAAATTTTTATAATATTCAATTAATGTTATGTATATTAATTTCAAATAATTGTCAATAAGTACATCATGTTACGGTGCTTGCTATAAGACTTATGTCTTGTTAGCTCCGTTGTCGAAAATAAATAAATAAAATAAAAAATAAAATAAAATAAAAAAAATTAAATTTAAAATTTTTTATAACTGTCAAGAAGAACATATAATTTCCTCAAAAAAACACTACTTGCTATATTTTTTATGTTTTTGGATAATAGCAGCAATAGCTTTTTAAAAATCCGTTCCTTAAATTTCTTTAATTCTTTAAAGGCTTATAAACTGGCAAATAGGCTTGATAAAAAAAATAATGATGTACATTTATTCACGCCATATAGAAGTACAATTGGTCCAAATATGAACAAATCCCAGAATCTGACATTATTTTCGTGGCCCGCTTATATAATTTCTTTAATTTTAATTTTAACACAACTTTTCTGTTTCTTACATTTAAAAAATCTAAAGAATTTTATGGTAAAAATAAAATGCGAAAAACGCCGATGTAAAAACAGATGATTTTTAGGTTTTTGGTTTGGAAAAAATCATAAATTCGATGCTAAAACCACCTATGTGATATTTAGATATTTTTTTTTATGCCAAAAAAGCCAATGTGCATTTTTATGTTTTCTGGAAAATCGAGTTTAAAGATTCAAATTTGAATCTCTAGTTTTTTGTTTGTTAGCTTTAAATGGCTTTTAGTTATTTGGAAATGGATGCTACGACCCAACGACTAAGGCCATGACCATTAAAAAAATTGGAACGAGCATATCTTTGATGAATTGATTCTTCTTTGCCATGATACGAGACATGACTTGTATATTGGTTGATCTTCTGTTATTCGCAATGTTATTAAACGGTCATTTGAAAATGGGAATCATCGAACTTTAGTAATAGGTTTGAACTATAAAATTAGGTTTTGTGTGACGATATACCTTATTATAAATTTTCAGGGGATTCTGGTTACCCTCTAGAACCTTGGCTTATGACTCCCAAACCAGTCTAAAGATTTGCCAAAGTTTTATTATACTGAAATCCTTTGCAAGTATAGAAACTACGTAGAAAGTCTTTTTGGCATTCTTAAAGGAACATGGAGGTGTCTATCTCAACAAAAGGTGCTTTCGTACGAATCTGGTTTTGCAGAGAGGATTGTATTGCTCTGCATAACATACTTTTAAGAACAGTTACATTAGAGAAACCAGAAAACTGACTTCAATCAAATACTAGCACTGCCTCGTAGATTAAACTTTTACAAGAAATCGGAGAAAACCTTCAGTTTTAGCAATACGCATTCAAAAATGCATTATTTCAGCATCGTAAACTATAATAACATTTATGAACAAATGCTGAATATCGAAATTAATATTAAATTAAAAAATAAAACCGAAAGTCAACTAAACCTTTGACTTTTAAATTACTTAACATCTCATCTGAAATTGTTATGTTCAAAGTATTCAATATGTTTCGTCTATTAAATAAACAACTTACACCTAATATATTCTATTGTATTGAATACCAATTCATAGTGATGCTTTGAAGATATCCTTGACCGTATGCCATCTACCCTAACAAAACAATGCATACAACAAGCAACAGTAGTAAGCGGTCATAAGTATTAACATAAAGTGCATTACGCTATACATCTAGAGGGCGACATATAACCATATATGTATGAGGTGGCATACTACCACGTATATTTTCTAAACATTCCCAGTGTGCCCAACCGATCCGTTACGAATCCGTAATGAACTCACTTCTTCGTACATTTTGTCCGAAACGGATTGCGTTTCGCATCCGGAACGGATCCTTTTTCGTATGAAATTCCTCTCTCCGTTACGGACTTCAGTTACGAATCCGTTTCGGACTTCAGATACGAATCCATTTCGGACTTCAGATACGAATCCGTTTCGGACTTCAGATACGAATCCATTTCGGACTTCACATACGAATCCGTTTCAGACTCTTTTTTTTTTAAATAATGCGAACTCGCAACGGACTCGTTTTTTAAAAATAGTTCTTATTCAAAAAGGGACAATAATGTTTATGTATGTTCAACATTTTTTTATTTTTTTGCTAATTCAGTTCTTACATTCTACATATTACATTTTAAAGAAAGAAATTAAAAATTATATCAATGTATAATAAAAATAAAAATAACAACAAAAATAAGTACACAATTGTATTTCGTATCCCTAATCTACTGAAAATAAAATAAGAAATTGTAAAACAAATTTAAGACTGTCTTTTATGTTAACGTTGTGGAAATTTTTTTGAAGGATTCGTAACGGGTTCGTAACGGGTTCGTCGAAGCATAAGACTCCTCTCAAAAATACGAATTGCTTTTTTCATTTTTTCAGATCCGCCTCGGACTCAGAACGGACTTCAGGAACAAATCCGTAACGGACTTCAGATACGAATCCGTTTCGGACTTCATATAAGAATGCGTTTCAGACTCTTTTGGCGGATTCGTAACGGGTTCGTAACGGGTCCGTCGAAACGTAAGAAAGCGCAGTGCGTACTGACGGACTCGTAACGGGTTCGTAACGGATCCGCATCCGTTTTTGTGCACATTGGGTTAGTATTAAATAGAATAAAATATGTCATGTGTAAGTTACTTATTTTATAGTAAAAAAGTATTGAATAGTTTGTACATAACTATTTAAGATGGGACTATTTTTATATTTTATACTTTTTAGAGCGTGCTTTTTAGTAGCCGGGTTTTAGTTTTTGTAACTAATTTTTTTTTATGATGTGATGTGATATTATACATACACTTCTGTTTTCATCTTTTAAGGCTTTTCATTAAACTTTTAGTATATTTGCTCCAACGTACCTAATGCTTTGTACACCTCCCGTTCCATGGGTGACTGCCGCAGCTGCTGCAGACGCTCCATCAACTCATCACTGTAGATTTTCCGCTCATTCTGTGCTTGCAGAATGCGATTGAGTGCTTTTTCTAGGCTATCGAGCAGTTGCAAGTATACCGGATGCCAGCACTCGAGTTGCATGCCACTGAAAGTGTATTGTGAAGGAAAAGAGAAGACAAAAAACACATAAATAACATTTTTATTTTACATAAGCTTAACTTAAGGGGTATGAATAGTGTAAGACTTTCCAAGAGCAAATTTTGTTTCTTTTTTTCATAAATTATTAGCTTACACGCCAAAGCATGGCAGAATAACCAGGTAGATGCACTAGAAATACTCTCTCTCCGACAACAAAACAATAACAAAGGCGTAATTATAACGTCAAAATGAGCTGTTTTGAAAATGTTATCAATTTTTACTTACTTATTTATTCAGTTTTGACAATGGATTTTCTGGACTGCCTATAACTTCTTCCTGTCGCGATAATTCGAAAACAGTTCATTAATTGTTTGCTTCCGTTCCAGCACGATAAAATTAGCAAACAATCGTCGAGTTCATTAAATAAATTTTATGCTTTCTAACAGCAATTTCACTTGTCAAAATATATTTTGACAGTTTAAATAAGCCGTACATAGCTATACGAATAAATTTGTTACTACACAATCGAATAAGTAGTCGAATGAAAATTATATTAAAAGTCAACTTTCATTTGCTTCATTTAAGGCCAAACTACAATTAATTATGTATTATATCTTAAGACACAGCTCATTTTATGAAACTTTTGAGATTTTTGTTTTGTTTTTTTACATGTTCATACATAACATCTGGGTACTCAATTGATTTATATGGTTACAAGTAAATTATACATCCCTATGGCTGAACGAATAAACATAAATTGTCAATAATGACATTATAGCTACGCCAATGTTTTGCTCTCTCGTTTTTTGCTCTCCAAATTGCATCTACCTGGTTATTCTGCCATGCGCCAAAGACCCTGTTCACACTCGCCTTAAAAAAGGCAGAGTAATGGCGTTATTTTGACACTATGCATCTGTCAGGTGTTCTTACAACCGACTTTTTTAAGCCCGCCTTATTTTGCATTCCGAGAACAGCCAATAAATGTGCTGTTAAATTTCGGAGAATTCATTACTTTGTAAGTCTTAGGCCTTTTCCACACTTGGTCAACGCAACTCCAACTCAAGTTGCTAGCCTGTGTATTTATACCGGAACCTTCAGATTAAGCAACTTGCACGCAACAAGTTCTCGACACGTTCTCAACCTGTTCAACGCAACGCGGCTTTCCGCAATTTTCATCGGCGACGTGTTGCATCAGTTTGTTTGTTTTGTGAATTCAAGTATTTGTAGTGCAGTAGGCTTTATATTAATCAAGGTGAATAAGCTAATTAATTAGTTCCTAATAGAATCTAAAAGAAGAAGAAATAGTTTGCAAGATGAATGAGCAAGTGTTAAATATTAAATCAGTGCAAGAAGTCGAAAAACATGAGTTATTATATAATAACAATTATTATATGTTGCATGACTTTTGAAGCAAGTCTGAAAGCATTCGGTTTATAGTTGCATTGCTTTACAACTTTTTCGCTGTTGCGTTGGAGTTGTGTTGGAATTGCGTTGACCAAGTGTGGAAAAGGCCTTAAATTAAACAGCAACGCAAACAGAAAACCCAACCAATGCAAAACAAAATTTATTTGCGCTAAAACATAAGAGAACCACGAGGAAAATGAGACACAATGAAACTTCAAAGTAACAGACGTCAAAATGAATCGCAAAATTTTTAAAATTTTTGAAAATGCTGCCTCACGTAACTTGTCACCTTCCCACTTCCCACCTTACCTGTAGACGTCAAAATTAATCCGATGCTCCGCCTAACGTAAGGCGCGTGAGAACAGGCTCAAAGAATATGTATCTCAAGTTTTAAGTGAAAATTTGAAAGTTAAGTAATCGAAAAGAGCGCCATTACTGTCATACTTTTCGAGCGCTCTTAGTATTTCCAAAACTTTAGACGCCGTTTACTAAAAATCACTTTTTTGACCTGGTTGACAGCATAACAGTTTTCCTCCGATTGATTTAATTCAACATAGAGTTTGTTGAAAAAATGTTCCTCATCCACCTGACGTAGGCATTTTTCTTAAAATTTTTTTATTTTGTTATTTTTTCAAAACAATTTTCTATTGAAAAACACTTGGAAGATTTAGATTTTTTTCAAAGGGTTGCCATTTTTTTTTCTAATCAATATATTGAAAATCTCCTACGTCTGGCTATAACTAAGGTATATTAATCCAGGTACGATAAATAAACTGTCAGTCATAGGAGTATAATGTCAAACAGAGGAAATGACCAATGTTGCTTCTCAAAACAAAAAAAAGGGACATTTTATTTTTTAATGGCACAACTTATTCACATTTATTTTCAAGACTTTGGAATTGTTTGAAAGAAAATTTTTGCAAATGTAAAATTTTATTAACCCTATGGCAATTTATATGTTCATTATATAAAAAAAAATTGTTCAATTAAGTAAGGGTTGATGCGAAACGCAGTTGCAAATATGCGAAATTCAAAATTTCGCACTTTTAACACATCAAGCACACCAATAAGAAAAATTTAATATTTAAAACAATAAAAGAACTGCAAACTTAGGAAAAAATATTTTAAGAAAAGTTGGAGCTAAATTTTAAAAAAATCCCCTCATTTGTTTGTGCGGGCTTACATTACTTGGTTTTGACATAAGACTCCTAATAGCCGACAGCGCAATCGGCTCTTATAAAGGGTGTTTTTTATAGAGTGATACAACATTTTAGTTGGCATGACTGCTTTATTTGACCACCCATTTAACAGCTGATAGTTGCTTTTTGTTTGACATTTCATTATGCTTTGACATTTCATTATGGATCGACTTACACCAGAGCAACGCGTGCAAATTGTGGACATTTTTAATCAAAATAATGGATCTGTTCGTCAAACTTATCGTGCACTTCGTCCATTTTATGGCGTACATAATCGTCCTTCAGAGATGCTAACTCGAAGAACAATAGATCGTTTTCGGACCACATTTACTGTTACTGATAATGTGCATCCCGTGAGACGCTGAACAGTGCGCACTGCAGAATCTGTAGCCGTTGTACAGATTAGCATTTAAGATGATCCTAATCAATCAATTCGTCGCCGTTCTCAGCAACTGGGGTTGTGTCCTTCCACTTGGCTTAAAACCTTTCAGGATTCAACTTGTGCAGGATTTAAAGCCAAACGACCATCGTATGCGCCGCCAATTCGGCGAATGGGCACAAATTGATATTGATTTTGAATTTCCATGGAAAATTTTATTTTCCAATGAAGCCCATTTTTGGTGGAATGGGTACGTAAATAAACAGAATTGTCGTATTTGGAGTGAGGAGAATCCACAAGTTTTTGCCGAAACACCATTACATCTACAGAAAATTACTGTTTGGTGCGCTTTATGGGCTGGCGGAGTCATTGGCCCATATGACTTCAAAAACGATGATGGTCAGAATGTTACTGTCAATAGTGAACGATATAGGAACATGATTCGAAGTTTTTTCGTACCTCAATTAGCTGGCATTAATCTTGCTGATATGTGGTTCCAACAGGACGGAGCCACATGCCACACAGCGGGCGCTACAATTGATTTACTCAAGGAAACTTTTGACGAAAAAATAATTTCACGAAATGGCCCAATTAATTGGCCCCCAATATCGTGTGATTTAACCCCATTGGATTATTTTCTTTGGGGTTATGTAGTGTCACTTGTCTACGTCGATAAACCACAAACAATTGAACACCTGGAAATCAACATTCGAAGAGTTATCGGCTAGATGCGGCCGCAAATGCTGCGAAAAGTTTGTGAAAATTGGTGTTCTAGATTGTGCCTTGTACGCGCCAGCCATAGCAGCCACATGGTCGAAGTCATATTTAAGCATTAATGTCATACAATTTTCTATCCAATAAAGCTCGCTTAATTGATATTTAAAATATATTACTATGTTTTATTATAATTTAAACTTGTATCACTCTATAAAAAAACCCTTTAATACTCAGATATTTTTGTCATGCGTGTATAATCCTAATAAGTGTTTCTCTGTTAATCCTCTGTTTTCTGCTTTAACAAGCAGTATTCTTGATTATGACTTCATAATTTTGTGTGGAGATTTCAACATCAATATTATTTCCAATGAAACTAGTAAGTTTTTACTGTATGATAATTTATCGACAGTAGGGCTATCAGTTGTAAATGATACTGTACTTGATTATTTTATTGTTTCTGATCTTTCACTAGTTTCTCTATTCGATCAACTCTATTTTCTATCTGATCACGATTTAATCTTTTGTTCGTTAAATGTTAATTTGTCTCGTAATGTAATTTCTAATAATTTTTCTTTCCGTGATTTCAAAAATATTAACTATCAGTCCCTGTTCCTTGATGTGTCAATGTTATCTTTCAATGAATGTTGGCTTCATCATAACATAAACAATAAGCTTAGGTCTCTTTTAGCACCGATTACATATCTTTTTGACAAACATGTACCGCTACGTACGAAAACCGTGAAAAATGTGTCTTGTCCCTGGTTAGCATTAAAAAAAGAAACAAATTACAGAAAATATGGAAAATCAGACCATCTTCTGAAAACTGGGAATCTTTTCGCTTGGCTAGAAATGAAGCTGTTCTGTTAGTAAGACAGGCCAACACGATTTTTTATTGAGAAACTAGATTTATCCCTTAATTCTAAAACGTTGTGGAACAACATAAAAAGACTTGGGTTATGTAATAAAAATCGTAATGAATGCAATGAAGATCCTGAGATTTTAAATAATTTTTTTGTTGACATTTTTTCTACCTCTAATGATACCTCTACGCTTTCCAGTGACAACCTGACTTTACCACAGTCTTTTAAGTTTGAAACGGTTAGTCAAATTGATGTTGGAAACTGTGTTATGCAGATAAAATCAAATGCAGTTGCAGAAGATGGCATTCCCATCAAATTCTTTAAACTTTTACTACCTCACATAATAACTTGTCTTACGCACATTATAAATCATTGCTTTATAATATCCTCCTTTCCCGACATGTGGAAAATTGCCATCATTACACCTATAGCTAAAAAGCAAAATCCATCTGGTGCGAATTATTATCTATATATATAAAAATGGATGTATGTATGTGGGTATGTGGGTATGTGGGTGGGTATGTGGGTCGGTATGTGGGTGGGTATGTGGCTATATCACGTATAGACTCCAAAACCGCTGAACCGGTCTTTATGAAATTTTCAGGGAAAATAAAGCCACATCTTGAGAGTGTTCCTGTGAGGTTTCATAACGATTGGAGAAGGGGGCGTGGTACCTCCCATACAAGCCAAATTTGCTCCATCGATCACAAACAAAAAAAAAAGAAAAATATTTCACGGTTTCAATCGTAAAAAACTAAAATTTAGTGATTTTGTTCAGATAGTTACTGTCGGTAACTGTACAAAAAATGGGCGTGGTCATTATATAAATACGCCCACTTTTTCGAAATCATGGCAATTCCGGAGTTCTGCACATTTTTACAGTGAAACTTGCTGTTTAGGTGCTCCAAGAGACGAACACAATTTATAAATGTTTTCACGCCCACTTTTAACGCCCACAAATCAATATCTATATATATATATAAAGCAAAACGATGTGTATCTGGCAGTGTGATGTCTATAGACTCCAAAACTACTGAACCGATTGACCTGAAATTTTGGCAGTCGATTTGTTTCAGGTACGAGATGGTTGAGGAAAAAAATTTGCCACACCCCCCTTTTACCGCCCCCAAATCAATAAAAATGTTATATTTCAGTCGGTTTTGGTCGTATAAGACTTAAATTTGGTACTTTGGTTTGTGAAGTTACTGACAGTAACTGTACGAAAAATTGGTTTCCACGCCCCCTTTTGCGCCCACAAATCAGTGAAAATGATATATTTCATGCAGTTTTGGCCGTATGAGACTAACATATGATACTTAAGTTTGTATGGTTACTTTCGGCAATTGAACTAAAAAAGGGCGTCATCGCTATATTGCCACACCCACTTTTTAAGAAAACATCAAAATTGACTACTGGGTCGATTGAGCTAAAATGTTGGCTTAGTTTGTACAGTTACTGTTAGCAACTGTACTAAAAATTGGTCTCCACGCCCCCCTTTTACCGCCCACAAACCAATGAAAACGTTTTATTTCAACGGTGTGGGTCGTATTAGACAAAAATTTTGTAATTCAGTACATATGGTTACTCTCGGCAAGTGCACTATCAATAGGCCTGCCCTACTTTAGTTAAACTCACTTTTCGGGGAGTTAGCGTCCAGTGAAGTAAAGTGCGCCAGGCTTAACCTAAATTGAGCTGAAATTTGGGCAGTCGATTTGTTTCGATTACGAGATGGCTCAAGGGAATTATTTTACCGCACCCCATTTTACCGCTTGCAAAACAACAAAAATGCTATATTTCGCACGGTTTTGATCGTATTAGACTAAAATGTGGTTATTTAGTGCACATGGCTACTTTCGGCAGCTATACTGAAAATGGTGAATATATTTGACATTTCTTGACATTTTCGTGTATGGCAGTAAGGCGGTCTGTGGCAGAACAACGTTTGCCGAGGAGATAGATTGTTCCTGTGAGGTTTGGTAACGTTTGGACGAGGGGGCGTGGTTCCTCCCAAACAAGCCAAATTTGCGCTATCGACCACAAACCAAATAAGGGATATATTGTATATCAGACGGTTTCGATCGTAAAAACTAAGATATTATCATTTTGTTCAGATGGTAACTGTCAGTAACTGTACAAAAATCACTTTTTCGTCGCAATATATATACGCCCACTTTTTCGAAATCATGGCAATTCCGGAGTTCTACACATTTTTATACTGAAACTTGCTGTGTAGGTGCTCCAAGAGGCAGTCACGATACATAAATGTTTTCACGCCCACTTTTAGCGCCCACAAATCAATATCTGTACATAAAAAAATGAATCGTGATTTGTTCGGATGCTTAAAACTTGAAAACGACTAGACCAAATAGGATACTTCCTTCTACTGGTTTGTTCGTAACTGCTACGCAAAGGTTTAGGAAAAAAGTAATGCCACACCCCTTTTATCGCCCACAAATCAATAAAAATGCTATATTTAAGAAGGTTTTGGTCGTATTAAATTAAAATTTGGTAAATAAGTTCTTATGATGACTGTCACTAACTTTAATAAAAACGGGCGTTGTCACACTTCATCTACGCCTACTTTCGGAAATATCACAATACTCCGATACTATTGGTCCGATTGAGCTCAAATTTTGTAAGTGGCTTTGCTTTGAGTACGAGATGGTTTAAGAAGAAATGCCACACCTTCTTTTACCTCCCATTAATATAAAAACAATTTGTGTTATCGAATAGCGTTATGGGTAGCACAGCTTAGAAATTCGGTATTCGACCACAAGTTAGACGTACCGTTTCAGTGATGAAATTTTATGGGAGTTGGACAAGGGGGAGGGGCACCTTTCATACAACCCAAATTGGTGATATCGAATAGCTTTGAATTTATAGGAATTCAGCTTTGGAATTCAGTTTTTGACCTCAATTTACACATGCAGTTTCAACTATTTTATTTTATGGGCGTAGGGAAAAGGGGAGTGACACTTCCCATACAACCCAACTTTGTGCTATCAAATAGCTTTAGAGTTATAGGTCGCACAGCATCGGAATTCAGTATTTGACCAAAATTTACGCATGCAGATTTACGGATAAACATTTTTAGAGTTTTTCGGGGGGCGTGGCACCTCCAACTTAACCCAAATTTGCGATATCGAATAGCTTTGGAGTTATAGGTCAGCCTCGGAATTCAGTATTCGACCTCAATTTACACATGCAGTTTCATTGGTAAAATTTTATGGGCGTAGGGAAAAGGGGAGTGGCACCTCCCATACAACCCAAATTTGTGTTATCGAATATATTTGGAGTTATATGTCGCACAGTTTTGGTGTTCGGTATTCGACCTCCATGTACACATGCAGTTTAATTGATTACATTCTATGAGGGGTGATCAAGAGGGCGTGGCACTTCCTATACAACCCAAAATTGTTATATCGAATAGCTTTGTGAATATAGGTCGCACAGTCTCGGAATTCAGTATTTGACCTGAATTTAGACATGCTGTTTAACTGATAACATTTTATGGGCGTTTGAATAGGGAGAGTGGCAGCAACGCGCCGGGTTTCAGCTAGTAGGCCTATAAGTATACTGTCACCATTGTCAAAGGTATGTGAAAAACTTATGGCAAATATCTGAATATGTGAATAACTTATGGCAAAACAAATTAGCAAATATCTTTCTGAGAAAAAACTGCTATCCCGCTATCAGTCTGGTTTTAGGGCAGGGCATGGGTGTTCCTCAGCGGTAGTAAAGGTTATTGATGATATTCGACCCGAATATGATGCCGGCTCTATGACTTTACTCTGCTTACTTGATTTTTCCAAGGCCTTTGATAAAGTCAATCATAATTATTTGTGTCCAAAGCTTAGGTATCTTTTTGGGTTCTGTGATAGTGCTGTTAATCTAATGTCTAGTTATTTGTGTAATAGAATGCAAAGAGTTAAGGTTGGTCAGGTATCCTCGTCATACAAATTAGTAGTAAGTGGTGTTCCACAAGGCTCTATACTAGGGCCTCTGCTATTTTCAATTTTTATAAACGACATCTTTATTGTTTGCCGGAATGCATCTGTTCATGCTTATGCTTATGTTCATATCCAGCTTTATCTTTCGCGACGAACTGGGCTTGATGATCAGTGTTGACCTATAACTTGATGATCAGTGTTATAGGTTAAATGAGGATCTCAGTTGCATCAATGAGTGGGCCAAAAGTAATGGCTTTCAACTAAACGCTGCGAAATCGTATGTTCTTTCTATATGTAAAAGTAAAACTTGTGTCGTTGATGTCCCAGATCTGTTTATTGGCAATAGCAAGTTGACTGTGGTGTCAAAAGTAGTAAACCTAGGTTTCTACATTATTCTTCTCTGTCCAGTGTAGACCATGTTAATAGTATAGTCCAAAAAGTTTATTATGTTCTACGAAACTTAAGAATGTCTGCTAGTCTCACGCCTACTGAAATTAAACGTAGATTAGTCATACAGCTAATTTTACCAATCATTTCTTCTTCAGACATAGTATATAGTAAAATTGGTGCATCTTTCCAATTGGTGCATTAGGTTGTGGAATGCTTTGCCAAGATGGCTTAGGGAGGTCGCTGGGAGAGGTCCTCTTAGGCAATCTATATTTTCATTTTTCTCTACTCAATAGCTTTTCACTTCCTTACTTCTCTATGTTATCTATTCTTTATCTATTCTGTGTATCAGAAACTTTTTTCAATCTTAACTTAACTTTAATTCTTTTTATTTTTTATATTCTTTAAAATAAAAAAAATAACATAAAGCCAATATTGTTTAAAAATTAAGGTCATTATTTTTGATTCTGTTTTAAATAGTTGTTATTATACTTCATTTTTAGTTTTTAACTTTAATTTCAAATTTTTAATATAAAATTATTCATTTTTATTTTCATTTTAATTTAAATTTTAGTATTAATTTTAATTAGATTTAATGTAAATTAATTATATTTATGCATTTATGTTGTACTATAAAAGAGCATAGCTCTTATTGTACTTATGATTACTTAAATTAATAAATAAAATAAATAAATAAATAAATAAATACCTGGGTTAATATATCTTGGCTATAGCCAATAATATATATTTTGGGAATCATTTCAATTTTTTGTACTCAATTGATCCATGTGAATTAAAGAGGTGCCATTATATTTTCAATGGACCATTATTCAAAAATATACTCGTATCATTAAAAAACAAAAAAATTACATTTTTTTTTAAGTACTTCTTAATGTTCTAAAGATGTGGATAAAGTTTGTTATGATTCCGTTAAACTGATTTCTTTTTACAAAATAAGCAAAAAACACCTAAAATTCAGACGTTTAGACTGTTCATACCCCTTAAATGAGTTGGTAGAAGTTTGGGTAATTAGTATATAAGTTGTTGAAGAGCTGCTATATTTTGCTGTAATTGGTGTCGTTGTTATTGTTGTTGTAGTGAGTGCTGCTGAAGTTTTAAAACTGAGAAGAAAGCTTTATTTGCAACATTTGCTATATTTAAAACTGTGTCACAAATGTTTCTAATTGCTTTTATTAAAGTTCAGAAAAAAGAACAGCAGACATTTAAACGATTCTATATTTTCTCTTAAAACTTATAATGTTGTTGTTACAACCAAAGCAATTGAAAATTTTAACAACAGTCTGATTAGGGCTTTTGTCTCTTTTGGCTTTGTTATAGTTGCTTAAGTTTGCTATGAGCTTGTATTGTCTAGCCAATGTTATTGCAAAGGTTCGCACAACATAAATATTCGCATGAATTTCAGAGAATTTTGTAAAGCATGTTAAGAATTTCATGCTGCATTTTTCCCTTTTTTTCTCTGCTGTTCTGTTTGCGAGCTTAAAATTTCATTATTACAATGTTTTTTTTACAACACTAGCTCATAGCAGATACTTTTAGTATCTTTAAGTAAAAAAAGCATTCACATGAATGCTCTGGTTTTATTGTCCTTTAAGCTTGCATTCCTTTTTTGCTAACATTAAAAAAATTAAAAAAAAAAGCATCTAAAATAAGTGTGCTTCCTGCTCTTAGTACTTATGTAAGTTGGTGTCGCTGTCGACTCGTGCCTTCATAAGTAGCTGTTGGAAAAAATTGAAATTGCTTTTCCTGCTGCGTTTCCTCTCATTCATGTTTTTTTTTTACACAACTCCATTGTTGTTCTTGATTACTTTTCTTATATATTTCTGAGATCTAAGTTTTTTGTTTAGTTATAGCCGCATGTGATTTTTTTTTTTGTTAAACTTTTTTAAGGAAATGTGGTGGAAGCAGCTAAGTGTTGATATCATTTGTTTTTAAGGAAATTGAAATTTGTCAGATGATGCTGCTGGAAACATAAGTTTCCAACTTTTTGTACAATTATCTTGATGAGGTTTTGTTAAATAGTTAAATTAGCTCAATGAGTGTTTAGCTTTTTAAAGTTTGGCCTTGTGATTTAAGAAATGGCTGAGTGAGCAGCAAAATCAACTTTATGATTTAAAAAGTAAATTTAAATTGTTTTATCGTAATGCTTTATAGTCAAAATTTCTTTAGCGATTTTTTTGATCATGCAGCTTTTAAATTTTATAATAAAAATGAGCTGTAAGTACAAAGTCTATGGTAAAAGTAATCACCTAAAATAAGAAAATATTTACGGCCCAAGCTATAAAAAAATCTCGCTTTTCATAAGATTCATGAAAAAGTTTCGTTCTTTATAAAGAAATCTCAAACATATGGTAATTACTGACAACGTGTTTCCGTAATTTCTCAATGGTTTCAGCCTCGTCATCAGCCTCGAAAATACTTAGTCGGTCTTAAGTCAAATTCGATATCCTACCAAGTATTTCATCAAATAGTATTGTGATGATTAAATGCAGCGCCGGGTGAACACATAGCGGGGCCTATTTAAGGCCAGAGCATTTAGCTAGGATTTTTTAATAATCGAAATATTAATTTTTACGTATTTATATCTAAAATAAGATTTGGTTTCATTAATTTTGAAATGTTTATTTAAAAAAAATTTTCGATTTAACTGTGGCAAAACTTTCTATCAACTCGTCAAAATTAATCGTTTGCAACAAATCATTTTCAATACATAGTTGCATTATTGACTACAAACGTTCATCCAACATAGAAGATCGATGTACATTTTTTATTAATTTTAATACCGAAAATGAACTTTCAGCTTCGCAATTTGCTATCGATATTGCTACAAGCAATAGGTAGGCTATATATTTAAACATTTAGAAAAATGTCGATCAGTTCTGAGACCACAATCCACTTAAGCATTTTTAATGGTAATAGTGTATTATTTCTGTTATTAATAGATTGATATCTCTCACAAAAGATCGAAAAAAATCATTAATGTTGAAGTTTTCATGAGCGGAATGAATTGATGTAATTATCAGAGTAACTCCATTTGAATATCATTTTTATATACTTCAACAAGGGATTTTACTCTCGCTTGTAATTCTTCATTTTCAATATCCATTAATTTGCACAAGAATCCAAATAGTTTTGTTATGTGACCATATGCTTTACTTCTGTTTCTCAATTCAATTGCTAATTTATCAACTAAAACAAAGAAAGTTTCAATTTTGAATCTATCAGAACCAGTCAAATTGCTTGTTTCGTGTTCTTTGCTGCTGTTGTTTCTAGTTATTTTTCTCTCATAGTCTTGGCAAACAAATCGACTCAGGTTCTTAGCACTATTCTCAAACCTTGAAATTCGCTTCGCAAATCTGTTACGAATTCGATAAGAGAAGCTAACATATCGTTAGCAGTTATCAAATGAATACCTACTTTTTGCAAATATTGGCTGGTTGCATTGAAGCGATTCAGAATTCGGTTCCAGAAAACCATCATTAAAGCATTCATTGACTAGTCAACTATCATTGACTTTTATCACGAAACTGTCACGCGATGGGAATGTTTTTCATACCCATAGAGGGCAACAAATTTTTTTAATATTGAGTTCTTTTGCTACAATAGACGCAAGCAAAAAGAAACATAAATAATAAGGAACAAAATTTAAAAAAAATTCAAATTTTGTTTCTGGATTGAAAAATACATTAAAAAAGTGTAATTAGTCATTTTGACAAAAGTGCCGCAGGGCCCCTGCCTGCTCGAGGCCGGGGGATGCAGCCCCTCCCTAAATCCACCCCTGATTTCATGGCATTTAGTTTAATTTCATGCCAAGCATATAATCTGAAATTTTTTCTTCATCTTAACAGAGGTTAGGAAGCAAAAGGTTATGTTTCACTTTTAACCAAACTGACGATAATAGTCTAAAAGATCAAATGGTAATAAAAACATCTGTATCGACAACCATCGACAAGCACATATCTAGTTGTTTTTCTAACTTTTGCATCAATGCCATTGAACTGCACAAGCCTGCTTAAAGTCTATTTCAAGTACTTGCTTAAAATACAAGTTCAAGCTAGCTTGAGCTTGATAATTTTCAATCAAGCATAGCTTGTAATTGAACATAACCCTTAAAAGTCTTAATACGCTTAAGCTTTTCCTACACAAGCTCAGTGCTCTCGGAATTTGTGGATACTTGCTTTAATTGTATACTTGCCTTTAATTTGAAGCTTTTCAAGCTTTTTGCCTAGGGCATCAAGCTTTCCTTTACTTCATACTTCGTGCCGTTCGCTTGTAAGCTAGCATGCTTGAAAGTCGCAAGCTGTCGTGGGCTTATTTAAAATACATATTATTAAGTGGCAACCCTATTATTTCAAAATAATATAATTTTGAAATTCTAACAACGGACTCGGATTCAGCGACCCATTTTTACCCTTTAGCTCGCGCCGTCCTCGAATTCTTAAGAATAAAAAAATTAAGGTAGCAACCCTATCCACCATCTTGCATTTTAAAATGCTGACTTCAGATTCGAAATCAGCGACCCCTTAACACTGATAAATGATGTTTAAAACTTTTAAAAGTACATATTATAAGGTGGCAACCCTATTATTCAAAAACTACATAATTTTTAAATTCTGTCAATGGATACAGATTCAGCGACCTATTTTTATCTAGTGTTCGCGCCAGCACCAAATTCGTAAAAATAAAAAATTAGGTGGCAACCCTATCCACCATATGGAATTTTAAAATTCAGATTCGAAATCAGAGAATCATAACACTCTTAAATGATGTTTTAAACTCTTAAAAATACATTTACCTAGGTGACAATACTGTGGTAAAAATTAAGGTGGCAGCCCTAACCTCCATCTTAAATTTAACAACTGTGACATTATATTCGAAATCAAATCCGTTATCAGAATTTCAAAATTACAAGAATTCGCAAAAATACAAAAAAATCTAGGAGCTAACTCTATCCGCCAGCTTGAATTTTAAATTTTGACATCAGATCCGAAATCATCTACCCCTAAAACTTCCAATAACGGAGTCCACAGAACCCTTAAAAGTCCTATTACACTTAAGCTCTCTCTACACAAGCTCATTGAATTTTTTGAATACATGCTTTAAATTCAATTAATTGAATACTTGCAAGCTTACAAGCTTTTGCCGATCGTTTAAAGCTTTTCAACTTTCTGCCCGACAAAGTAAGTCGAAACAAGACAAGCCAACGAGCAAGCATGAATATGACTTGTATCTGCTTGGTATTTTTGCAAGCTGGCTAAAGCTTGCTTTTTCAAGTTTGAATTAGGGATGTGCAAGTCGAAGTCGAAATAAGTCGAAAGTCGACTTTTGCTTGATAATTTTCGACATTTGGCAATCGACTTTCTGATATTGAAAAAAGTCGAAAGTCGACTTTTACTTTCGACTTTTACTTTCGACTTTTTTCATTTTATGCGAAGCAAAAACCTTAATGCTAATCTGAGAACTGTCTTCTCTAAACAAATAAACGAAATAGCTGTTTAACAACAAATAAAGCTGCGTTGGTAACTCTTGATTCTATTAATGTAAAATAGTGGTCGGAAAAAATTAAAAAAAGATACTGTAAGTGGAAGTGTGCTTAGTGTTAGAAATGTTTTAATGAAATTGTCACTATTTGAAAAGCAGGTGGCAATTTTTATCAAAATGTTTTATTTTTGACCTTCAAATTTTGTGTTGAAAAAAAAAACATTACAACAAATACATATAAATATCAAGAATACTGAGTAACAAATGTTACTTTGCCAGAATGGGGCTGTTAATACAAATTTATATTCACAATATTCAAACTACGCTCAAATTGAATAATTTTTTTTTATAGAAAACAGAAGAATGTTCTGCTTTAAGTCAAATTGGCAGGAATTTAAAACGAGTGCTTGCCATTGAAATCACAAAAAAAGAATTACAATATTGAATTGGTACAAAACCATATGCTTCTTTCAAACTTCTAGATCCTAGGTTCCAAAAGCATGCAATTCAAAATATCCGTGAGTATTCTCAAGCAATCTTTCACCTTGGTTAGCAGCAGTACATAGATAATTACTGCAAATATAACTCCCCCCTTCCATTTAGGTGATCTTGTGAAAGCCGAGATAAGACGTGCAAGAATTTTAAATAAAGAAGTTGTGATAGCAAGAATCTAATTATCAAGAATCCGATAACAGTGACATATTATGTTTTTTGGATGAGGTGGTTAAAAAAAACATGGACTTTACAATTGATGAAATTGAAGGGATGCCCCTTCACTCAGTTGTGCCTTTATGTGACTCACCCAGCTGTTGATCGAAAACGTGCCTTAACCACCGAATTAACGTAAGCGCCACTTTTTCGAAATTAATTTTCAAATGGCAAACGATAGTACGATAACAAAGTCGTCAACTCCAAAAATTTCACATTTCTTCGTTAAACTGTTCTTATGTTTATCTAACACAAAAATAAAATTTACATGTAATTTCAAAAAAAAAAAAAAAAAAACAAGGAAAATGCTTCTTTTGTAAAATTTGGTTTATAACGCTAAAGTTTATTCGGCGGTTAGGGCTTAATATTCAGCCCAATTATGAATACATTTTCCTGGGAAATCGGAAAAGAGAGTTTTAATTTTTAAGATAGCGGATAGAGACGTCACATTTTTTTTTACTTTCATAACTATTGACGGTTGATAAAGAAATTTTCATTAAAAATTTCCAAAATGTTCTTAAACTTTATTTTGAAAATAAATTTATCTATTTATCTATATTTTTTCTTATAAAGATATCTATATAAGAATAATTCTATTTATTTTGTCTATTTCTTATATTTATCTTTATCAATATCTGTTTTTATCTATATAAGAACTAAAGTTTGCAATATTTTGTTTTCTTGTATTTTATTTATTTACTGAAGTACCATGTTTTTGTTTATTTTTAACAATAAAACACATTTTTCATATTGAATCATTTGCTTCTTAGCTGCCCTACAAAAGCGGAACAAAAATATTTAAAAAAAGTCGAAAAAAGTTGAAAAGTCGACTTTTAAAGGTTCAAAAAGTCGATGAGTCGACTTTTACATTTTCAACGGTTGAAAAAGTCGAAGTCGACTTTTGCTGGCAGTTGCACATCCCTAGTTTGGATACATACTTAAGTTCAAGTACTTGAAAAGGCTTGAACTTCAAGAAGGCTTGTGAAGTTCTCTGGTGGCCACTCTATACACGGACTTTGAGAACAAAGGGGTTTCACAACATCTTGCACAAAATACTATTGCAAAGATCGAAAAATTAGGGTTTCACTCGCCGTTGTTGCAATGGATTAACTCTTATCGCAATAACAGAACTATGTATGTAAAGAATGGCGATAAACTTTCACGTCCTATCGAAGCAAAATCCGGAGTTCCGCAAGGTAGCCATTTAGGTCCCCTCTTTTTCATTTTATTTGTCAATGACATTCCACTTGTATTAAAGTCTTGTAAGTCTCTACGCGGATGATCTCAAACTTCTTCACTTAATTAGTAATACTAATGATGGTGTGAGCCTGCAGGAGGATATCAATGTACTGCTGCATTGGTGTTACGTTAACAAACTTCTGCTTAATTTTTCAAAATGTAAGGCGGTAACGTTTTCGAGAAGAAACATATCTATACATTATGAATATATGGATGACTGCGCTCGTAGTTTTTTAAAAGTGAGTCAATGTAAGGATCTGGGTCTGATTTTTGACTGCACACTATCATTTGATGTCCATATCGAATACATCATTTCAAAGGCAAACTCTCAGTTAGGTTTCTTGAAAAGAAATACTAAGGAATTTTTCGATCCTTATACGCACAAGGCAGTCTTTAAAAGCCTTGTGAGATCTATCCTTGAACACGCTAGTATCATCTGGGACCCCTTTTACGATTCCCCTAAGAATAGAATAGAAAATATACTAAAGCGTTTCACAAGGTTTGCGTTGCACAGATTATACTCATGGGAGATTATGCCTGCTTATTGGTTACGTTGTCGTCTGCTAAGTATCCAAAGCCTCTCACATTGGCGTATCATATTTAACATACTATTTGTAAAAGACAAAATTAATGGCAGAATCAATTCTTCAGAACTCTTAGCTGTCATTCCGTTCAATGTACCGAGAGTCGTGCTGTGAGAAATTCAGACCTATTCCACACGGTGTATCATAGGACTAATTACGGTATAAATGAGACTATAAGTAAATGCTTATCTCATTGTAACTCTGTGGAAAGTCAAATAGATTTCTTTGATGACCGTAACTTTTTTAAGAAACAGCTCTTAGACATTGCTACTACTTGGTAACTTCTAGTCTTTTTGATTAACTGGGTAAGTTTCACCTTGCAATTTTTATTATTATGTAAACTATATAATTCAATAATCTTTATCTGCCATTTGAATCATAGCGTTAATTAATTCAAAACTCATCTATGTTATCTATCTACATAAAAAAATAATTCGACAGTCGAATCGATCGGACGTGTTTTAATTAGCTCCGCAAGTTCTTTAACCAACTCCCCTGCCCTACCTCAACAACGCGTTGCTATATTGCTGTGATAATAAGTGTGCCGCGTAAAAGTGCGATCATTGTACTTTGTCGAAAATAACTGAACATTTAAAAAGTGCGGATATTGCAATTTAGCATTAAAAAAACAATAAATAGTGCACATACAAATAAATTACTCCCCTGCCTCAACAACGCTTTGCTATATTGCTGTGATAATAAGTGTGCCGCGTAAAAGTGCGATCATTGCACTTTGTCGAAAATAACTGAACATTTAAAAAGTGCGAATATTGCAATTTAGCATTAAAAAGCAATAAACAGTGCACATACAAATAAATTAAACTGTGTCAATAGTTCGTTGTACTAAAATACAAACAATTATAACAATGTCGTGTGGAAATAATAATTGCACAATTGATGACAAAAGTAAACCAAAGTTACCTTCAATGGGATCTGCAACAAATTTTTTCATGGTAGTTGCATTGGCTTGCCTAAGAGGAGCCTTCTCTACTGAAAGGAATACTCTACCAACTTCCTGTTTTTCTGCGATGAATGCAGGAAAATATCTGTCTCACATTTAATGCTAGCGATTAAATATTTAAGTGAGTCCTTCGCCACATCACAATCGGAAAACAAAAAACTTTTCATTAAAACTTCTAAGCAACTGAGCAATATTGCTCAAACAACAGAAGATGTCAATAAGGCTTTGGAGAGTTCAATGAAGACCACCCAATTGGGTATAATAACTATCTCCAAAAACATAAAAAGTTTCATCGAAGTGGTTGGTGACAATAAATACTCTGACATCGAGACCGCTCTGGATGAATTAAAAAAAGATACTTCGATTATTAAGCCGCTAACTTCCTCGCTTGCTAATGACTGTATGCAAATTAGCGAGAACATCAAATATCTGCGAAGCGACATCGATGTATTGATGCAAAGCTCGAATTCCTCGACTCCATATGTGCCACAACAGGACCCGCTACTCCCAATTATATTTGAACAAATAACTGAAGTCAGCAACGAAGTCACGGCAACTCGCGTAGAACTTGAAGGTGTTAACGATTTGCTGAAACACGCTTCATGTAATATTGAATGCGTTTCTGAAAAAATTCAGCAGCAATCACAATCATCTTTTCACCAGCAATCAATTCTAGAAGAAATACTGGAAATATCTGACACAACAAATCCTTGCCGTTCTTTTACATCTCTCTTGCATTCACCAGCCCTGTCTTCTCCTTCATAGCCTACATCTCCCTGTTAAACAATCACGAACCAAACTGATCTAAGCCCAGTTGCTGCACCTCGTAAATTGGTTCACCACTTTGGAACAACA
Organism: Dichetophora obliterata; assembly: GCA_963920525.1. NCBI lineage: Eukaryota > Metazoa > Arthropoda > Insecta > Diptera > Sciomyzidae > Dichetophora > Dichetophora obliterata. The sequence goes on from OY986437.1 coordinate 28,463,908, forward strand.
TGGACACTAGCTGATTGGGAAAATAGAATAAAAAAGCTAGCCAGTGGGAATGCTATTGATAAAACAGCACTATTCATCCTGGGTCTGCAAGCTATTCAAGAATAAGTACGGCATTGTGATTCCAAATGATGACTGCGAGAAAACTTACATAAACCGCAAAAAAATGCAGAAATTTCAAAATTAACATTCCAACAAAATTTGCCTGGCTATTTTTTCACACATCCAGTCTAGATGGCGGCAAGGCTGAAGTTTCAATATGGAGTGATAAACCTAGGACGCTGCTTAAAACCTCTAACACTAAGTCTATCTCTAGTTCTATTTCTTATAATACTAATTTTAATTCTAGATTTAACTCTAAGTCTTATTCTCATATACATACTGCTAGAAATAAGGCTAATAATTCTAACTCTAACTTGTATTATAAGTCGCATTGTATTAAAACTCCACATAAACAAAATCCTACCTCGTCTGATCCAAACTACACACACTCGGATAGAAATTTACCCAATTCACATTCTAAATCTGATCCCAATTGGAAACTTAAAACTAATATCTTTCCAATCTTCACTCCGCAGCTCTTTCAAAGCATAAAAACAAAATCTTCTAACTCGAATCAAGCGAATCCCACACTTCAGCACTCTCACCCAAAACGGGTCTCATTTAATCTTAATCCTAATTCACACCAGGTCACACCAGCAAACAAAAATGAGAGTAATATGCTCCAGACACTATATCCTAACTTTTTACATTCGCATACTTTAAACCCAGTTCCACTTCTTTCATCGACCCTCTTCAACCACCAAAGGTGAAACTAACTTCGAACTCTTGTGTTGACACCGAGAGCAGATATGCCCTATCTCGTCTTAGAGAGAACAGTGTCTACAACAATGTGCGCCTCTACCTGGCTTACATGTATAAAGCACCTGTCTCTACTTGTATAGAAGGCAAAACCAAGACAAACCTCAAAGTCTCGATTCAGCAAGAAGGCTTACCTACCGATGTCAATGAATTACGCCATTTGTTCACCAGTTTACACGTGCAACTTGGCTTGACAAGTCAACAAGTCAAAGAAGACCTTGACACATATGGTGCTCATGTCAGGTCAAAACATATCTCTTACCTTCAAAAGACCCGTAAAGAGCAACAACAATATTATTTCTAACCAGCGTAGTGAACATAATCAAAACCCTAATCGCAGCCTAATTAGTGATTCCCCGTCAACGACTGCTCTTCGCATATTTTACCACAATTGTGGCGGTATGCGAGGAAAACTTAATAAACTCTTTGTTGACGCGAAATCTTGCCTCTTCCAAGTACTAGTTTTCACCGAAACATGGTTAAACGATACTTTCAAAAACGAAGAGATTCTTGACAGCAATTGGACAGTTTATCGAAATGATCGGGACTTTGGCCACACAGGTCTCTCCCGTGGAGGTGGTGTTATGATTGCAACTCATAACTCTTTAGCAAGCGAGCTTGTTGCAACTACCTCTCACACACTCTTTGAACACCGTATCATCAAAGTTCGCTCAGGGACCAATATTTTTATTTACATTGTTGTCTCCTACATTCCTCCCTGTTCTATCGAAACAACATACAACGATTTATGTGAAACAGTCCAATCGTTAACCGCAACCTTAAATGAGGAAGATAAAGTTATAATTTTTGGAGACTTCAATCGTCCAAATATCTCATTTATCGTCGATGAAAATGACAATTATCTTCTTACGGTTAACCTTTCAAGCTCGATAGACTTTAATTTACTTAGTACCTTTTATAGCAATGACCTACAACAAGTTAATCCAACCCCAAATCGGAACGGCAACTGGTTGGATTTAGTCTTTGCTAATTCGTATGATGAAATAAAGATTACTGCAACTACTCAGGCTGAACACTTATTTTCTGAAACACTCCACCACACTGCTTTAACTGTAGAATTCCCTAGTAACAACATGTCTTTTACCACTTCATTTAATAACACAATTGTGTTCGACTTTCTTAATGCCGATTATGACAGTATAAAAATTGATTTGAATGCCTATAACTGGAACGATCTATTAAATTTGGAAATAGATAGTGCTATTTCACTTTTCTACCAACGCCTTTTCACAAGTATTGAAAAATTTGTGCCTACGATAAAGAAAAAAAATAAACTTTCAGAACCATGGCTTGACCAAAGTCTCAGACATATAAGAAACCAAAGAAACAAGCTATACAAATTCATTAAGAAAGGCGTAAATGTAAGCGATGAAATCAAAATGAGATACGAAGAGCTCTACAATGAGTTCTCTATAAAATCAAATGATGCTTATAGAACTTATACCAACCTTATTGGAGAAAAAATTCTTAGAGATCCTAAAAAATTTTTTGATTTCGTTAATGTCAAACGTAAATCAGCTGGATACCCCTCATCTATGTTTAAAGGCAATACAATTTCTTCCAACCTCCAAGAGATCTGTAATCTTTTTGCAAATCACTTTAGAGAAGTTTTCTGTGCTCCCACAACCCAGACTCTCTATTCCTCCCCCTCTCCTAATGCGACAAACATTATAAACAATATCAGTCTGACGCTGGATGAAATTGTTAATGCTATCATGGAACTTGATTCAAACAAAGGACCTGGACCAGACCTCATACCACCAAGTTTGTTAGTTCAATGTATAAACAATCTTGCCATTCCCTTATTTATACTTTTCAACAAATCCTTATCCTTAGGTGTTTTTCCATCCTACTGGAAAATCTCCCATTTGACACCTATATATAAAAGTGGCGATAAAAGGTCTGTTGAAAATTACAAAGGCATTGCCATCTTGTCAGCTATACCAATATTATTTGAAAAGATAATATGTGATAAGCTGACGAGTCTCATTAATCCCCGCTTAAACGAGCAGCAACATGGGTTTCGGAAAGGCCGATCGACCACCACTAACCTAATGATCATGGTCTCCGATGTGTTAAATCAAATGGAAAAAGGACGCCAAGTAGATGCAGTTTACACAGACTTCAGTAAAGCATTTGACCGTGTCGACCATAATATCTTAATTTTGAAGTTAAAAAAATTTGGCATTTCCGGTTTATTACTCAATTGGATCAAATCCTATCTATCCTAGCGAACGATCCCAGTTTGTTAAATTTCAAGGCATTTTTTCAAATGATATATCGGTCACCTCTGGTGTACCACAAGGTAGTCATCTTGGCCCAATACTTTTCAACATTTTCATTTCAGATTTATCTATTACTCTTTGTGACATTCCCCATCTTATGTACGCAGATGACCTTAAAATATATAAGATCATTAAATCAGAAGTTGATGTAACTTTCCTACAATCGAAACTGCTGTCCCTTGAGCAATGGTGTAATCAAAACAAACTTCACTTAAATGTTAAGAAATGTTGCGTGATAAGATTTTCCAGTAAGAACTTGATACCAGAATGCAGTTACCTCCTTAATAATATTGAACCAACCATATTGTAGACCTTGGAGATGTCCTAGATAATAAGCTGAGATTTAATCTACATTTTGATAAAGTCTTATCGAGGGCAAATAAACAGCTGGGATTTATAAAAAGACGTGCTAAAGAATTTCAAAATGTGTGGGTAAACAAAACGTTATACTGTACCTTAGTGCGACCACTTCTTGAATATGCTTGCATCATTTGGAATCCAGCCTTTGAATCTCATAGCGACAAAATTGAATCCATTCAAAAACAATTCCTGCTTTTTGCGTTAAGAGATATCTTTGACCCCCGTGACTATAACAACTTGCCACCGTATGAACAAAGACTTAGGCTCCTCTCTCTGATGCCTCAAGAAGAAGAACTTTACTGATCATCAAGAAGAACTTTACTGAGTTCATGTTTCACATTTGATGTTATTAACGGAGCTATTGATAGCGAATATATCTCCATCAAAATTACACTAAATGACCCAATTAGACGTACTAGGCATACGCGGCTCATAAATGAATATATTCACCACACTATTTACGCAAATAATGAACCCATTAGTAGGTGCTGTAGAATTTTTAATAATATTAGCGAGCACTATTCACCATCCATACCAAAATCCACATTTAAGCGAACCCTCTCAAAGTCTCTCTTTGACTCGGAATAATTTGTCCTTTTCAAGCACTGCTCCCTACAGAGTTATGCTTCTTGGTCTAGTCCCCCTCCGTCATCCCCTAAAAGTAGTACTTAAGATATATTAGCGTAGTTTAAGTATTCTTTTGAAATTAATTTAAATAATATGTAAGTAAAAAAAAAAAGAAAAAAAGAAAGTAAGAAATGTAAATAGAATTAGTAAATTGCCTTGCTTGGTGAAATAAATAAATAAATAAATAAATAAAATGTAAATATATATAATGCCAATTGTAAATTTTTGAAATATTTGTATTAGGCAGTAGCCTTTAGGAATAAGGTCTATGTAACATGTAATCTGTTAGGGTCTTGATTACCCGGTAGATGTAAATAAATAAATAAACAAATATGTGTATAAATAAAAAGGCATAGCCTAGACAGGGGAAGAAAAAAGGAATTTTTTTCTGCGGCATAAGTTTTTGGAGCCAATTAAGATACATGGAATATTGAAGTTTTAATCCTATAATTCACATTGTTTGAATTGACTCTGGTTCTCGCGATAAACCACTATTTTAAAAATTAAGGAGGTTTCATCACAGATTTTAACATAGCTGTAACAAATAACAAATCCAAACACCCGCAGCTAAATTGCCTTCAAGTTACATGTACAATGTTTTTTGATTAGCTGAATAGTTTCGGAAATATTCAGAAAGTTCTTCTGAAAAAAACAGTTTTTTATGCAAAATTTAAACTTTTTGTTTTTCCATAATTCATAAAAAATCAAAAACGTCAAAATAGCTCTTTTTGATATTAACTTATAAACACACATATGTTACAAAGAAAATAAGCTATATTTCATTAAAATCCATCGTTTCCTATGGGATTTTCTTTGGTATTTTGGTTGCACTTATTAATTTCAAATTCATTTAAAGTCCAAATTCATTAAAATTCATTTAAATCCATAAATTTAAAAGTTTTTTAGAAACTATTTCAGAATACTCTGCAGCTTTATGATTGCCCAAAAAGTTTTTGACTACTGATAAAAATCTTATCCATGCTTCTGATTCGACCTTAGTCATGTGCTTTGTTATATCATTGTTGTTTATAAAAGTTCGGATCTGTGGCCCATCAAAGATGCCTGCTTTTAATTTTTCCGTGCTTTGCCCAGGAAATGCTTGGCAAATATAATTGTAGCACTCGCCAATCGTATCCAAAGCTTTTACGTACTGTTTCTTTAGTTCAAGTTTTATATGAAGTGGTGGCAAAATTATTTTTTCTCGACATATTAATGGATCATAAACGATTTTATTTATGCCTACAGTCATATTTGTTCTAAATGGCTGAACTTTCCTAGTGTAGTGTTTATTTTTCGCACGACTGTCCCATACACAAAGAAAACATGGATAATTTGTGCTGACCCTTGCTGACCAAATAAAAAGTTAACCATTTTCAAATCAACACACACTGACCACTGGTGTTGAACATATACAATTTTCTCTAAAATAAGTTTGATATTTTGATATTATACTTTAAGTTTTGTTGAATGTGCTATCAGAATTGAAGCTAATTTGTTGCCATTATGCAGTAACACACATTTTAAACTTATTTTTGAGCTATCTATGAAGACCCATTGCATTTAAAAGTCCAGGAACATTCTTACAGTATTCGATTTTCTCCTCCTTTGCAAAGTATTGTAAATCTCGTTCTATAGTCCTATAGGTTTAAAATGATACGCCAGGCTGAAGACAACGTTTTTTTTTTTAAGTCTTGATGCTAAAAGCTCCGCTGATTTTTTGGATAGATTTAGATCTCGAATTTTCCTCTGTGTATTTATTCAGAAGTTTTTTATCAAAATGAGATAACACCATTAAATGTGAAATAAGGCAAAACATTCCAATGGATTTTAATGAAATATGGCTTATTTTCTTTGTAACATATGTGTGTTTAGAACTTAATATAAAAAAGAGCTATTTTGACGTTTTTGATTTATATGAAATAATAAAAAATTTTAAATTTTGTATAAAAATTTTTTTTCAGAATAACTTTTGCAATATTTCCGAATCTATTTAGCTAATTAAAAAACAGTGTAGATGTAACTTGGAGGCAATTTAGCTGCGGATTTTTGAATTTTTTATTTTACCAAATCAGACTAATTGTTCTGGAGTTATGTTAAAATCTGTGATGAAACCTCCTTAATTTTTAAAATAGCGGTTTGTCGCGAGAACCGGAGTCAATTGAAATAATCTAAAAAATAGGCTAAAATATTCATCAATGTATAAACTAAAATTGACTACCAAATCCCATGCGGAATCAGTGTTGCCCTGTGCTAAAAAAAATTTTTTTATTTATTTAGCAAAAAGTGTTGTATATTTAAATGTCTCTTATTTTATTATAGTTGAAATTCTTTTTGTGAACTTTTTTAACTAAAATTTTTATTTCTGTTTATTTCTCACTAAAATTTCTTTTAATGAAAAAACTGACTAATTTTTTTCTGAGCACTTAAATCAAAACAATAAACTCGTTGTTTTATGATTGTCTAACATTGCTTTTAATCAATCAGAAAAAATCTAGTGAAAACAAGTGCTGGACTAACAACCACTTCTGAACTGATGGACAAACACTGCAACAGACAATACATATCCTTTATGTTTGCCTTTATCCTTTAAAGTGTGTTCATGTCGAGTGTGATTTGGGTACGTTTTGGGTATAACTGGCTACTCGAGTTGTGCTTCAAAAGTTTCTATTTAAGTGGAATATTTGTGAAGCGTTTTGTTCTTTGTCAGTATTTAATGCAAGCTTTTATCTAAAAAAAAAAACGATTATAGCAGCTCGAAAGTGTAAAAAAAGCATCAAGAGTTAATGTAATTTCAAAAAAATTTCTCAGATGAATAAACACTACACTTTGTTTAGACCATAAATAAAATAATAAAAAGTCGTTGAAGCACTTAGCAGAAAATTAAATAAATCAAAAATCAGTAATAAGACACAAGGAGAAAAAAAGAAGCAAAAAAGTAGCAACTGAAAAAATATAAAAAGCAAAGGAAAAAAAGAAAACGGTATAAGCAAAAAATAGTTAAACTTATATGGCAAGAAGTATGTATGAAGGTCTAAGCTAAGTTTTTCTTATAAAACCAGACGTCTACAGCTTGTTGTTGTGATGAGCTAAGCTCTTGATGAAGGAGTAAGAAAAAAACCAATGCAAGTATAGAGAGCAAAAAAATTGAGAAACACTTGCCAGTGAAAGATAAGAAAGGATAAGAATAAAAAAGCCACTTCACTGAAGTTTGCTTAGTGCAGCTTTATTGAGATCAACAGCTGTCGGACGGTGGTATATAGAGTTGATGATTGCCTTAAAACAGACAGATTTGTAGAGTAATTAATCAATTCTAAATAAAAAAACTTAAAATAAGTCATGAATTGCTGAGTAATGAACAGTTATACAAAATAGATCACAACTCATTCAAAAGCAATAAATTGGCGCGCATCAAAAGCGGCAAAAAAAAAGAAATGATAACCATTAAATATAATGAAAGTTTCAACAACTCTTTACATCATAGTTTATTCAATTAAATACTAATTGTAAACAACAACAATAACAACATTTGTGCACTTACAACAAGAAATATGTCATTAGTCATTTATATTAACAGACATTACAAAATGTCCTGTCGTGAAACAGAGCACTGAATGCATGTCCTCTGCGGCCAAAAGAGTTTGCGTGCTGTTTGAGCTCATTGCTTGGCGCTGATAAATGTAATAGGACTCAGAAGGATAACACACGAAAATTAGCAGTGCAAGAGTAGGAAAAAGCATACAATACACACTAACACACACTTATGCACTGTTGATTCGCACTTAAGTGGGTTTGCAGCTTGTCTGTCGCCATTCACGTTATTTACAAACATCGCACAGTGGGACTGAGTCGTATTTTTAAATGTTAAGCGCAAAGTTGATTTTCTGGTAAAAGGATTCGGCTCAGTAAAATAAATTAGAAAGGGTTCCAAAATGAAAATAAAAGAATGCAACAAAAATGGGATCTTGTTGCATAATGAAATAAGGCCCCACAAAAGTAATTCCCAAAACGATGAAATAAGATCCCAAAAATAAGTGAAATAAATCTGAAAAAGTCATATAGAATTATATCCAAAGTAAAAAAAAACACTCCAAAAGCAAGGCATTTCATAAAGGCCCATAACTTAAAATGAAAAAAAAGACCATAATCAGTTCTTTACAAAGTAACAAAGCTAAAATTTTAATTGTTATTGCCTCTGTTGAGGCTTTACTTATTTTTTGTAAATAAGGCTTCATCTATATACAGTGTTGCGCAAAAAATAGCAACAAAATCGGTACGCTGCTACAAAATAGTGTATCTTTTTAAATATTAGGGACACACAAAAATGATTATAGGAACCAAAGCATATATTCATACATCATATTAAAAACAAATCATATTCCAATTTGGTTTTGTTTTCTTTATTAAATTTAAAATTAATGTGACTGCATTCAGTTTGTCTGAGAGAAAGACAAAAGCAACAAAATTAATATTTGGTGTAAGATCCATTATTCTTGATAACCGCTGCACATCTGAGCGGTATCGACTCTATTAAAGTAGATATGTTAGTATTAATATATGTTCCCAATTAAGTTTCAGCGCCTCATACAGTGCAGTCATATTGGAAAACCTTTGACCAGAAACTTTTACCTTCAAAATCCCAAAAAGATTTTCAATGGGACTGTGCTGGCTAATCAAGGAATTGAATCCCATTGCCCCTAATGTAATCTTTGATGAGCTTTGAAGTGCGCTTCAGGTCGTGATCGGGCTGAAACGTTCATTGAAGCGACATATTCTACTCTGAGTGTGGTCGCATCTTGATTTCTAAAATGTAATTATACACAAATCGATGGATCAACTTCAAATACAGATCGATTTACAAATGGTTCAACTTCATTATAGGAAAAACAAGTCCAGACCATAATGCCATCGCCTCCGTGTTTAAAATTTATTTTGCAGTTTCGGGCTTCAAGTCGTGTACCTGGATGGCGCCGTACCGTGCACATCCTATCTGAATTAATCAAGTTGAACCCTGATTCATCGCTAAAAAAACGGTTTTCGATTTTTGAACGGTCCAATTTAGGTGCTATTTTGGAAAACTGAGTCTAAAAAACAATAAGTTCCAACTAGTTGTCACAATTTCCGACAGAATTGTTTAAATTGTAACACCTCACCTTGTTTTTTATGCTTAGCTGTAAGCAAAGGTTTCTCTGCTTCTCCGGTCTGTAACTTCTTAAATCGTTCTCAACGGCTCGTCTTCAAACAGTGCTGTGGTGGATATCTAAATCAAGTGTCCGAACAACCTTTTTGGATGTGGCAAATGCATTTCGTTTGAACACACCACAAATGTTCTTGTCATCACGCAGCGATGTTTTCCGCGGTCGCCGTCTTTAATGTACCGTTGTTACGTCTTTTGTGACGGTATATTTCTTTATTAATCTGCAAACTATTGACCGATTAATATCAAACTGTTTCACGTTAGATATTTGCGAATTTTCGTTTTTACATTCGGAAATAATTTGTAATTTAAGAGCTTCACAGTATTTAAAACGTGCCATTATAAATGGAACAGTCAATGTCACAACTAGCACAAAAAAAAACTAAACTTAAATGTTTATGACTTACAAACAACACGTGCTTTACAATAACGTAACTTTTACCGGTAATTCTTCGAATTTTTGTTCTCTTTTTAAATTTTTCAAGTTTTGTTGCTTTTATTTTGCTCACAGACAAATTGAATGTAGTCACATTAATTTTAAATTTAATAAAAAAAAAAAAACAAAGCCAAATTTGAATTTGATTTGTTTTATATATAATGTATGAATATATGCTTTGATTCCTATGATCATTTTTGTGCGTCCCCAATATAAAAAAAGATACACGATTTTGTTGCAGCGCACTTAATATGTTGCTATTATTTTGCGCAACACTGTATGTATATAAAAATGGATCGTGATTTGTTCGGATGCTTTAAACTTAAAAACAACTGGACCAATTTGGCTACTTCCTTGCGCGGATTTGTTTGTAATTATTACGCAAAGGTTTAGGAAAAATAAAATGTTGCCACACCCCCTTTTACCGCCCACAAATCAATAAAAATGCTATATTTGAGGCGGTTTTTGTCATATTAAATAAGAATTTGGTAATTAAGTTCGTATAATAACGATTGGTAACTATACTAAAAATGGGCGTGTTCTAACAATAGCTACGCCTACTTTTAAGCAAAGATAAAATACTTCAAAACTACTGGCCCGATTGAGCTCAAATTTTGGCAGAGGATTTGTTTCGAGTACGAGATGGTTTAAGTAATAAATGCCACACCCCCTTTTACCGCCCACAAATATATAACAAATTTGCGATATCAAAATGCTTTGGAGTTATGAGTCGCACAGCCTCGAAATTCGGTATTCAAAAACAATTTATACATGTAAATACAGGAATAAAAAACAAGAGGCAGTGGCACTTCCGATACAAGCAAAACTTGCGATATCGATTAGTTTTGGAGTTACAGGTCGCACACCATCAGAATTTAGTTTTCGACATCAATTTAAACATGCAGTTTCATTGATAACATTTAATGGGCGTTGGAAAAGGGCGAGTGGAACCTCCCATACAACCCAAATTTGTGCTATTTGAAGTTAAAGGTCGCACAGCATCGAAATTTAGTTCTCTACACTGACTTCTTTTGTCGAAGTGTTAAGTATACGAATCTTTTTTATTCCTTTTGATGGTAGTAAAGTAATATTAAAGAAAATATTTTCAGAAATTGGTTTAGCGCATATCAGTTCTAGGCGGTATTGTTATTATATCTAATCTTGTTGTTATTGGTAAAGTGTGTACTTCATCTTTTATAGATAATGAACAAGTGAATGTTTTGTAGTTAATGTTAGTGAGGTATTTTGGTAGAAAATCTCTACCTAAGATACCATCTGTCAGTAAAGTGACGTCATCAAAGTAGTATAACCTTTGTAAGTTACATAAAAATGTGAGTATAGACTAGATAATTGACATATAAGCTGCATTCCCGTGGTCGTTGATCTAGAGCGCGTCTCTATATTATTCACAAAATAAAAACAAAAACTAGAACCAGCTTGATTTCTGGCTCTAATTATGATTTTAAAATGCTGCCAAGTTTTAAGCATTTTTTATCAAAACGAACATAGTTGGCAAATTTTAATAACTACTCATTTTCGTATTTTGACGCTTAATCGCTCAATTGGCGTTTTGGTATTACTGTTTTCTTTTGGTGTTGTTCTTTAAGCAGCAGTTTCAAGACAATGGTGCCAAATTCTTATAAATTTGAACTCAAATTATTCCACTGAGATTTGATCTGGGGCCTGTTTCTCAAAACTACAAGTTCACAAGCTCACAAGTTACAAGTTACTAGTCTATTTTCTACAAGTGCTTGTAAAACGTGTTTCTCAAACATTTTCAAAAGTCTTGTTATTAAATAAACAACTATAAAAAAAAACTATAAATTCTTGCGTTGGAACAATCAATGAATGTTCTACGTACACTTTTTACTATTGACATTAATGAAGTACGGGAAAATACGGAGCCAAGGATTGGCTACGGAAATCAGCCAAGGATTTTAGACCAATAAGCCTCACCTCATTCGCACTGAAAACCCTAGAGCGTGTACTGGATATCCATCTCAGGGACGTTCTAAAGGGTGCTAACATATCCAGCGCCCAACACGCATACCTTAAGGGCAGATCCACAGATACCGCCCTACACGAGATTATTACCGCTATTGAAAGATCAATATACTTTAAACAATACACTCTTGCGGCCTTCTTAGACATAGAAGGGGCTTTTATCAATATTCATACTAGGGCCATTTTGGATTCTCTTACCAACCTTGGTGTACAGGCACCGGTGAGAAACTGGATAGTCTCAATGCTCAGAAACAGAATAATCCAGGCAGACCTGGGTGGCAGCCAACTCACGAGATTTGTCAGTAGGGGTACTCCGCAAGGAAGAGTAATCTCCCCCCTATTTCTTAATACACTAAATTGCAATGGGGTCAAAGTGGTGGCTTATGCGGATGACGTGGTTGTTATGGTGTCAGGACTGTTCCCCTCTACGCTCAGTGAGCTAATGGAGGTTGCTTTGGGAAAACTCAGTGTCTGGGCTGCCAGGTGAGGCCTATGAGTTAACCCTAGCAAGACGGAACTGATGTTATTCACCACAAAAACCAAAAGCGCCACAATTTGTCCTTCCAAAGCTCAACAACCAACCTCTTACACTATCCAGTAGCGCAAAATACCTAGGTGTCATTCTGTATCCTAAGCTAAGCTGGAAAACTAAAATCGAACAAAGGGTCAAGAAGGCCTGTATAGCCTTCTACGCCTGCAAAAACAACCTTTGGTAGAAAATGGGGTCTTCAACCAAAAATGCTCTCATGGCTATACACAGCGTTAGTGCGACCTATCTTGGCGTATGGTGCACTAGTATGGTGGCCTGCACTGAATAACGCATACAACACAACAAAACTAGCTCGGATCCAGCGATCCGCATGCATAGGTATCACAGGGGGTATCCGCTCATGCCCCACTGATGCACTTAATGTCCTGACACATTTACTCCCCATAGATTTACAAATTAAGCTTACTGCAACAAACAGTGCAGTCAGACTCAGAGAGTCGTACAACTGGTGAAATAGACCATATGGACACAGCAACATTCTTAATCCGCTACCTCGGGAACTGATTCCTGAAAAAACGGACTACGACACTCCCAAACTCGACTTCACGAAATCCTTTACAACCAAGTTTCCCACCAGGGTGGAATGGCGCAATGGGGGAATTGATCTAGCCATCGATGTGTCCTTTTACACGGCTGGCTCCAAGATGGAGTGCGGAGTGGGAGCGGGCATATACTCTGAGAAACTGGGGGTGGCGGACTCTTTTCGTCTACCAAACTCAGCCAGCGTCTTTCAGGCCGAGCTCTTTGCGATAAGAGAAGCTTGTCGCACCTTAAGGAGAGCTAACACCAACCACCTTAACGCAGCTATTCTGACGGATAGCCAAGCTGCCGTTAAATCTTTAGCTGCGATCAGTACCAACTCCAAACTGGTAAGGCAGTTTAAGGATGAACTGGCCCGGCTAAGTCACCAACTTAGCATTACCATAATCTGGGTTCCCGGCCATAGGAACATTTATGGTAATGAAAAGGCGGATGAATTGGCCAGGCGGGGTTCTTCCCTTTCCAGGGCGGAACCAATCGAAGTTCCACTGAACACAGTCAAGGGAGGAATTCGTTCCTACTACTTAACCTTAGCCGGTCGAAGATGGAGAGAACTACCAACCTGCAGCACATCAAGAATTATATGGCCCCTTTACAACATAGGCAGAACTCAACAGATGCTCTCAAAGCCCCGGAACGACATAGCCAGATTAACGGCTATTATTACGGGTAACTGGTGCATCGGAGTTCATGCCGAGAGAATCGGACTACATTTCAACACCCACTGTCGCAGCTGCGATGACCCAAATGAAAAAGAAACACTAACACACTTTCTGTGCATCTGCCCGGCCCTGGCCAGGTCCAGACTAACAACGCTTGGCAGGCCCTTCCTCAGCAACCTAGAGGAACTCTCAACAACAAAAATCAACAATCTCCTAACGTTCATCAATCGCACCGGATGGTTATAACCTAGCAGTGCGCTGCCCAGTCAACCAACAGAAACAAGAGGTTATGGTATCAAAACGGCTCACTAGAGCTACTTGGATCCTACTTGCATGTAGAATCACCATCTAAACCAACCAACCAACCAACGGGAAAATAATGATTTCGAGATTGTTTAATGCTTTTGTTGTTTATGTATGTATATATGACTGGTGCCGATAATACAGGCAGCTGCGCTAACGAAAATAGTAAAACTATAATTGAGGTTCTGTGCGGTTCAGAAATCTGAACTCAAGGTCATGCACTTCAACGCAAGAAGTCTAAATGATGTTAAAATGAATTACGTGAAGTATATTTTTGAAAAGTCTCCTGTTGACGTCATATGTGTTTCAGAAACCTGGTTTCATGAGGATGTTGATAACTCGTGCATGAACATGCGTAGTTTTAAATTATAACGTAATGATAGGTCTCATAAAAAAGGTGAAGGAGTAGCAATTTTCTGCAAGGAAAATTGAAATGTTTCAGTGTTAGGGAAATCCTGTGACACCGATGTTGAATAATTAAATATTAAACTATCCGACGATAGGACCCAAGTGTTTCTCTCTTGTGTGTACAACCCGAACCGCAGCTGCAGCCTTAAACCACTGTTTGGTGATATATCTAGATGATCCATTGATTTTGATTATTATATCCTTTGTGGTGATTTCAAAATAAATCTTCTGGCTAATGATAATCTTAGCAATGATTTTTTGGATTGCCTAGCCGAGGTTGGACTAAGTTAAGTTAACACAACGTTGCCAACAAGATTTACCAACAATGCCTGCCCCAGTTTACTTGATGTCTTCGTAACATCTGATGTATCGTCTGTACTCCTTTTTATCCAGATATCATTTGTTTCAGACCATGACCTAATTGTAGGCACATTTAACATTAATCTTGCACCTATTGCTTCTAAAACTTGCTTCACGTATCGAAACTTCAAATCTGTTGATATTGGCAAACTTTATGGGAATTATCTGAAATAAACTGGACCGATTGTTGGTTCTTTGGCTCAGTTGATGACAAGTTAAAATTTTTTTTGATAATATCTTAAATCTTTTTGAATCCAATGTTCCCCTGTGTGACAGGTCAGCAACACAACACATTTTATAGGAATAAAAAACAAGAGGGAGAGACACCTCCGATACAAGCAAAACTAGCGATATCGAATAGTATTGGAGTTACAGGTTGCACAGCATCGGATTTCAGTATTCGACATCAATTTATACATGCAGTTTCATTGATAACATTTAATGAGCGTTGGAAAAGGGCGAGTGGCAGCTCCCATACAACCCAAATTTGTGCCATCGAATTGCTTTGAAGTTATAAGTCGCAGAGTATCAAAAATCAGTAATCGACCTCAATTTATGCATGCAGTTTATTTGGTAACATTTTATGGGCGTTCGACAAGAAGGAGTGGAACCTATGATACAACTCCATTTTGCGATATGGAATAGCTATGGAGTTATAGGTCACACAGCTATGAAATTCAGTATTCGACCTCAATCTACAAATGCATTTTTACTGATAACATTTATGGAATTGGACAAGCGGGCGTAGCACCTCCCGACAACCCAAATTTGCGTTATCGAATAGATTTGAAGTTATGGGGCACACGCCGTAAGAATTTAGTATTCACCCTTGATTTATACATGCAGTTTCATTAATAACATTTTATGGGCGTAGTAAAAAGGGGAGTGGCATCTCATACCAAACTTAAAGTTGTGCTATCGAATAGATTTGGAATTATAGGTCGCACTGCGTGGGAATTCAGTATTCTACCACAACGTACACATGCAGTTTCACTGATTACATTTTATGAGCATTTGTAAAGGGGGCGTGGCACCTCCCATTTAACCCAAACTAGCGATAACGAATAGCTTTGAAGTTCTAGGTTACACAGCGTCAGAATGCAGTATTCGAACTCAATTTAGACATGCAGTTTCATTAATGACATGATATGTGCGTAGTACAAGGGGGAGTGGCATCTTCCAAACAACCCAGAATTATGCTATGAAATAGCTTTGGAATTATTGGTCGCACAGCGTCAGAATTTAGTATTCGATCCAAATTTACACATGCACTTTCATTGGTAACATTTTTTTGGGCGTTGGACAAGGGAGTGTGGCACCTCCCATACAACCCGAATTTGCGATATAGAATAGCTATTGAGTTATTTATCGCTTCGGATTTCAGTATTCGACCTAAATGTACACATGCCGTTTCATTGATAAAATTTTATAGGTGTTTGTAATAGGGGAGTGGCACTTCATATTTAACCGAAATTTGCGATATTGAATAGCTTTTGAGTTATAGGTGGCACAGCGTCAGAAGTCACTATTCGACCTCAATGCACACATGCAATTTCATTGATTACATTTTATGGGCGTTAAAAAAGGGGATATGGCACCTCACATACAACCCAAATTTGTGCTAGCGAATAGCTTCAGAGTTATAAATCGCATAGCCTCGGAATTCAGTATTTTACCTCAATTTAAACATGCAGTTTCACTGATAACATTTTTTGGGCGTAGGAAAAGGGAAAATAGCACTTCTCATATAACCCAAATATACAATATTGAATAGCTTTGAATTTACAGATCGCACAGCGTGGGAATTCAGTTTTCGACCTCAATTTACACATGCAGTTTTAATGATAAAATTGTATGTCGTTTGCAAGGGTGGCATGGCAACTCCTATTCAACCCAAATTTTCGATATCGAATAGCTTAGGAGTTACAGATCGCACAGATTTGGAATTCAGTATTAGACTTTTACTGATAACATTTAAAAGCTTTTGTAAAGGGGGAATAGCACCTCCCATATAACCCAAATGTACTATATCAAATAGCTTTGAAGTTATAGATCGCAGAGCGTGGGAATTCAGTATTCGTCCTCAATTTACACATGCAGTTTCAGTGATAACATTTTAAGGACGTTGAAAAAAGGAACATGATACCTCCCATACAACCTTAATTTTTGCTATCAAATATCTTTGGAGTTATAGGTCGCACAGTGTCGGTATTTAGTATTCGGACTAAATTTACAAATGCAGGTTCATTGGTAACATTTTATAGGGGCGGAATTAAATATTCAACCTCAATTGACACATTCAAGGGTGCGTGGCAGCACGCGCCAGGTTTCAGCTAGTTTAATTATAAAACAAGGCACCAAAAATTCAAAACAAAACTCAGCCATATATTTTTTTTGGGGGTGAAATTTAATTTTTGATATTATTTTTGATATCATTTTGATATCATTATACTATTTTTGAGCCCAACCCATATTACGGTGGGTAAATTTTTCTCACTTTTGATTGTTTTGGACCATTTTTATCGATATCTTTGAGATATTTCAAAGATATTTGGGCTGGTTCTTAAATTGATCTAACGTAGAGAAAGTGTGAAAAAGCTGTAGTAGCTAAACTCTATTGTTATTGCATGATATTCCTGAACGATTTTTGGGGACTTAATAAATTTATTTTTAAAGAGTTTTAGAGAGAAGGCTTTATTTCGTAGAGTTTAATTTTATGGCGTTTTATTCCATTATGAATTCTAAGTCATTATCTAAGACCCAATTTTAAGGTCTTTAATAAAATATACTAGTGTAAATGCCTGTCCTATGACGAGTCTTCCACGCACTTCCTTTTTGGAGCCACTTGCCGAGTACTTTTTTCTCTTCTTAAAGCTAGACTTTTTATTCACTTGGTTTTTGCAAAACACAAATATACTACTTTAAATAACACACTAGGTATTGAAGTAGTGTTGAAAAAATAGCAACCATCAGCCACGTTGCAACTCGCTACGAAGAATTTAATTAAATTCGTAATAACTTATTTATAAAAGGAGTAATTAGATCAGAAACGTACTATTGTAAAAACTTAATTACTAAAAACTCAATATTGTCACTGATAAGTATTAAATATATTTTCTGTGCAAACTTTCAGGCTGAAAATTTTTGAGAATAGTATGTCTAGTAAAAGTGCTTTACTGTCAAAAAATAATTACAGTTTGTGAAATATTGTGTGTGGAGCAGCATGCTTGCATTTTATATATACATATATACTAGTATAAAAGCCTGTCTTACGACAGGTCCTCCGCAGACTTCTTTTTGGAGCCATTTGCCGAAAGCACTTTTTCTCTCTTTAAAGCTTGATTTACATGCTTGTCTTTTATATATTAAGATGTGCATACTTTCAGGCTGAACGTGTTTGAGAACTGTTTGAGCGATATTGGGCACGGAGCAGCGTGCTTGCCTTTTATATATTAAGAAGATAGTGTTTATTTAATAATTTAAATTGATGATATATTTTATGAACTTTTTATTTTTTTGATATTTTTTTGAATAACTAACATTTATAAATTAAAAAACTGAAGCATTTGAAAAAAAAAATAAAATAAGTAAAGTTGCAAAAAGTAAAGTTAAAACTAATGTCACTGTAGGCATATTTTGATTTTTGTTTGGGTCTGTTTTTTAATGAGCCGTTAAGTTACAGAGCTCAAAAGCAAATTATATATAAGTTCTTGTTTTGCTTTAAAATTTTCTGGTCTAAGTTTATTACGAAAAAACGTTATACTTTAAAGAAGGAAATAAAGTTCCAATACACGAATTAACATACAAAGTATTAGTTTATTGGACCATTCCACGGTCACGTACAGACAAATTCAACTATTTTTTTTTAAATTTTTTGGATAGTCAATTCTAAAATTACTTATTGGAAGTGAAGTATTTTTGTCTAATTAAATAGATTGCATACTATTTCTGCATTGCACGTTTAAACTTTCTTAAAAATTCATTAAATGCAAAAGTTAAAATTAAAATTACTATGTTATAGCGTCATTAGTAATAATCGTTAAATTTTAATACAATATAACTCTAAAGCCACTGCTTTTGATTTTAAAATTATATGTTCTTATAATACTGATATTGAATATCAAGATATCGCAAAAAAGTACAAAGGACGTTATACCCATTCGTCAATCACCTTTCTGGCAAAAACACCCGAAAGACCGATTGACGCTCATATTTGTTGAAACATAGATACAAATTTGCTTTAAGCTTCACAACATGCTAACAGGAATGGTAGGTCTGTAGAAACGGCCCTGCATTCCCTGGTGGGCTTTATAGAAAGAACATGGAGGTGTGTTCCTTACATCATTCAAGAGAAGGTACAACGGCAAAGTTGCTGCCTGACTTGAAACATAAGGCATGCTACTTCCGTCATGCAAACTGGCTCTAAGGCAACATGCAATAGAAAAGGCTAATTTCAGGTATATTCATAGTACCACTTCTAACAGGTGTGGCCCAGTTTCGCCCAGTGTGGCCCATGAGGAAGAGGAAGAGACGGTATCGCTTCTTTTCTGTTCATGCCCCGCTCTGCCCCGAAGAAGGCTTAAGCATTTAGGGACACTATTTTTTTAAGATCTCAGGGATCTTGAGAAGGAAGAAGTTAGGCGTGTACTTCTATCTATTATTAGTACTGGTGGTTTCAGGACAGTGCCAAAGAGAGTAGAGGTCAGGAGTTGATACACTGTGGTACCTCAATGGACCAAGTATATGGCCGACAACCTAACCTAACCTAACCTAACCTAACCTTATGTTGAGTATTAAATAAATAAATATTTAAATGATCGGGATTGTATTAAATTCGTTTGCTTGGAATCATATTTCTATTTAGTATAACATTTTTTTTTAATTTTTGTTTTTGAGTTATATATCTATCAAATCAAATTTAACGCCACTTTTTTGGGCAAACTTTCATTTTGTAAATTATATAATGAAAAATGACCCCAACCAAATGAAAATAGTCCCCAAAATAAATATTGGATTTGGAAATTTTTCAAACCAACAAACAGAAATTAATTTTGACCCTAAACTTTTTGAGCAATTTTTTTATTCTTATTTTGGGGCATTGTTTCATTTTACCAATATGAAAAAGGCCACAAACGCTGAAAATAAGTCCCATAATTTTTGGCTTATTTTTTAGGGCTTTGGGGTCGAATTTCATAGCGCCATTTATGTCAAGCCTGATTTTCTATTTGCATTACTTATTTGTTACAACCTTTACTGAAACAGTACATATTTGCTTTAAAACCAAGTTTGTCAAAATAAAATGAAAGCTAACGGTAAAAAAACTTGGAGTTATTGATTTTTTCTTAAAATGTTCTTTTCTTTACTATCAATCTCTATGACTGGATTTTTTAATTTCTAATTCTTTATTCAAAGTTATGTATTGAAAAATTCCATATTTCAATTCAGTTGAAAACATAAAGTGTAAAAAAGATCTTTCATTTCAAAAAGTACTAAATTTACAGTAAAATTTTGTGGAACAAAAATTGTTTTATTTTAAAATTGTATATTTTTTTAGAATTTTTTGAGCCGTTTTATTTTATTTTAAAAATTTAAAGTTTATCCTATTACTAAAACTCATATTGAAAATCTATGATATTCCATTTAATTGAAGAATTTACATTTTTAATACATTTAAAATTTAAGAAAAATAAAATTTTAAAACAAAAATTGAATATAGGTTATTCAAAATCGAATCTTTAATACGCAAAACTCGAAAAATATGAACATTTTGGTTTAATTTTAATTTGACAAGCTTGGTTTTTAGTAAAAATTTGCTACTTCAATGAAAACTGTGACCAATGGGAAATAAAAGCGGAAAATACGATCAGAAAATTGCTATAAAAATAGTTCAAAAACAAACATTTAAAAAACGTTCTTTCACTGACTCAAAGTTATGAAAAATCTTTAAATCATTTAAGAAAGTATTCCACTAGCTTAAGTTCTACGATAAGAAAATAAATTTGGATAAAACAGTTGGGCTTTATCCCACTGTACGTCATCTTTGTGGTACTCCGCAAGTAGCACACCGAAGCGCAATGCTTAAATTTGACACAGTTGACTAACTCACAATCTACCCGTTCATAGTCTACTAGCATACACGCTTATTAGCCGCTATCGCGCCCTTCTTTTATCGTTTTATAAATACTTAATTTGCTCAAATACTGACTTACCGATAGTCCTCCTTTAGCACATATCCTTGTGCTGCTCGGCTGCCCCTTTCCACTTGTCTACCAAGGTTCTCCTCTGCACCATCTTCACTCTGCTCCTGTCGTCTTTCATACCATTTGCTAAGTAGCAGGCGCTCTTCGCTACTTGTAGCTGTGTCTGTGCTAATGACCTGGTAGATATCCTCGTCAATGTGTGCAGGAAGCGGCATGCGACCGATGCTGCCGCCAATCAACGCCTAAAAGCAGTCAATGTGTTTGAAAGGCATAAATAAAAAGTGTCGGAAGTAAAAGTGAAGCAGTTTATAAGAAACGTAGTAGTAAAGGAAGACCAAGAAACCAAGATAAAAAAAAACACAACTAGAAATAAAGGCCAGACAGGAAGGAAATGTCTTTGGGTGTAGGGTCACAATCAAGCAGGGTTCAGTGCCCTCCATTTATGGCGCAGTCTTACTTACAATAAAGAAAACACTTTTAGAGCTGCGATGACAGGCTTCGATTTCATCCAAGTAGTCGTGTAGAATGTAAGGATCCTGCTCGATTTGTGTGACGTTGAGCGGTCCGGTGCCAAAGTGCATGTCGACTATTTCAATCTGTCAGAGGGAAGAGAAAAAGAGAAAGGGAGAGGTATAAAATTACAGTCAAATATATATTATTCTATGCAAGAACAAAATAGCTTTATGAGAAATTGTGTATTTATAATGTGCAATTATTTTGGAACTCACCTCGATTTGTCGATCGTCATAAAGTGCTTGCATCTCGGGACCAACCAGTTCAAGCATCATGCGTCGCTCCTGACAAAATTCTGCAAAAAAAAAAGATATTTAAATCTATGTGTACATTTTGAGTTAAGAAATGTGCATGTACACTGAAAAATGTGGAATGTAAAGAAAAAACAAACACCTATAAATTTTAATGTTATACCAAGCAGAGAACCGCACAAGCCTACTTGAAGTCTATTTCAAGTACTTACTTAAAATACAAGTTCAAGCTAGCTTGAGCTTGATAATTTTGAATCAAGTATAGCTTGTAATTGAATATAAATAAGCCCACGAAAACTTGCGACTTGCAAGTATGCTAGCTTACAAGCAAACTGCACGAAATTTAAAGTAAAAGAAAGCTTGATGCCTTGAGTAAAAGGCTTGAAAAGCTTGAAATTGAAGGCAAGTAGCCAATTAGAGCAAGTATCCACAAATTAACAGAGCAATGAGCTTGTGTAGGAAAAGCTTAAGCGTATTAGGACTTTTAAGGGTTCTGTGGACTCCGTGGTTGGCAGTATTAGGTGGTAGATGATTTCGGATCTGATGTCAGAATTTAAAATTCAAGATGGCGGATAGAGTTGCCACATAGATTTTTTGGTATTTTTGCGAATTCTTTTAATTTTGAAATTCTGACAACGGATTTGATTTCGGATATAATGTCACAGTTTTAAAATTTAAGATGGAGGTAAGGGTTGCCACCTTAATTTTTGCCAAAGAATTTCCACCTATTATTTCAAAATTTTATAATTTTGAAATTCTGACCAAGGATTCGGATTCAGCGACCCCTTTTTGGAGCATAATTTTTTTTTGCCAGCCCCGAATTCATAAAAATGCAAAAAAATGAAGGTGGCAACCCTATCCACCATCTTGAATTTTAAAATTCTGACTTCAGATGCGATATCAGCGACCCCCTAACACTGATAAATGATGTTGAAAACTCTTCAAAATTCATATGATTAGGTGGCAGCCCTATTATTCAATCTTGAAAATCTTGAAGTTGGTGTAAAAAAATGTCTAGTTAGGCGCTGACGACCGCTGATTAAAATTATCAAAATGATCCAAATGATCTATTGCCATATATTGCTTTTTGTTTTTTTATTTTATTTATTTTATTGCTCATCCTACCCTAAACCATTAAATTTCATTGCTTGTGGTGTTGACGAACAAAAACACGCCATGCTTGGATTGCCGAGAGAGAAAGTGTGTATTGCTTGTCGTTGTAGGCTATCGTTTGCTGTTGAGCAAATCAAACTCTCAAGTTTAATTAGATGACAGTCAACTGTGAGCAATGCAATAAATCACAGTGTGTGTACGTTCAAATAGATGCACCGACGCAGGGCTTTAGTGTGAAAATATTGATTTATTTTGCTCCGTTTGCGGTCATCAAATCAGAAAAAAAAGTTCTACAACATTGCAAAAGGAAAAGAATCTTTTCACTGGTCAATTCAAGAAAGCATATAAGTTGTTTTTCGACTAAGTAGACTTGACCGGTGAAAATAATACAGTGTGTCGCCAATGTTATAACAATCTCATGGCATGGTTGAGTGGAGGCAAACATAGTATCCAGGGCCATCAACATTATAAACATAATACGAATATTTTTTTTTATAATTTTTGTAATAGATAGCATAGTATTGTAGTGCCATCCCTGCTGAGACTACTAATCCCTACAACACTGAATCATTATTACTAAATATCTATGCTACTACTTTTTGTTACAACCCTAACTCTAAATGACAACCCATACCACCTAAGAACTAAGATCAATAAAATCAGTAATAGTATAAAAATGAAACCTGCAACATGCCTTTTCACTTAAGGGAGAAGGCTTTATAGTATCTCAATGTTGAAGTAAAGAAAAAACAAATTAAATTAAAAATTTTCGGGAAATTTTTCACTTTTGCGGCTACCTAAGCGCTACCTAAACGGTGTTGAGAATCATTCCTAGGAAGTTTACACGTTCTTAAAAGTTGTTTATTGAGATCTTAGGTTCTTTTTTGTAGTTGATTATTTCCTTGAATTTTGAACGGTTGGCTACCTATGGACCTGAACAGGTGAAAAAAGGTAATTTTTTTTTTAATTTTTTTAAAGTTTTTTGCAATTTTCACCTTGAAGATGAAGTTTTTTCTTATTTTATATTTTGACAATTTTTGTTCTTTATGACAAGAGCTACAACTTTGCCTCGAATAGTAAATCAAGTTTCCGAACGGCTTGCAAGATATGAGCTTGAGAAAATGATAATTTTTTTACAAAAATGACACCGAGGCCCCACATCTTTGGGGGCCCATAAAAAAAACCTGGAGGACTTTGGACAAAACTGGGAGACAGGGGTCTTTTGTTTTTGGTTTTTTATCACGTAGTTATGGCCGTATATGGTTATTTTGCCATGACTTAAAAAATTACACACTGTGTAATCCAAGAGTGATTGTCGAAAAACCAATGCACCCACAAAGAGTGACTGTTTGGTGCTGTTTATGGGCTGGCGGCATCATTGGGCCGTATTTTTTCCAAAATGGTGTTCGCTATCGTGAGATGATAACGAACTTTTTATGGCCCAAATTGAAAGATATAGATGTGGACGATAAGTGGTTTCAACAGGACGGTGCCATTTGCCACACCGCTAACGAAACAATGGCTCTTTTGCGCGACAAATTCAATGGCCGTGTTATCTCACGTGGTGGCGATGTCAATTGGCCGCCAAGATCATGTGATTTGACACCGTTGGACTTCTTTCTTTGGGGTTATTTGAAAGAAAAGGTGTACGTCAGCATAAGTCAGCAACAATTCAAGAGCTAAAGGATGAGATAATTCGGCACATTAACGGCATAGACCCTCAATTATGCCTCAGCGTCATCGAAAATTTGGACCATTGGATGGAGGTGTGCCGCCGAGGTCGCGGCGTCCATTTGGCCGATATTTCATTCCATACATAATTGAACCACACCAATATTATCATAATAAAAGTAAATACAAATAATTTCCTAAAAAATTTGTGTTTTATTCAAAATCAACATCGGCCCTTAAAATTTAACCAATATATATAATTTAACCTTTATATATAACATATTTAACCTTTATATATAAAATTTTGTTTTTTTTATATCAGATGACATAAAAGTGCTGCGCAATGGAGACCGTTTGGGTATCTTTTTTGTTCAACGTGACGTTGGTTGGACAGCGTATTGGCACTTTACATTACACTTTTATGCACCAAAAAAATATTTTCCTTTGGCATTTTCCTGCACTTTAAGAATCAATAAAAAACGGCCAACATTCAAGGTGCCCATTTACTTCCTTCCATAAAAAAAAAATCAAGAACTTCACCGTGTTGAGCCTCTAGATGAGAACTTGCCCTTAAAGATTTATAAAGTATGTAGTTTATTTAGAAATCCAGAAAAATCCTTTTACTCATATGAAAATCTATCTACTATGACTACAATTAAAATCGATATTAGCACTGAAATATTATAATAATTTGCATGAGATTGAAACAAAAATTTTTGATAAAAAAATACGATGGTTAGATACTGTACATTTTTTAAAATAAAAATGCGGTCTTTCCATTCCATTCCAAGACTCTCAAAACTTTAATAAACTTAAAGATGAGTAGATTTGGATAATCTTGGAAACTCTCTTGAGATACTAAAATAAAAACAAATTTATATTCTGCTCATCACTTTAGACAAAAAGCAAGTTGCAGAAATGAAAAATTACTTAAAAAAGAGTAAAAAAATTTAAATTTTCTTTATATTCTGCTCATCTCTATAGACAAAAGCAAGCCGCAGTAATGTAAAAAAAAATAACTTAAAATACTTTTATGGTAGAACTTTTTTATAACATTGTCAATAATGTAACGTAACGATCTTAAGGGGTAAATTTTACGGCTCTCACCGTTCACTTTTTTCCCAACTGAAAATTTCGATTGAACTCACGTAGTGGTTTTCTCTGTTTCGCAGACTTTTCGTCACCGACAACTGGCAATAAAACAAGAAATTCACGGCACAAAAAAAAAAAAAAAGGATACAAAAATACCAAAGAAAACTTTTTCAACTTACCTTCCTTTAGGCTGGAGATGTAAATCTTTACCAGCAACGGCTTTGGCAGACGCGTATTCTTGGACGTGACGCCCCGTAGGGCGTTCAGCACGCCCTCATCAATGGGCACAGCCATTGAAGCTGTGTATTTGTGTGTTGATATGAGTTTATGTGTGTATGTGTCTAATGTACGAATGTGAGTTTAGTCTTTGAATGGATTTTGTGCTGCGGCTGTTTGTTTTAAGCAGCACTCAGAATTTTACTTTTTACGAATGCAAACTTTTTACTGCTGCTGCTACTCGTCCTCGTTCTGCTGCTGCTGCTGCTTCTACTGCGGCAAATTGATTTCTTGCGCATCTATTTATTGTGTAGCCTTTGCTTTATCCGCGATGTCTTTGCGAACTTTGGCTCCTTTTTATTGCCCATCAAAGTTTACGCTTGTCGCATAATTTAAATATTTATAAGTTTGCATGTAATCAAGAAGACGTTGCGTACCATTTTCATTACGTAGTGGTGGTGTTGCCAACTTCGGATACTGCAAATAAAAGAATCAGAAAAAGTACGAAAAAAATTAGATAATTTAAATAACATGAATGTGAATATTTATTGGCCTGCAAGAAGCTGCAAGAAAGTAAAAAAAAAATTTAGCAAGCAATGGTTATTTAGTCTAAATTTATAAGTTATGCAAAAAGGTAAATTTTTTTTGCGGATATCGTGTACTTTTGGCTTAGTTTGAGTATCAAAAGGTCATAGGAAGTTCTGCAGCGCGTTTGGCGAAATGCAGTCTTACGTTGGACAAAAAAAAAGTCAAGAAAATAGAAAAATAAATAAAAAAATAAGTCATAAAAGATAGATATACTTTGAATAAAAGTTAACGAATAATCAAATTTAGAACTGCAAAATTATCTATAATTTTTTAAAGCGCTTTTGTATGATCAAAAGCAATCCTTTAGAAAACAGCAGGATTTTCTCTAAGCAGCTTTAAAGTTAAGCTATTAAAGTTTAAGCTTTTCTAGCATGGAATTGATTTGAGGTTGTAAAGTGAATAAGATAACATGCTTGGCTTTAGTGTGTGTGTGTAAATGTTTGTCAGTGTGCTATCAGAGATACTGTCAATAGATGTCTCTGCGGTTGTAAGTTAACTTCTCCATGTGGCTTTATTTGCAAAGAAACCCAAGAGGAAACATATTTAGTTTCAATTTTAAAGCTTATACTGCGATGGAAGGAATGTGATTTAAAATAATTGATTTTTACCATTTTTTTATAACCCACTAATTAGATGATGAACAACCTTTAATAAAATATTGAGAATCGATTCTCTAAAGTTTTTTGTACAGTTCAATTGTTTTATACACAAATAAAATTTTTCATTTAATTATTTTGATTTATTTTTAATTATGTTACATATCATGTTCCTGCAATAAGTACTTCAATTTGTAAAATTGTTTGAAGACTTTGAAAAACTAAAAGGCAATTTAAAATCGAAAAAATAAATATGAGGAAAATTAAAAAATATGCTTGCAACTTTGAAATATTTTAAGTGAAGAGTAAATAATTGCTTTTTTGTATGTTATATCTTCAAAAAGCTGAAAACAATTTAAAAACATTACAATTTCCATAGCTCTCTTAATAGTTTCAAGCACATATTCAATATTTTCAAGCATAACAAATCATTGTATAGAAAAAAGATTTTAAAATTATCATTTTGCACATAGCAACAAAAAAAAAATGTTCATCTCTCAAAAGCTCAATGTTTAAAACATAAGCATAAGACAATAAAATCTCTTCTGAAAACTTTAAAAGCTTTGTAAGTTCGATATAAAATAGGCTTAATAGTTTTAATTAAATAATAAATTATTGGTTCGAGCAATTTTTATAATGTTTTTAGTTTTGTTTAAAGTATTTAAAAAATAATAAAATTAAAAAACAGGACTGAAATGTTTTCTTAGAGCATCATTTCTTGCATTGCATTAATTAAAAAAAATATTCAAAATTACGACTTAAAAGACTGAAAAAATTCACCTTGACATTTACCATATTTGATTGGTACAACCAAATTTTATGAATTGTTGACTTTGCAGCACTTTTAAATCTCAATTTTAACAAAACAAATTTTCCGCAATTTGTGCATATCAAATTTTCAAAATATGTTGATTTTTTTAATTTTTTTTTTTTAATTTTATGAGCTGAGTTTCAAATTAAAAAATTTATTTATTTATTTATTTATTTGTTAGAAATACAATTACAAATAATTATATTACTATATTTGTACGGCACGAGCAACAAAGGCTATCGGCCAGGTAAATTAAAAAATTATTCATATCCGTGCTTAAAGCTTTAAGTAGCACCAGAAATAAAACAAATAAATATGTTGAAACTTAAAACTCCGTGAGAAAGACAATTATCCAGTGGGCAATTGCAGGAGTCTGAAGTCCTTCTGCAGGCCTGCGTTAGGATTTAAAAAGCCTTGCACACTCCTTGCAAACACCGTTTTTTTGCTTGTATGAAATGAGACAATTTGTCTGGCCTTTCG
The DNA here is from genome assembly GCA_963920525.1 of Dichetophora obliterata. NCBI lineage: Eukaryota > Metazoa > Arthropoda > Insecta > Diptera > Sciomyzidae > Dichetophora > Dichetophora obliterata. The sequence goes on from OY986437.1 coordinate 28,492,047, forward strand.
CTTTCCTTGCTCAAAAGAGACATATCAGAAGCGCTCTTTTGAGAAGTCACGTTAGAAGGAAAAGCAATATAAATATCAACTTGAAATAAAAAACATCTTTCAATTTCAGATTTGAACTATGGTCCTCTCACGTGGCGGTCCGACATCTTACCCACTCGTCTATCGTAGCTGTTAAAAATTATTAGCTTATTTTGCATCAATACAAATGAAAGTAAGCTTTCGGGAGCCCGGGTTAGAGACCCAACTCGGAAAATATTTTAATTTATTTTAAATCTACATTTTTTTACAAACTGTGTATTCAAAATTTTTTTAAAATTTTTTTATAAATTGTCTTCATACATATATATAAGAAAAGACTTGGAATTTTTCCATATACAAATTTTTATATAATAAAATATGAAAGTTGTAAGTTTTCGGGAGCCCGGTTCGAGACCCAACTCGAACAAAAAAAATTTTTTGTTGTTTTTTTAAATCTATATTTTTTTACAAACTTTTCTGTGTATCTAAAATTTTTTTTGATTATTTTTTTGTAAATTTTCATATAAAATAATATAGAACCTTCAAAAGGTAGGTCTTTAGAAGTACTCATCAATGCAGTGATCATGGAAGGTGTATTGACGCCAATAATAGCAGTGCTTGCATGCCTTATTTTGCGGAGCACTCGCTAAAATGCCCACTGGGTAAGAGTAATCTAACACTAGCAAGCAAATATATACGGAACTGCTTTCAATGCCGCCATATTTGCGCTTACTGATTAAGAGCTCCATATTGAAAAGCTTAAAAATTCAAGGGTAAACTTATCAAATGCTTAAGCTTAAAAAAGGGGAAAAAAATATTTGAGCAATATAAAAACATTAAAAGAGTTTTAAGCAGTTGAGAACCTCCCGAGTAAAAATATTAGCGATCGGATAGTGGTCGGAAATAGGCTGGACGGCTGTAAAAGGGTCGAGCATGGCTCAAAAATAGTCCAAAAAGCCTAGCAGTCGAAAACTTGTGTCGAACAACGGCCGTACAAGGCTTGAACTAAGTTGTACGGCCGCTGTTCGCCCGTTGTATGCCACCAAATTTTTCTATGCTCTTAATTAACAGCAACTGTATGTGCTTCTACAAAAGCAATCCTCATTCGGCGATGCTGATGTTGATAGTATCACCACTTGTGTGTGACGCAAAAAAGCTGTTCATTCTCATTAAATAATAATCACATTCAGTCGATGAACGGTCGCTGTACGCTCATTGTACAGCCGTATTTAAAAACGGCTTAAGTATGGACTGCAAACGACCCTTGTACACACGAGAAAAATATATGACATTAGGCCTTGTTCGGCCGCTATTTGGCCTCAGCTAAAAAAGTTTTAATTTTCCCCGAAATAATGCTCAATCTTAAAAATTTTTTAAAACTTTTAGTGATTATAGTTAAATCATAAGAGCTATAAAGCAATAATAAAAGCGCCAGGCATCAAACAAAAGATGATGTGAAAAAAGCAAAAAGTTAAAGTTAACAAAAGCCCAAGAGCTCAATATTAACACTATTTCTACCACGATAAAAAAGTATCTTTTGAATCCTTTGTGTTGAATAATTCATGTAAATAGGCACTTTATAAAATAACTTTATAAAATAACCTGAAACCTAGCGCATTGTTGCCACGCTCCCTTGTCAAAAGCCCTTAAAATGAAATCAATGAAACTGCATGTGAAAATGAGAGCGAATACTAGATTCTGACGACGTCCGACCTATAACTCCAAAGCTATACGATATCAAAAATTTGGGTTGCATGGGAGGTCCAACGCCCACTTAACAAAATCCATAAAATGCTATAATTGAAATTGCATGTGTAAATTGAGGTCGAATACTGAATTCAAAAGTTGTGCGACATACAACCTCAAAGCTATTCGATATCGAAAATTTGGGTTGTATGGGAAGTGCCACGCCCACTTGTACATCGCTCATAAAATGTTTCTAATGAAACTGTATATGTAAATGTAGGTCTAATATTGAATTCTGACTCTGTGCCTGTCTATAACTCCAAAACTATTCGATAACACAAATTTGGGTTGTATGGGAGGTGCAACGCCCGCTTAACAAAAACCATAAAATGTTATCAGTGAAACTGCATGTGTAAATTGAAGTCGAATACTGAATTCCGATGCTGTGCGACCTATACCACTAAAGCTATTCGAAATCGCAAATTTTATTTTATGGGAGATTCCACGCCCCTTGTCAAACGCTCATGAAATGAAATGAAATTAATAATACTGCATGTGCGACCTATAACTCAAAAGCAATTCGATAGCACAAATTTGGGTTGTATGGGATGTGCGACTTAGCCTAGTCCCACGCCCATGTTATCAATGCAAATGTTATCAATAAAACTGCATGTGTAAATTTATGTCGAATACTGAATTTTGACGCTGTGTTGACCTATAACCCCAAAGCTATTCGATATCGCAAATTTCGGTTACATGGGAGGTGCCACTTCCCCTTGTCCAACGTCCATAAAATGTAATCAATAAATATGCATGTGTTAATTGAGGTCGAATACGGAATTCCGATGCTTTGTGACCTATAACTTTAAAGCTATGCGATATCGCAAATTTGGGTTGTCGCCCCCTTTTCTAATGATCATAAAATTAAATCAATGAAACTGCATGCCTAACTTTAGGTCGAATACTGAATTCCGATGCTGTGCGACCTATAAATTCAAAGCAATTCAGTAGCACAAATTCGTGTTGCATAGGAGGTGCCACTCCCCCTTGTCCAACTTTCATAAAATGCCATAAGTGAAACGGCACGTGTATTTCGAGGCTGTGCGACCCATAACTCCAAAGCTATTCGATATCGTAAAGTTTTATATAATAGTGGGCGGTAAAAAGGGGTGTAGCAATTTTTTCTGAAACCATCTAGTACTCTACACAAATCCATTGCCAAAATTTGAGCTCAGTCGGACCAGTAATTTCAAAGTCTTTTGATCTTTTCTTAAACATAGGCATAGTTATAGTGTCATCACGCCCATTTTTAGTAAAATTACCGACAGTTTTCATACGAACTTATTGACCAAATTTTAGTTTTATACGACCAAAACCATCTCAAATATAGCATTTTTATTGATTTGTGGGCGGTCAAAGGGGGTGTGGTATTATTTTATTTTTTCCTAAACCTTCGCGTATCAATTACAAACAAACCCGTAGAAGAAAGTATCCAATTTGGTTCATTCGTTTCCAAGTTTTAAGCATCCGAACAAATCAGGATCCATTTTTATATATACAGATGATTTGATAAAGCCATATTGTAACCTCGTACGATTTTTCTTACGCCAACTTTGATCTATTTCATAAAAAAAATGTCGAACCTTAGAGAAAAATTTAAATGCCAAATTTTCGTTTCAGGTTCGTACGCTTTTTTGTACGTCAACTTTGATCAATTTTATAAAAAAAAAACTGTTGAACCTTAGAGAAAAATTTAAATACTAAATTATAGTTTTAAGTTTTTGCTCTAAGCATGTTTCGTTTTTTGTCGTTGGTCTTCGGTTTATGTTCAGGTTTTGCTTTCTTCCCTCAATTCTGTTACAGGGTTAGATTATTTCACATACCAAATTTTAGCAAAATCGGTCAAGTCGTTCAGGAGTTATTGAGTCTTAAAAACGCACTACTTAAAGCGCTCTCTTGCGGAAGTCTTTGGAATTTCTTTGCCAATGCTTTAACTTGGGTGCAGTTGAACCTTCATACCAAATTTCATTGAAATCGGTCCAGGCGCTTAGAAGTTATTATGGAGTGCTACGCCCACAGACTTGCGCCCACTTTTTCACATCCTCTATGATATTTCTCCCTACAAAACTTACTCGGTGTCAAAATTTCAGCTCAATCGGATTAATGGTGCGCGAGCTTATACGGAACAGATAGACAGACAGAAGGACAAACATTTGACTTTATATATATGATTACAATAAAAAATTCATTCCAAAAAACGTAAATTGCCCAATCAAACTAAACAGTTTTAAAATATTTTAAGCCTAACAGCTTGACCTTAAGAACATTTAAGAATAAGGAAAATATATATAATGAACTCAAAAATGATCTAGATTAGTATAATAATAACCCACTTCATTGAAATGGAATAATTTTTCAGAACAACACAGTTAAATAACTTTCTTTTTTATAAAAGCATTTTTATATCTGAAATGAAAAATGACAACATTAAAACTTTTAATTTCAGTAAATATATTCCCGAAAGAGTATGTACCATTAGTTAAAGCTAAAATTAAAGCTTCCCAAAGCTCTTCCAATTAAGAAAGATGTGTGTGTTCGCTTTAAAAAATTCCTCAACTGTAACACGGTGGTTACACGAGACAGTACTGTTAAGACCAGGGACCGTACCGGCTATGGTTTTTATCAAAAAAGTCAGATATTAATAGTTATTATTTAACTTTTATTTTTTCCGACAAAAATACTAGTTATTTAATGCCTTTTATTTTTTCGCGCAAAAATAACAGTTACTTTTGACTTTTATTTTTTTGGTCAAAAATAACAGCTATTTTGTGCCTTTTATTTTTTCGGTCAGAAATATCAGGCAATTTGAATTTTTTTAAAGGCCACTTGATCGGCAAAAAAAAGTTTTATGCAATTTTTATGGTCTTATCAACGCGCACATTTTGAGCTTTAAAACTTTTTAGTTTTTAAAGTTTTTTATTCGTCCGAAAAAATACAAATTGCCTGATATTTTTGACCGAAAAAATAAAAGGCACAAAATAACTGTTATTTTTTACCTAAAAAATAAAAGTCAAAAGTAACAGTTATTTTTACCCGAAAAAATAAAAGGCAAAAAATAACAGTTAATTTTAATTTTTATAGTAACAGCCAAACATTTAAAAGGCATTTAATATTCGCAAAGCTGCTGCCATTACGATAATAATGGTATATTTAAAAAAGTCTTCCGGTCACTTTTTCGTTATGCCTTTTTCATTTGAAAATTGTAAAATAACAGTTATTTTCTGTCCCTGGTTAAGACAGTGAAACATACGTGTTAGTTGTTATGCCTGTGAATAAGATTCCATACAGTTGATAAGACAGTTGGCAAGACAGTAGACAAAATAGTAAAAAATTTCTATTTTATGAAGAAAATAATTGTTAAAACTACGAGCACGCCAAAATATTGCAAATTTTCAACTAATTCTATTAAATTTTTTAAGTGAAAACTTCTTTAGGCGCGTTGAACGATTTTGGTAAAGGGTAAATCATTGGTTTGCATCATCGTATTTTTCCAAGGAAATCGTCCACAATCGGCCGCAAGCTCACAAAGAAATCACTTGGCAACTCCTGAAATTAATGCATATAATCTGTTTGTTAGTATATAAATACTTAAGTTAGGTTGCAATAAGATGTTTGCAACCAAAACTTATTATTAATTCGGTTTATATTTATGTATTTATACCTTTAAAGTTTAGCAATTTCTTCAGTTGTTGTATTTGTCAAAATTTTTGAAAAATTTGCTTTTACTCAAACAGCTGCTATTCATGGTGAGATTAAAAAATGGATCCATCTTCTTCTTTTTATTCCTTTTTCTGCTGGAACATCGTTTGCAAACAAAAAAATAATGTATGCATTGAGTGTTTTAACATTTTAATCTTTAAGTTGTTATAAAGGCATATGTTGAACATTCAAATAATTACATGCATGCTCTTATTTTATTACATATCGTCAAAAAAAATTTGACAATTTTCATACTTGTTGTATTTGTCAGTGGCTTTTTATTTTCACCACTGCGGCATTTTATGTATATTCAGAGTTGTCAACTATGGCTGTTTGTCAATCGGAAAGTTTTTAGTCGTGGTAGGATAGAAAATATCAAGTTGAATAAAATTTGTGTGTGTTGAAAAAAATTTGTCTTTTTTGCTGTGTCAAATGGACGATGAAATTTTGACAATTACAAATTTTGACATTTCGGTCGTGTTTTAGCGCAAATATTTTATTTTGTTTGCATTTTATCAATTTGCGACATATTTAATTCGAGAGCTTGTACTTGCAACATATTTCGTAAACTTGTAATATTGTTAACTTAAAAAACTGTTAAAAAATTAAAAAAATGAACGAAACAGCAGGGAAACAGAAAATATAGCATGCAAATTGCTGTATATTTTACGCCGCCAATTCGGATCATCCCCTCTAACGCTGCGCAACCGCTGGGATCTTGTAATTCTCTTTGCGTTGTTGTTGTAAATTTACTAAGTAGTTATTGTTGTACAGTAAACTTTAATTTTTTGTGGATGTTTATTTGTAGCTACAGTCACCATATGACATCGAACTAATTTAGAAAACAGTTTATACATATGAATTAAAGAGAATATATAATATTGGTAAATCTATTTGTTTTTAGTAAAAGTGTTACCGTATCGGAAATACATATATATATATATATATATATATATATATATATATATTAGGGCGGGTCAATTTGTATGGACGAATTTTTTGGAGGTCTGGCTCAGCGAAATTCGTAAAATACATGTAATTTCAAGACTTTTTCTCCACTACAGCATATACAAATTCTGAAAAAAAGCTGTGCGGACTTTCGTAAATAGATTTTGTTCTCAATTATAAAATATGAATGTATGAATGTATGTGTATGAATCTATTTACGAAAGTCCGCACAGCTTTTTTTCAGAATTTGTATATGCTGTAGTGGAGAAAAAGTCTTGAAATTACATGTATTTTACGAATTTCGCTGAGCCAGAATTTGACCCGCCCTAATATATATATATATATATATATATGAATATATTTACATATTTACATATATATAGTTCATATTAATGAACAATTTAGCTCATTGAGGAAATTTAAAAAATATATATGTATATTTATATTATAACAATTACGTATTAAACCTGCAAAATAATTAATATTTTCAGTAGTAATTGAATAACTAAAGTCTGCTTATCCTAAGCATTCTATTTTTTAAAACTGTTTAGCTTAATTTCTTATATGGATTATATATAATTTATAAGCTATAGATATTTCTTAATTTTAGAATATTCTATTTTTAATACACAATGCAATATAGATATGGTAAACATGTATATTGTGTTAGTGTTATGATATAAATTGATATAAATAAGCTTTAATTTTTTATATTAATCAATAATGAAATAATTTAAATAAATAACTTTAATTATATGTATTTTTGATATGGTGACACTTTTGCTTAAAAGAAATAGTTTCAGTAATATATAAATAATTTAATAAATTGTTATAAGCTCTTAACAAAAATAATTCTAATTTCATATGCCAACTGTAGCTACACGATTAGAATTCACAACGCCTACAAAAAATTTCCGGCTTACTGCGCCAACAACAATTACCAAGGAAATCTACAAACAAGGAAATTTTCGCTTCGGTCGGCAGTCCTCTCACTGCTATACTTTTTTTATCTTCTGTCATTTGATATTCTAAATATCATTCTACTGTCCTAGCTACTGTCCCGCCAACTATCTACAAAAAAGTTAAGACAGTAGAGCAGAACACTAGCAAAAGTAAGTGTGTGTGTGTGTGGGTAAAAATTGTTGAATGTGTTGCAACTGTCTTAACAGTACTGTTTCGTGTAAAACTCGAGTAAGAAATTTGTTAGGTTTTTAAATGAACTGAGTCTTTAACAAAAACTCAAAAACAAAGAAAAATTAATTGAATATTTTTTAAAATCTTTTCTTTCCTACTGTGTAGCAGAGCATATCCTTCGCTTACAGCGTTGAGTTAAAGCTTATTTTATTTATTTAAAAATTGTGCATATTTTCTTATATTAATATTTTACTCAGCTACATTTTATGTGTTCATCATGTTCATGTGGAACTGTAAAAGTTACATACACACACCTTTGGCCACATGTGAATATTAAAACCTTTTGGTTGAAACTTTCCATAGAGACATTTTTACAGGTTTGACATCAATCGATTGGAATTATTTTCATTTCATCGGATACACCACCACATTTATAAAAGACAGTCCTTTTGAGGGAAGCCAACCAAGCGGCCACGACCACAAAGGCAGGTATTTTCATACAATATAAAGTTGTGGCCTCGGCTTTCACTAGGTCATTGAATCGATTGAATTTATTTTATTTCAATTCATGAAGGTTCTTCTCTTGATGAAGCGGACAAGAATGTTTTTTAGTTCTCATTTTTGCAATGTATGCTGCATGTTTTTTTATGCTGTTGAAGTTGCAATATTTTTGTTTTTTTTTTTGGTATCTGTAAATGTTTTCATTATTAATATAAAAAAAGGAATCGAGGATGAAATAGTTGTAACTCGTTAGTGCGTGCAACCAAATAAAAAATTCTTTATTTAATTGAAATGGAATGAGTATATATTGATTTTTATATTCGTTTCAATGTTGTCGAAGGATGCAATTAGCTTGTGTTAAGGATGTATTAATGTTTTAAATAAATTTATTATTGCGTGGAAAATGTTACAAATTGAGCTTAGATCGGAAAATGTGTAACGATTCGTGGACAAAAGGAGTTCTTCGAAAAAAATAAAGACGATTTAAAGCTAATTGGGATGACTTGCAAGTCAAATTTTCTTAAATTTTAGTACAATAAATATAAGTTTTGAATACATTTAGGATAATAGACAGTTTTTATTTAACGTAAAAAATTGTTTGATCTCTACAAAGCTTTAAATAAATTTTGACTCTGTACTGCCTTGAAGTTATGAAAAACTAAGCACTTAATAATTACTTATCGAATATCAAGTATCAAAAAGGGCATCGTTTAAAATATATTAGTCCTTGTAACAGCAGCTACTACTAAATTTTGAATTTATAATCCTGTTTTCAAACAATATTCTCAACTGTCAAAAACAGATCATCAGCATCATCTGTCCAGGGATTAGTTTTATGCTCTATACTAAAAAAGCCAACTCAAGATATACCATTAAACGTAAGTGTTTTTATTTTATTGGTACACAATCATTCTTTTTTTCTATACGCTCTCCATAATACTTTATATGCTCTTCCTGGCAGTTCAGCTCGCCAGTTGGGTTTTCCCTTGTCACTCAATACCATACAATAATAAAGCATTCATTTATTCATTCTTTGTGCATTTACATTCGAACAACGTCGCTAACGTTTATGTAGCAATTCGTATTTTTTTAGAATTCTCTATTTCAACATTTTCTATGCTGACATTGAGATCATAAAATTTTATTGTATATCATCGAACGTAAAGGAGGAGGTAAGAATGTTGTTGCCTGAACGCCTATTAAATATTTTACTTCAATTCTTGCCTGCCTTGAGAGCGCCTTTTTTATTGATTGTTACTGCTGTTGCTGGTGCTTTAAATGTGTCCTTTTTTCTATATTTTTTTTTATGACTGCAGCTGTTGTATGTGAAAAATTGAAAAACTTTTCTAGGCTTCAAATTATTGTTGCAAGGTGTTAAACGTAAAAGTATTGAGACGTATAAAGTTTTTAACAGAAAACCGGAAAAAATATATATGGCTGTGGAAGTAATATCGTGATTTTAATATTTTATTTTTTAACGAGCAATTTTATTATTTGACTTGCTAAAAACTTGTTTTTGTCTTGATTGTAAAAAGTTATTATGCCATAAAAAGAATTTAATGACTGACAATTTTATTGATAAAATATAAAAAATTTATGCTGAAACTTTTCTATATTTATTTAACGAAAATTTTTAAACAGTTGCAGTAAAAATATTTTAATGTCACTACTTTTGCTTATGTTTATATTTTAAGTGCCCAAATGAATCACTTCAGAACAAAAGAAAACCCGAACATTAACATTAACATTAGTATAAACATTTAACTCTACTCTGTTATTAAGTTTGTGGTGCACCGCGTCCCATAGTATCTATTCTGCATGCCCTGGATTAATTCTCCAGAATAAGGCTTTTATAGTTTTTAGCACTGATTTTGGCTTGGTGTCCCGAATTTTTGTTGAACGCACAAATGCCACTCCAAGGTGAAGAAGTCTAAGATTGCAAATGGCCGGACACTCACATAGAATGTTCTCCTGAGTTGCTTCCTCCTCCTCGCATAATCTGCAGACATCTGATTCAGATAGGCCCATCTTTTCAAGATGGTATCTGCGTGAATCTGTGTAACTGCTTGTTAGTATTTTTAGCCAGACCACAAAATGGTTTGGTGCCAACAGAGTTCGAGAAGCTCCTCTTTTGGCAATACAATCCGCCTTTTTGGTGATTTCGAATTTTTCAGGATCTGGTACCCACCACATTTCAATATTATTGCTTTGTCCCAGTGCATTTAGTAATAAGACGCAATTGAACACTAGTTTTTATTCAAACTCCTTTAATTGGCACTACTTGTTAGAATTTTGGAAAAAATATTTTAAAACAATGCTGTATTAAAATGATTTTTTAGTATTTTGTAAATACTAGATTTGAAACCAAAGCTGATGTGGTCATATATAACAAAAAGTGCAGAAAAGTTTCAATATTATTCCAAGATTTTTAACCGTGCAGTGCCCTGTTGTGTACAACGACCCTGAAGAGCTTCGAGAAGTTTAACTTCGGAAAGGGGTCCTTTTAGAAGATTTTTTGTATCTTCATGTTTCCGCAAAATTTCCTGATTGTTAATCAATCATTTCTTTTATTCTTAGTGCACTTAGATATGCCTTATTATAACACCCAGAATTTCAATTGAGCGCGTTCTCATTGCCCCAGTGATACTAATGCATGCCAGTCTTTGCAGCCTTGTCAGCTGGTGTAGTATACCTATACATATTATTTAAATATTCAATTTACAATTAATGTATTTCATTATAAAACAAGCTATAAATACTTTTCTTAAAATAAGTAATAATATAAAAACCTCTAGTATTAATTTTGAAGCTCACATTTTTCAAAGACGCAGCTCCTATATTTAAAAGAGCACATGTGACTATGTGACGAACATATTTTAGAGCAAAATAACACTATCCACTTCCACAAATAGCAGATTGTCTTACTGAGCTCGCTGGAACTAGAGTTTTCTGTGCACTTGACATGGCTGGTGCGTACCAACAAGTTGCAGTAGATAATTTATCGAAAGAGCTTCTAACGATAAATACCCATAAAGGGTTGTTTAGGTTTCTACGTTTACCTTTTGGGATTTCTTCAGACCCCTCCATGTTCCAAAATATAATGGATCAAATGTTAGTCGGTTGTGCCGGTACAGTGTGTTTTTTGGATGATATATTCATTGTTGGTAATGATGAGCATGAGTGTAGAGAGCGGCTTGAATTAGTTTTATCAAAACTGAATAAAAGATATGTTAGAATATATCTAAAGAAATGCAAATTTTTCGTTGAATCCATTGAGTTTTTAGGCCATGCGATTTCATCCAAGGCTATGAAACCCAACCCTACTAAGGTTAAAGCAGTCCTAGAAGCACCAACTCCCAAAAATGTAAAGGAGTTACAAGCCTATTTAGGTTTAATAAATTATTATGGAAGGTTTATATCCAATATATCGTGTAAGTTACACCATTTCAATCCGTCAGAGGATATAGTTGTATCATGTGATGCCAGTCCATATGGTATCGGCGCAGTTTTATCCAACATTGTTGACGGCATAGAAAAACCAGTGTATTTTGCATCCAGATTATTATCAACAGCGGAGCAAAACTATGCGCAGATTCATAAGGAAGGCTTGGCAATAATTTTTGCATTAAACAAATTTAATAAATTTTTTTATGGCAATAAATTCGTGATTTATACTGATCACAAGTTGAAAAAATCAATTGAAAAAAATTTTGTTGTTGTTGTTGTTTCTTTGGAAAAATTCGTTAGAACAATTAATTGTTCTAACTTTGACCTTAAGCTCAATAAACGATTTTAAACTATCAAACAACTAGAATTTGTATTTAAAATCAAGTATGATTTAAACTATCAAACATTTAGAATTTGTATTTAAATCATATAAATTCAACATAATAAATATAGAGGTCATTTAAAAAAAAATTAATAAATATAAATTTGTTACAGTAAAGAGCTACTCAAATACAGACAATAAACTAAACTCAACATATACGTAAACATATAGACAGTTGTTAACAAAAACAAAATGTATTTATAATATAGGTATAAATACTTATATTTTCTATAACTAGCTCTTAATAATTTTGTCAAACTTTTCTAAGTAACGCTCATTTATATTGCCGATGGTGCTCTTATTTAGTTAGTTCTTAGCATGCTCCACTACATTGTTCCATTTATCTTTTCGTTCCGAAGAATTATGTTAAATTTGAGAGCGCTGCAAATGTTGTAATGGTAATGTTAATCTCACTTGCATTTTCTCTTATAATTAGACCTTGAACTAGAAATAAAAATGTTAAAATGAACTTGAAGTAAAGTTTTTTTATTTGTTAGCTTAGCCAAAGCAGCTGATTAGAACCGTCAGGGGTTCCCAAATCAAAATGTTAGAGTATGATATTTGGAGACATGGTTGGGTAAAGGGTATATTGAGATTAAACATCTAAATCTCGTGTAGTATATAAAAATTGGTTGTGATGCTTTTAGTGACTTTATTTTAGATTCCGATTCTCTCTTTTCCTCTATCTTCTTAAAATCTATCTTTATACTTAATCTATAAACACGTATTTCTTTTGTGAATGGTGATTTTTAGAGTAAGTGTAGAAAGATCCCCCCCCATCCGGCGAGTCCTAGCCTAACCTATTTACGTGATGACCACTACACTGAAATAAATAAAATAAAAATTTTTTCAATACCGAAGCACCACCATCATTACAAAACCCGATATTGTCGATTCATAGCAGCCCATACTAGAAATAACCAGATCATCTTCATATCCTCTGGTGTCAAAACTCTCGTTATTCAGACTTGCGAGAAGTTCGTCCACTGCTATGTTTCACAAGGACCCAAAAGAGGTGAAAGCACCTCTCCTTGAAGGCATCCTTTGGTGGCAGTGGCGCTGTTACGAACTACACCAAACTCAAATATTATTATTCTGATTTTTAGCATGATTACAATCCTGTGTATAATTAAAAAAGGAATAGTTTTTAATCTACATAGCTGCTTTAATCGCATTGTATGACATGTTGTCAAAATCCCCTTTAATATCAATGCAGGCTTATAATATTTAGTTCTAGTATTTTCTCTCTTGTCTTTAAAAATAGGAACTTGAGCTGATTAGTCTATACGATTTAAGAAATTGTTCAAGTTTTTTACCTTTGTCCATTCACGAAGAATATGGCCTAATAAAAGACTAGAATTAAAAATCCAAGTGAGTGAAAGGACAATGAAATCAATGCCTTGCTGTAATAAGCACGGGAAGACTATATCAGGTCCAGAAAATTCGAATAGGTTAAATTTGAATATGGCCCTATGCTCACTATTGGAAGTCAAAAGCTTTGTCTGCAAGTCTTTTTTGACCACCTATCACTGAGTAGTATGGCTTATTGTCTCTCGGGATGTCCTATTCAAATACACATCCTGGAAAAGTGTTCAAGGGAGATACATGGTCTGACGCCACCAGCTCGTGTGTTACCCAGGTCCACTTGGGCAGCTGTCCAAGCCCACCCCTTTACCATTGCATCGATGTCTAATAGAACCTCGCATTACCGTGATAACTCGTTCTCTAGTCGCACGGTTAAGTTGTGGAATAGTCTCCCTGCGAGCGTGTTTCCCGGCAGTTTTGAGCTGTGCAAATTTAAAACAAATTTTCATCGACACTACTCCATCTATCTACCTTCAAACTAACTATCACCCATCTTCCGAATCAACACAATGCTTACGCATTTATAGGGGGCATCCCCTGAACGTTGGTTCAGTCTAAAAAAAGAAAAAAATGTGTCCTAAAAAAATTTCGATTTGTTTAATCGAAGTGTAGCTTCCGTCAGGCTTAAGTATTGTCTTCTCTGAAGTAAAAATATATATATATATATATATATATATATATATATATATATATATTTATATATATATATTTATATATATATGTTATGTCTGTTGGAGAGTTTGATGTTTTTAGAACATAAAAGTCAAAATGGTCAACCTAGATTGATCTAGGCTTGGTTAAAACAATACACGCAATAAAAATTAATCTTTTAAAAATCCAATTACCGCCACAGTTAACGTTCTTTCTTACTCTTACTCAATATGAGTAGAAATCAATTTACGTTAAAAACCGTTTTGGTTTTTAACAAAGTTTTGTTCAATCTAAATTGAAATAATTGGCAATCAATGTTATAAAAACATTGAAACCACTGACGGCTGTCAGCGTACATACTATATATTTTTAACAAGCATGCGATCAGAAAGCCACCAACAACAACACTTAGAATAACAGGAAAAACAACAATAATGTCCATAAAAGCAAAAATCATTCAAAAGAATAACAACAAACTGTTACTCTTTTGCTAATCCTAGCTTTTTGCCTTCCATACGTCAGCCATAATAATAGCAAAGCCAATGACAACTACAACAACAACAAAAAAAGAAAGAAAGAAAGAAGGAAAGAAAGAAAGTCTAAAATAACTACATTTCAGTCATCGTGCAATTAAGTGCCTAGGCTAGAAATGATTGGCAAACCGTTTTACTCGATTACTTGTCAATTTCCTGAAAATATCGTTACATTCGTCTAAGCCATCAACAGATGTTTGTTTAAGCGCATTGTTGTTTTTTGCTTTTCTTTTTGTTGTTGCATAGAATGACGTTGTTGTCAGGATTCAAGGCATTGTCACTGTCAGGTGGCAAAATTCTACGATTATGACAGTTGATGTTACAAACGAGTGTCGTTCGATTGCATTGATAGTTATAGACCATAGATGCCGGAAACAGATGTTTATGAATTTGTTTGTCGTTTGTGCAGCGTTTAGCTTTCTACGTACAGAAGCCTAGAAATCATGACATAACGGTGTGTGTGTGTGTGTGCATGTTAGGTATTATTCCTCATATTTACCACCACCTTTGAATGCACTTTAAGCGTTTTCGACAGCAGCCTTTATTGTGATTCTCTATTCTGCTGCAGACATTGCAATATGCCACTTGTGCATGTTGCCAGAAAAAGAGTGAGAAAGGGAGAAGAATGAAAAAATATTTATTGATTTTGGAAATTTAAAATGTCGAAGCTCGATTTCTGACTACACTTAACCGCATTTAACTCAATCCCTACACCCACACCCAGACGCTCATCATTCACACCAACGAAGGCAGGACGCTAAAGAATTTGCAGCTCAAGCAGCGGAAGCTGCATGTTTTATGGCTTCCTAAAGTTTGCTGGTTAATGGATGCATTGTCATTTGTTGAGTGAACTCAATATGCGTTTAATGCATTATGGATGCTTGTGAGAGTGAGAGAGAAGGAGGAAGGACGAAGAGAAAGAAAGATTGCAGCAGTTTTCCCGAAACAATTGAAAAACGTTGATCAACTTAATGCACGGCATGACAGTGAAAAGAATTTCACTTAAGAGCGCATATTTGTCATAGAGCTTTTCTAATGCTACACGAATGTGCTTCATGTTTTAGCAAAGCTGCTTTAGTTTTAAATTAAATTTATTAAATTTAAGCCAAGTGCTCTACAAATCGTTTGGGTCAATTTTTAAGTGTTATCAGTAATAAGTAATAACTGATAAACAATTTTTGGAGGGCATTTATTATGGAAGCCACTAGGCTAAAATTACCACTAAACCAAAGCTTAATAATGTGTCCTGCAGTATAAAAGTGTCATTTTTGTAGTTTTTGTACATTAGAAAACCTTTTTTGAAAGAGGAAATTTTACTCTTTGAGGATTTTATTGCTGTCATTTAAGTTAACTCTTTGTCTACTATCTTAGTATTTGGGTTCCAAAATTTTGTTAAAATTAAACCAGAAATTCAGAATTCAAGTTTAACCCATTACAGTCTGCACATATTACTGACCGATTTCATTCAAATTCACTAATGTTAGCAAAGGATACTTAGAATTTTTAGGTCTCTAATTGTTGAAACACCTGAGATAATAATGGGTCAAAATTTTAACCCCTTCAGGTAAATCATTAATAATACATAGGTGAAAACTTCGATTGATACCAAGATTTCACGAATTGATGCCCTCATTCATTCTCTCTTACTTAACCCTTATGTGAGGTACAAAAAAAAAGAGGTACCCAGATACCTTCATATAAATTAAAAAGAAAAATAGTGTGTAAATGCTTCAGTTCTCAGCTAGATTGTTGTTATTTTAATTCTAATCTTTAAAACAATTAACTTTTATCAACTTTGTTATTATTTAGTTTAGTTTAGTTTATTTCATAAAGTCTTTAGATACAGAAATCTTTACAGACTAGGATTAAAATAATATATAATAAAATAAGTTATATTGTTATAAGAAGGCTTATGTTAAAGAATATTATTAATTAAGTTTTGAAAAACATGTTTAGGAACATATAAATCAATTTCATGTGAAATACATAATTCATTAAAAAGAGTCAAAGCTCTCATAATTGGCTCATTTAAGGCATAATTTGTTCTACAATATTTTAAATAAAAGAGTTTTGAATTTCTTAAATATCTTAGCGGAGTATTGAAAGTAATAAGCTCTAAAAGAGAATTGCAGTCAATAATGCCAGAAACTATATCATGTATGAATAACAGCGATGAAATCTTTCGTCTTGAGTCAAGCGATTTAAGTCCTAGAAGCAAAAGGCGCGTACTATAAGGTGGCAACAGATCATGAAAATTTATTGATCGCAGTACAAATCTGGTAAAGGTCTTTTGTATTTTTTCAAGTTTGAAAGATGTGGAGGCATAAAATGGAGACCAAATAATAGACGCATACTCAAGGCTAGATCTTACAAAAGCATTAAATAACATACTTAAGGTATGTGGATCGGAAAACTCACTACTATTTTTACGTATAAATGCCAGCAAAGAGTAAGCCTTAGGAATGAGAAAATTTACATGGTCAATAAATGTAAATTTCGCATCAAAAATAACACCCAGATCGCGATAAGTATCAGCTGATTGGATTATTGAATTATATAAAAAGTAGGAGCTGCTCCATGTATTGAGAGTGAGTTTAGAGAAAGTAACATGATAACATTCAGCGAAGTTTAACGTTAGACCATTAGTTTGATTCCAAGTTAAAACTCTAGAAATATTCGCTTGTAGTTCAACAACATCTGTATAGCACGAAATTTTCTGAAAAAGTTTTAGGTCATCCGCATACAGTAAAAAACTAGATTTTAAAATGCATTTGGAAATATCATTGATAAAAAGAATAAAAAACAAGGGTCCAAGGATACTACCCTGCTTAACGCCTGAAGAAGCTATAAATTGAGAGGATTTAACATTATTAATACTGACAAAACATATCCTTTCTTGCAAATAAGACTTAATTCAAGCCAAAAATGGGAAATGAAATCCCATTTTTGATAATTTTAAGAGCAACAGTTTATGAGATACTCTGTCAAATGCTTTTGCAAAGTCGGTATAGATCACGCTGACTTGATGACCCATCCCAAACGCGGATACACAGTACTCAGAGCAAAAAGGATTAAATTTGACACTGTTGACCGACCCGCAATAAAGCCATATTGTTCCGGACAAATATAACGTTTGATCAAGAAACTTAGTTTAACTTTTATGCCACTTTCGAAAATTTTCGAGGCATTAGATAATTTAGAGATTGGCCTATAGTTAGCAACACTGCTTTTATTTCCGGACTTAAAAATGGGGGTTGTAGAGGCAATTTTACAGAACTTAACGAAATTACCTTCAGGTAGGGACTTATTAAAGATCTCACAAAGTGGTACCGCTAAAGCATGAGAACATTTTAAGAATATTATTGTGGCAAAACCATCAATATCATCCTTACATGATTCTTTCATACTCTGGATGGCCTCAAGTACGTCGTTAACGGAAACAGAAAAAGTACCTATATCTGTAAAAGCATCAACAGATTCCACGGCATTTCCAATATAATTATTATTGTCAACGACAAAGTTTGACTTGAAAAAATCGGCAAACATATAAAGTCTGGTAAGTTAGTTGAACACTGATCATTAAAAAACACTGAAGAAGGAATTTGCGATCTCCCTCCTTTGGACTGTATAAAATTCCAAAAAGATTTAGGATTTTTTTAAATATTTGTTTCACATTGCAAGATGTATTGCTTATATAAAAATTTATAAAGGAACTTAAATTCACGCATGAAATGTAGATATTTTTCCTTATATGTTGGCTCATTGGTAGCCCTGAATGTGTCTCAAAAAAAATTTTAGAAAAAAAAAATTTCTTCCTCTCTTGCAAGAAAAAAGTTGTTTTTTAAGGAAAAAAGTAAAAAAAATCACGATCTCAAATTGCTTTGATTTTTGTAAGGAAAACTACATATGTCTTAAAGTAAATGTAAATAAGGACTTTAACTAACAATATCCTGCAAACATGATGCCACTCTCTATTTTTACCCACAAGGTCTTGTGTGAACGATATTCGAATCTAAAGATACACTCGAGGTAGCACAGAACTTTTGATTGTCTAAATTATGGCGATTTTGATTATAGTGTTGACGTTTTTATAAGATTTGGCGTCTTAATAATTTGCATATGCATTTTCTTGTTTTCTTGTTTCCTGTTTGAGAAATGTATACTTGAATGCAATTTTTTAATTTTTTCAAAAAAATCAATATAAGGTTTTATATCTCGGGCACCAGAAGAGGTACCGAAGATAATTTCCTTAATTTAGATTCTTCAAATATTATTGAACAACACTTTGTCTAAAAATATTAATTTACGACAACAGGTTAAGACCAGGATTTTTTTTCCTATTTCGATTTTTAAAAAAATAGAATTTTATTATTTCGTTAAAACACCTCAACTCAGCATTCACAAAAATGTTATTATAAAATTTTGAGTTTCTGAGCTTGTCATTCGATGGGTCTCAATTGACTTAACTATTGTTGTTATGAAGTGTTTTAATGAAATAATAACCATAAAGGAGATATGAACTAAATTGTTACATTCCATGTTTGAAGTAAGTTTTTTAAATATCCAAATAGGAAAAAAAAATCGTGGCATTTTCCTGCTGTTTTAAAAAAGATATTTTTAAACAAGTTTTCGTTCAAAACTATATGCAGAGTCCAAATAGAGACAATTATCTTCGGTACCACTTCTGGTGCCCGAGATATAAAACCTGATACTAATTTTTTTGTAAAAGTTAAAAAATTGCATTCAAGTATACAATTCTTCAAAACAGGAAAATTCATATGCAAAAAATATGCAAATTATTAGTTCGAAAAATTTAAGGAAAACGTTTACACTGTAATCAATATTACCAAAATTTAGACAATCCAATAACAATTACAAGTTCTGTACTATCTCGAGTGCACCTTTAGATAAGAATATCCTTCACACAGAACAATGTGGGTAAAAACCAAAAGTGGCATCGTGTTTGCCAAAATATAGTTAATTAAAGTCTATATCTAATTTTGCTTTAGGACATATGTAGTTTTTATTACAAAAATTAAAGCAATTTGAGGTCGTTATTTTTGACTATTTTTCTCAACAATCGACTTTGTTCTTGCGGGAGAGGAAAAGATCCTTAATTTTTTCAAATTGTTTTTTTTTTGGGAAATCTTTACCACCCTATGCAACTTTTGAGACCTCTAAGAATGTAAAATTCGAAAAAAATTGTAATTCGATACGCCCTATTATTCAATATATGATGAATTTCATATCAAAACCTATAAAAAAGGGACATTTCGAACCCGACCCTCTCAGATTTTAATGAAATTTTGCATACAGCTACACTTTACCTAAAAAAGCACAACCTCATTTTTAGAAATTGCATTTTTGAAAATATGTGGGCGTGGCAAGGTATCGAAAAATTTGAAAAATGACGGTAATAGGTACTTTAAGCTGCGATTACTATGGAATGACTCAACCGATTTGAAAGATCTTGGTGCCATTAGAAAGGTATATAAGTCATCTTTCGAAAACATACACTGTAAAAATTTTATATAACACTAAAAAAATTTTTTGCCAAAAATAAGTCTTTAAACTTGGAAAACACTTCCAAGATCAAGTTTTTTTAAAAAAAAAAAAAAAATTTTTTTTAGATAGGTCTATTTAATATATATAACATATCTAAAAACTAAAATGGGGTTTTTTTATTTTTTATTTAAAAAGTTTTTTAAGTAAATGCATCTCTTGTTAACTTCCTTATATTATGATATCTTTGTGTGACAAAAAGAATAAAGTAGCTATACTTTGGAAGTTATACAGATTTTTTGGTAATTCTAATAGATTAGAATTTAAAAAAAAAGAAAAAAAAATTCCATTTTAGTTTTTAGATATGTTATATATATCTATAATAGACCGATCAAAAGAAAATTTTTTTTGGAAAAAAAAACTTGATCTTGGAAGTGTTAAAGTCTTATTTTTGACAAAATTTTTTTTCTGTGTAATATAAAATTTTTACAGTGTATGTTTTCGAAAGCTGACTTATAAACCTTTCTAATGGCACCAAGATCTTTCAAATCGGTTGAGTCATTCCATAGTAATCGCAGCTTAAAAGTACCTATTACCGTCATTTTTCAAATATTTCGATACCTTGCCACGCCCACATATTTTCAAAAATGCAATTTCTAAAAATGAGGTTGTGTTTCTATAGGTAAAGTGTAGCTGTATGCAAAATTTCATTAAAACTGAGAGTGTCGGGTTCAATGCATATCGGTTTTGATATGAAATTCATCATATTTGGTTTTCTCATTTGTTGCAAAAATGAAACAAATTCAAATGTTGCGTATATTTTCTGTGGGATTTAATGGTGATGACAATCACCTTCAATTCAAGATTCAAAACTGTGACTTGGATATGATAAACATATGTGAAATAAGATAAACAGGTAACAATGAAGTTTTTGTAAATTTTTATGTTAACCGACATCTGTCGTGCAATTTTTGTACTAGGTGCATAAAAGACACCAATGCAAATATGTGCTGAAAGCTTGAAAACAATGGAACGATTAGTTTTGGAATAATAGAGTTTTTAATTTTGAAGTTGTATGGGTGGTGCCAAGCCCTCTTTTGCCACAATCTCATATATGTTTATGATTGGTTTTAATTAAAGTCATCCTTTTTAGCAATTTGAAGGCTTTATTTATCATAAGTGGTGATATCTTCACTTTTGAGGTGCTGAATTTGTGCTACGCTCCGTTTTTAAATTCTACCTTTCATAAATCCTTCGCCACTTCGTACTAAAAGCATATTTTTCTGTCCAGAGGTCTTAAAGTCTTTGAGCATTTAGACTGTGTCTTTCATTGCTTTTGATAAGGGCAGAGTCCACAAATATTGATTTTTATATTGCTTTCACCTTCACCTGGACTTACATCCGTTACAACATTATTTTGTGATTTTAAATTGTCGATATTATTGCAAGTTGTTTGTCTTAAGTTATGTTTTTGTTTTTTTTTTTTTTTGGTCTTGAGTTTACACATGTCAGCCAGCCAATGTAGTTCGATTTGAAAGTTTGCCAATTTAACAATTTTGTTTATAATTGAATCCGTTCAAAATAATTCCATACAAGCCAATGCATCAGTAATGTCTTTACTTTTGCGTGTTGGTCCCTGAACTTTCTGAACGATTATTATAACTTGCTTACCTAAAATTTTTGGGTATTTTGGACCCCAGATATGCTTGTTTTATCACAAATTACTTTTGCCTTAAGTTGAGTTATATTCGATGCATGCTTTGACTGATTCAAAGTTTATTCTACTGGCTCGAAATCACACTTTGAACCTGCTTATTTGTGTCAACCGTCCTCGCCCTCTTTGATTACACCATCTTCTTCGCTACATTGAAAATCATCAAAATCGCTTTCATCGCACGGTAGCAAGAATTTTTCAATAATATCATCAGTTTATCGTTCTTTAAACCTCACTTTCGCAAACTGAAATATTAATACCACAAAAAATACAAACACTTCACCTCTAAACTCGAAAACAAAGTTCTGCTAAAAAACTAAAAGTTACGTTAATGCTTATTGCACTGTATGGCACGAAAATCTGTATTGAATAATTTTAACGTCTTTCACTTAATTTAAACATGAGGAATCTCGTTGTAACATCCGTTTTGCCACTTTACCGAAGACTTTAGTTCTATTTTTTTTTTTAATTAGTCCAGATATGCACTCACTTGCATGTTGAGAACTCTTAAACCATTAGGATATTCATTTTGGCTTTTTCAGCAAACTTCTTTCTTTTATTCTTGCCAACAACTTCGTTGAACAAATATATAACGAAAAATCATTTGAAATTGTCTTTAAACCTTTAATAAGCGATATATGTCTTGTAGACATGGGTAACGCATTAAAAAATGCTGCGCTAATACACCAACCATAGTGCATTTTACTGTATCAACGTAATGCGTTAACGCAATTGCGTCATGGCGTAGTTTAAAATGCTATGAGTTCTATATTAACTCGATGTTGATCAGCACAGGATGTTTTTTTAGTTCGATAATACATGGCTTCATATGGCCATTTGTTGAATGCGGTGAGTTTTGTGGTGTCTTGTCCTAAGCGCAAGTTGTCTTCACTTAGGAAAAATAAATTAAATCATTTAACAAATCCTGAAAGAATATATCTGATTTAAAGAACTCATATTGCTCACAATTGATTTAAAATTACTTAAACAATCAATTATTAGTTAATATCAAATTTTACTGAACAAAGACCATATTCTTAGCATTCATTAAAAATAAACCAGTTTTATACTTCAAGCATGCAGTAAACTGTATTTCGTTCAAGGTTAATGTAAGCAATCATACAGATACACAAACACATTTCTGGACCGCAAGAAAAGTTGGATGCTACCTTAATTCCATATAGAAAGCATGTATATCTAAAGAAAAAAAAAAAATAAACATGAAGCAAATATATTTTGATGCGGTTTTAGGCTACTGCGTGACTTTTAACTCTTAACGCAATATTCATCTTCAACGCAAAAACAAACATTAGCAGCTTACGTTTGTTTAAACGCTTACGAACACGTTTTAATATTGTTGTACATATTGAAAAACCATTCCGTGAATGGCAAGGCATCATATCAATCAAACGCTCTTATCATATCAAGCATCTTTCCCGCAACCCCTTTTCCATATATAAATAAGCTAACAAAGCTCGCTTCGTGCACTCTATCGCTATGTTTGAAGCGTCGTAAACTTGTGATATTTTTGCTCTCTGAATAAATATTTCCTCATTTTTTTATAAGCGTGTTATTTGCATTACTGCGCTATTGCGTTACTTTTTTAAAACAAGTGTATTAGCGCAGTAGCGCATTTGAGTGCTTCAACTCAAAAGCGCAACGCAGCGCACCTTACCCATGTCTAATGTCTTGCCCGCTTTCAACGCTTCAAAGCAAAAAATGTTACTCATACGCAATGTTGTACGAATTTTTTTCGTTTGACTTTTTGTAAGAATCACCCGATAAGACCCACTCGAAGCGATTTTTTTCATATTCATTTATTCAGCAAAGTTATTGGCCAGAAATTTAGAAAGAACTTTGCTCAAGAAACCAAAATGAAAAACCTAATGGTTCAAGATTTATCAACATGAAAATGAGTGCATATCTTGAGTAATTTTTGATAAATCTTAAAAAAGAAAATTTTGTTCTAAAATGTTCGCTAAAGTGGTAAAACAAATGTCACCCAGAGATTCCTCATACCAAAATAAAGTAAAAAATGTTTAAATTATCAAATACAGTGAAAAAGATACAAAAAAGCGCACAGTGCTATTATTCGAATCGACTAACATGAGCTGCACAACTACAAAACAACAACACTTACTGCAACGATGCAACTAAACAATGTTAGTCAAATCGAACATTAGTACTTTAGGGCTAAAGTATTTCTTTGTATATCACTTAAATAATCCTTTGTTTTTCACTTTAAAATCTTTGAATTCGTGTTTTTAATAAAATATCTTATACTCTTTGTATCAGCATTTAAAATCTGCAATCTTTTCTCTTGGGACTTGTGTGTTTAATCATGTATTTCATATCTGGCTAATAATATCTTTCTTTTCGACAATATTTTGACTCGTTTTTTATATTATTTTCCTTTTTTATGCCTTACTATCCTGGTTATTGTATTTTACATCTTTAATTCTGAATGTATATAAAAATGCTTTTATTGCCAGACATGAGAAATTCATATCTTTTCTTTTTTCTTGGTTTAGTTGGTATTTTTTAGTTTTTTTTATATGAGTTTGAAATTGTAGTTAGCTTAATTAAGAATTTTATATTATCTTCTTCTTTATACATAAAGTTCTTTTGTAGATGACTTCGTCACTGATCTCGTCCTGAACGGCTAGACCGATTTTGATGAAGTTTGGTATGTGTGTGCGGCTGGGTCTGCTTTAAAGTTTAACCCGGTAGGTGGCGCTGTTGTTGCTGTAGTAGTGTTTAAAGGGGTATTTGAGACTATAACTCAGAAAAAAATTGATAAATTGACATGATTCTTTCACTACACCATTACTTTTTATGCAAACAAAATTACAAAAATACAAAATGAATGAAAATAAAAAAAAAAAAATTTTAAAATTTTTTATAACAGTTAGGCTAGATTTTCGATCGTATAAAAAAATTTTAAATTTTCACGATAAAACTTTAAATCAACCCTATATTTATGCATACCATATAAAAGAACATTAAAAAAAGCCATTTTTGGTTTTAAATATTTTGTTAATAACAAATATTTTTACCAAAGTTTTTTACGAAATAAAGAAAATTGTTAAGGTTTTTTTTTGAAAATTATAAAGATTAGAAGAGAAACGAAAATGAAAAAGATTGAAACACGATTAGACGAACATTTAAAAAAAATTAAAAAAAAATTAATGCTATCTTTTGTAACGTGACCAAGTTATTCACTTTCAAAGCAAGAAATTTAATTTTTTCTTCTATTTCACCATAAAATAAAATTAGTACTAAAAACTTTTTGTTAATTTTAGGTACGGAAGTTTTTGTAGTGTCATTTTCTTGGAAATTTAAAGCAACTTTCATGTTTCTATAGAAAACGAAATTTTTCTAATAAAAAACATCTAAACCAAGAATGTTACTCATCACAAAGGTATGCAATAACCAAATTGCAAACATATAACTTTGCAAATTCTTGCGATGAAAAAAAGGTCAGAAATTTGGATGAAGATATATAAATTCTCGATTAACACCTGGTATATCAGCTAGTAATTTATATTTATTAGCATATATATTTTCTGTGCCAATAAATATTCTTTTGATATACAAACAAAACTAAAATTGAAAGTGCCAGAAGAGAAATACTCAATTCATCTCTTTAAATTTACAGAAATCTTTTCCAAACTCTGCACTTTTAAGTTAGTAACAAACTCGAAAAGCATCTTACACTCACACTCACATGCACTTATATTCCAATTCAAACAGCAACATATTCAAATTTCAAATTTAATCTCTTTCAAACTACAAGTTTTATGAATTTTGCTGCCAGTTCAGCTTTAGTTTTTGGTTGCAATTTTGAAACAACGCCAAGCTTTAATTACTTTGTGGCATAATAATTCTGCATAATTTTAACTAACCAACCAAACTAACAAACAAGCAAACAAACAACCATGCAAAGGAAGCAGGCACACATCTATGCGGATGAGCCAAACATTGTCACACAAACGCACATAAACACACACTAACACACCGACGTTATCACATGCATATGAAGAACGCATTAGAAAATGCATAGAGCAAGATATGCAAATATGAAGTTGGCTGCACTGGTTTAATTCATTATGGTTGCCAAGTTTTTGTGAGAAATTGAATTTATGGTATTTTGAAAAGTTGAGCAAAATCCAGCTTTTTGCAACTATTTTATAGTGTCAGAAACTGTTTCAGGAAATTAGAGAGATATCTTTTTATAAAAATAAAATAGAATTGCATTCAAATTTTCTTCAGTTGAGTTTTCAACAATTTGGAGTCAAAAGCTGTATGTATATAAGTTCAGCGGTACGTAATAACCTTGGAAGAAAGATAATATATTTTTATTAAAGAAATATTTTTTATAATTTTTTTTTGGTGTAAAAAAATAAGCTCTCTGTAGTAGTAGAAAGAGAAAGAAAAAGTTAGTAGCATTTAAGTCTATTAAGCAACTCTTGCGTTATACTGCTGCTGCAATTGCAGAAAATTTATTGAAATTTATGAAGTGCTACTTCCGAGTGAATGCAAACTATTTCAATTTGTCAGCACAAATGTTGCATAAAAGACATTCGATGTTTTAATGAAAATAATTTAAGACAAAAAAAAAAAAACATAATACTTCGATTTTCAAGCGCAAGAATCAAGCATGTGAAAGTTTTAATATTCAATTTAGGTATGTATATTTTTGAAATTTATTGATATGTTTTGAAGGAATGTGCTTGTGTCTAAGTGATGCTTACAAGCTAAATACACAGAAATAAGCTTAAGTTGGCGACGTGACATTTGAGTCAATTTCCAGCATGAGTTGATTTAACGTATCTCGTGTGGATGTCTTTTTGATTTTGTTTTTATAGAAACATCAACAATTCTGTTTAATTTTTTTTTGTATTTATGTACACGTACACGTGAACCCAGTGTGGCGACACACACACATACATTTTTAAATCTTTTTGACATTTTTGATTTGCGTGTGTTGCGTTTCTAATTCGAATGTTTGAGCTATTTTTCTTCTAAGTGTGTTCTGCTAGTGAACATGTGCTTTTTTATACAATTTTTTTTATGTTTTGCAGAAAATTGCATACGTGTGTTGCTGCAATTTGCGTTCTCTTGTTGTGGTGCAAAACGTGCTGACATGCGGCCAATCATTGCAAAGTGTGCTACAAAATCACAAAAAGTTTTTGTTTTTCTCTGTCTTAGATTCTAAAGATACTCTTAGAAGTTGACGTTTTCATTTACATTAGTCGAAGCTGGTTATTTATTGGTAAAAACATTGAAAAGTGGTCACAATCACCAAAAACCTAATTTAAAGTCACTCATACGCATCGTTGCACCACCGAAGTTGCTCTACTAAGCCAAGTAAAACATACAAATTTGTGCTGCATATTTTATGTATGCATCAAGAATTTGATTAAATTACATCAAATTGTATTAAATAACTACTGTAATAATCAATAATAAAAATTTACTTTAACATGATTGCTTTTGCATGTTTGAGCAACAATACATAAACGTCTGTCAATAAAGTCGCACAGGAGATAAAGAGAAAGACAGAGTTCAATAATTTGCTTGCAGCAAAACAAACACATAAATCAAGAATGGTGCAGAGTTCAAATTCAGATAAATTTTTGAAGTCATGTGCAAATTAAACAAATAGAACAAGAGTAAACTTTGTTTTCAACAATCAATGGTTTGAGTTATATTGAGGAAGTTAGCCACTCACTCTTTTGGCATGATGGTAACACACACACACATTTGCAAATATTATTTATATACATGCATAGACAACGAAAAGGATGTGCTGGCAACTCAATCAGTTTGCCAGTGAAATAATTTCAAAAGGAGACAAACGCGAAGACGAGGCAAACGTTACATAACGACTGCCTAGCGCGAAGATGCAACACAAACAATAGTTCACGTAGCAACGTTCAGCAAGGATGACAAAAGGACAGAAAGGATGCTAAGAGCATTTGTGCGGGTTGTTATTGTCTTGCACTGTCATGGCTTGGCAGCTTCTTCAATTGATTTATGATTTATCGTTACGAGCAAATAAAACATTAATTAAGTTTGATGAACGCATGCAATGGACGTGCGTCAATGTCGCAGGAAATTTTACACAAACAATAAAAAAGAGAAAAATCTTCTTAGTCATTTTGTTTGCTTAATGTAAAGAAGTTCCTTAAATTGTATTTTGCAAAAAAATGTTTTAATAAAAAAGTAAAAGATACAAATAAAAAACTTTTATAAATAAATGATGAATTAAAACTAAAGAAACATAAATTAAAAATTAAGAATCAAAAAAAAACTTCATAAAATGAGGAAACAGTATTTTTTGATGAATTTGTAGTTTCTGTATTTTTATTTAAAGGACCTGCCTCAAATTTTTTGCAGGCGCTTAAAAATGCCACTGGCTCTAATGATTATCCTCCTTCTTTTGAATCGCAGCCGGCATAAAAATATGCACTTTTAAAAATTAGAAGTCAGCATATTTAATCTTGTAGGAATAATGATTTTTATTTCGAAAAGTCAGTGCTTATAAAGCTAATTAACGGTATTCTTAAGTTTCTAAATCATATACAAAAATGTGCATAATCTTAATGCATAGTGTTTAATAATATAATAACTTAAAAGTGCGTGAGCGAAAAGTAAATACTAACTTAATGTGTAAGTGCGTAATGCAAATAAATATAACCAATATAATAAACAATAAAAGTGCGCGAGTGAAAGAAACAAAATATTAACTTAGTGCGAAAGTGCGTAATGTAAAATAAATATATAACCACCGGCCGTTGTGCATGGTGAATAATAAAATACATAGCTGCGTTTAATATTACAGTGCAATCAATAAGTTTGAGTACAGTTGGTTGCTTAATTCGGTGCGCAATACAATTTAATAATATAGGATCTGAACTCAATGAACCAAAAAAGATGGCCAATAATAAATTATCAAAAACTGAGAACCAAGAATAATGAAATAATAAGAATAAAAAACTTAAGAGCTTAGACTTAAGAACAACAAGCAAAGGATATAAAACTAAGAAGCCAAAATTCTGTAATAAATAATAATAAAAAATTTTAAAATCAATAACCAATGATCAAGAATTAAAAATTAATAATAAAAAATTGAAAGTTTAAAAAACATAAAAAACATAAAAAAGGACACAATAATCGAGAGTGAAGAATCATTAATCAAGAAGTAAGAATAAAAAACTAAGAATTAAGTATCAGTAATCAAGAATGAAGCTGGAACAGAAATATAGAAGCTGAAATTAAGAATTCCTAAAATTGAAGAATCAAGATATAAGAATAGATAATTAAGCTCTAGAAGTCAAAAATCAAGAAGTAAGAATAAAAAAAACAGAAATCAAAAACTTGAAAATCGATAAAAAAATTCAAAATCAAGAAATAGCAATCAGGGATCAAGAATGTAGAATCGATAATTAATAACCAAGAATAAATCATCAAAAAGTAAGAATCAAGAGTTAAAAATCAGGACTTCAGAATCCACAACCATTAATGAAGAGCTAAAAGCGAAAAAATAAAGAGTTAAGAACCAAGAGTTTAAAATTTGGAATAAAGAATCAGGGATCAAGAATCATGAATAAAAAATTTAGAATGAAGACTCTATAATCTATATATATAAAATACGATGTGTATGTATGTAACGTATGGACTCCAAAACGGCTGGGCCGATTTTGATGAAATTTTCAGGTAATGTTCATCTTGGTACGGTGGGTAACATAGGCTATATTTGGACCCGATAGGTGGCGCTGGGGTGGACTTATATCGAAAATTTGAATTTATGGACCAATTTAACTGAAATTCAGAATGTATGTTTGTTTGATCATAAGAAAATAATTTGTGTATAAATGGACACGGTAGGTGGCGCTGGGGTGGACTTATTTCGAAAATTCGATGGCGTGAAAAATATATAAATACTTTTAATTTTATTTTATAACGAGGGGAGTAGCGAAGCACACCGGGTTCAGCTAGTCGTAGTATATAAATGGTAAGCACGCTTCTCCGTGGCCAATATCTCTCAAACTGTTCAGCCTGAAAGTATGCACATCCTTTTACATAAAAGGTAAGCATGCTGCTCCGTCCACAGTATTTCTCAAATTGCAATTATTTTTTGACAGTAAAGTAATTTGACAAGACACTCAGTTCTCAAAAATGCTCAGCCTGAAAGTATACACAAAAAATATATTTGATACTAATGAAAATATTGGGTATTTACAATGTAACTTTTTTGATCTAACTACCCCCTTTTTTATCCCTTTATAAAAAAATTAATAACGAGTTTAATGAAATTTTTTTGAATCGATTTGAGTCGATTGTACCAAAAAATATAATTGTATTAGTCCCGAAACGACACATTCTCCCTTTATCGAAGGATACACTTGACTATAACGAAATTCCGACAGTTAGTCTTGATGGCAATCCTCTACAAATAGTTGATAAAGCGAAAAATTTAGGATTTATATCAAATCAAAACTCCACGTCATTTGATTATACGATTTTTTTCAATTCACAAAAAGTTTTTATATTTTGAAAACACATTTAGTTTTTTTTTTTTTATATAAAAGAAAATAATTAAAAAAATATTTTTTTAAAGTAACAGCAAATAATTTAAAAGTAAATATATTTTTGTTCACAAATTTTGCTGCGCTCTAAAAGTTTCACGCTTTTTTATCGAGTCATTTGAATAAGGCCACCTATCAAAATAATGAAAGTAAGTGGTTTTGATTAAAATTGTTTTAAAAAATAGGTAAGTGGTTAAAACCTTATCGCTTTCAGTAGTATGTGGAGCCTCCATTCTTAGAAATTACTTAAAAAAACGGTTGGGGAGTGAATCATGGAGTTATTTTAAATAATTTAAGTCTTTATGGCATCTATCAAGGAATTTTTTTCTTCAAATTGTCTTTCACTTTCGTAGACTTTTCGCGTCAACCACCCTCAAACATTTTCCATGATATTGAGGTCCAGAGAATACGGTGGCTATGCCAAAAGTTGCTGCTGATCCATGATTTAACTATCCTTGCAGTATGGTATCGGGGTATTATCTGGCTGATAAATCCATGGGAGTCGTCCGAAAAAGTTATTAAACTGAGGAGAAGCGTTTTCCAGGATGTTTTCGTAGGATAGAGCAGTCAATCTGGTACTCTCAAAAACCAAATTAATCGTTTCGTAGTACGAAATTGCTCCCTATAACATTACCCCTCCTTCTCGGCAATGATGGCAAGTAGCAATTGTAACCGTATTTGTATTTGTATTTGTATTTGAGTTATATATATTGTTGACAAATAAGATTAAATCTTTTGAATGCTACATAGATGACGGAAATAACAACATTATACTTATATTATAAAACTAACTAAAACTTACTTAAACTAACATCAAAATTTATGTTGTACATGTTAAAAAGACAATATAGTATTTAAGAATTGATGACAATTAAAACTGTATAACATAATGTAAAGCACTTCAAAGTTAATCAAGAGAATAAAGCAAAAGAATAGAAGTTAAAGGAGAGAAACATAGAAAGAAATATTAGGTTTTTAAGAAAAATTTTCGAAAACTAAATGCTTGAAGGTATTTCTATTAGTAATATTTTTAATATGTGTGCGTAAAGAATTCCACGATCTGATTGCGCTTACAAAAAACAATCTACTGGAGTTGATGAAATTATATCTGGGAATTAAAATGTTCATGCCTCTGCTAGATCTACAAAAAGATAGTTTTTCGAACAAGTAGCTAGGGCTCTGTGTGATAATTATTCTATGTAGGAACACACAGCTTCTTGCTTCGAGATGATTTAATAGGCCTCTTCCAAGTAATTGTTTCGAAAACATTGTTACATGGTCATTTTTCCTTAGGCCATAAACGTAGCGAGCAACATTGTTAAAGGCAACTAAAAGCTTATGCGCCGACCTCGAATCAAGCTTGCAATATACTGCTTCCGAATAAGTAATTAAAGGTAACAAGAGCTGCAATACCAATTTTTGTCTAATTTCTACGTTCACAAAACTTTCAGTTATTTGCATGCTTCGCAGGCCAAAATAAACTTTTTTAACACAAGATTTAATATGATCCTCACATGACAGAGTTGAATTTATTATATAACCGAGGTTAGTTACTTTGCTAACCAAATTGAGCTTCACGTTATTGAGAAGAATTGGAGGCAAATCTTGAACAAAAAACCTATTTTTCATTATTGGTAAAACATGTGATTTTAAAGGGTTTAACATGAGCAGATTATTCTTTGCCCATTCAGCTATCATGTTTAAGTCCTCATTAACTCTGACACAAAGATCCTCTATCAGACCGATTGGCCTGGACATATACATACAACTGGAGGTCATCAGCGTAAGCGTGCATTTTAACGTGCTGACACCTGGTGAAGATGTCATTGGAAAACATTGAAAATAACAATGGACCAAGAACTGAGCCTTGCGGCACTCCGCTACCTATAGTTTTAAGTTCTGAAAAATTTGACCCAGATTTAACCTTTTGTGATCTACCAACCAGATAGTTATGTATTAGACGAACAGCAGCTGCAGAAAAGCTAAAATTTTGCAAAAGTTTTCTACATAGTATTGAATGATTGACTGTATCAAAAGCTTTTGTAAAGTCTAGCAAACAAAGTAATGTAATGTGACCCATATCATACGGAACTCTGATATCATCAAGTATTTTGACCATTGCAGTCGAACAGCTGTGACCAGGCCTAAAACCAGACTGGAGATTAGACATTAGTCCAGAAGTGCGCACATGATTAGAAATCTGCTCGGCCATGAGCGACTCACAAACTTTAGACAAACAAGATAGCAGACTTATTGGTCGAAAGTCACATGGTTGGCAAGCGTATGATTTTTTTGCAATGGGAATTATAATTGCTACTTTCCAAACTTCAGGGTAGCATGAAGAAGTGAAGCAATAATTTATTATATGGGTGAGCGGACCAATAACCGTCCAACCCATCAATATCAAAATTCTTTTTGTCCGAAAATACCACCTTAAGAGATTAAGAGGTGGCTACTTGAGTAATTTTTTGCGTTGAATGTGTTCCGAAGATTTAATTTTTTGCCGAGCAGTTGATAAACTGGCATTTATTCCAGTTTCAGCTTTTAATTTAGCTGCAGACTTAGCTGAATGTGAATCTGCTCGTAGTAACAAACGATGTTCCTGGGCTGAAGTAGCTTGATAAGTTTTTTCTTTTCCCATACTTTTCAACATTCGTAAGAAAATTATTAATGACGATCTTACTTTTCTTGAATTTTGCGGCAATAATATTGCTACTAAGACCCATCTCTTTGTAGGCTTCAATATTTGCCCTCTCAGCAGCAGAAAGAGCCTTACCTCATTCCGTTTATAAAAAAAAACAATGAATTCAATGCCTCTATTAATAAAAAAAAAATATTTGAAAGCAGATTCTTAAGAACTGCACTCAACTGCGTAAAAATACACAGTTTATTTATTGTTTTATTATTTAAATGAGTCATTGGTAAATAATAGGTGGTAATCGTAATCCAATTTAAATTGATTCCTAAGAAACACTGGTTGCATTAGCTATAAGAAAAATGATATAATTTCTAAAATAATATCTAAGATATGAGTTTGAATTGAATTAATTCATTATTTCTTAACAGATAATGAATTAAAGTTATTTTCTTAAGCTATGAGGTGTACATATAAATTTATTCCAGTAGTCAGCATAAATATGCTTGCACCATATTTCGTAATTATTTTTTTTACCTGCATAGTTGAAACTATTTTGTTAAATGGTTTGTGTTCATATAAAAGTTTTTTTGAGTTTCGTGTTTTCGAACTAATTTGGAAATTAATTGTCTCTAGATGGCATTGTAAACATAATTTTGTAAACACAATCAATTTTTATAAGCCATACTGCGATCGCAAAGCAAATTTTCTGTAAGAGTTGAATTTTGTTTCTTATGTAATATTATTAATGAACTACCAATTAATACTGGGTGTATCAGCTGGTTTACTTTAAATAATACCCTTTATTAAGAGATTTAAATTTATCCTCACAGCAGATTAATTTATTCGTATATCACAATTCATATAATTTATAATTCTTCAATCACCATTTATCTATCAACATTAATTTTAAAATGTATATCGAGCATCATCATATTTATTATTTATCACATTATGTTCTGCAATAACCATCATCATTTCTTATTCATCATCATTAAACTTATAATCACTCATCATTATGTTTAAAATTTTGACACATTATAATGCATTTTTCATTGGGAGACATTGAACATAGGTTTTCGGTATTTTTTAAATATTTAATCAATTAATAACATTTTGCAATACTTTAGTCAATGTAATAACTAAAATATTATAAAAACTTCTTTGTATATCGATATAAATCTTTGAAGTGTTTAACTAAAAAGTACATTTCTATACATATTTTAGATATCATTTAAACCTTTGAAATGTTCATCTAGAATGTAATATATAAACTTTTTGCCACACACTATTGTATATTTTTATATTCCTAATGCTCTCTTTTATCTCCCAACATACCGGCTTTTGAGTTTAAAAATAAATAAATGCAAAATTAAAACAATATCAAATTTTACCTAAGCCATAGAACGTGTGACATTAAATACTTCATAAAGCAATGCATTAAAAATATAGCTAAATTCATAAAAAGCTCATAATACAATTACAACAAAAACAATTAATTTTTGTTCTTATTAAGTAAAAAAACCCCAATAACAACAACAACAACAACAACATTATTTGACAAAAACAACTGCAATTCAAATATTAAATATATCCATTTCAATTAAATAAATATTGCTCATACGCACTGGTGCACAAATTTTGCATATTAAATAGAAAATGTTTGAAAAAAGTTAAATGCCGAGAATTATTAAAACCAAATATGATAATGTGTAAATAACCATGCATTTATGACAGCACACTGATTATCTATGC
The DNA here is from genome assembly GCA_963920525.1 of Dichetophora obliterata. NCBI lineage: Eukaryota > Metazoa > Arthropoda > Insecta > Diptera > Sciomyzidae > Dichetophora > Dichetophora obliterata. The sequence goes on from OY986437.1 coordinate 28,526,671, forward strand.
TAATAATTTTACAACACTTTTAACAGCTGTGCGTCTACGAAAGACCTTGACAACGCTTCGCTTCATGTGACAGCGACAAAAGTTTTCAACTTAGCGAATATTTGAGTAAGTTTGAAAAATAAAAGACCTTAAAACTTTGAAAACCTGTTTGTCTGAGCGATATTCGCTTATTTTTGTGTAACCATGAAAAGTTCCTTCAATCAAATTGGCGCGAATTTTCATCATCATTAGACAATTTTAACAGACTTTCAGAGAACTTTGATGAGGGTCAAAGTGTTGGTAGAATATTTGACAAATACACATGAATACACACAAACACAATAACACAAAAATGTCATTGAGTACTCAATGCCATCGCTGTCAATATTTTGTACGAACTGCATGTCTATTTAATATGCCCAAACTTGGTCCAATTTAATTTGTATTTGTATTAGCTACAAAATTAAGCTGCCACAGCTTGTAACGTAGTAGTTGTCTAGCAAAAAGACAATAAAAATTTGCTCAAACAGCTGCAGCATGAGCTGGTAGACGCATATACGCCTAAACATATGTTAGCAGATTTTTGTAAAAACTTTATTTTTACAAAATTTAATAAGAACTTTTCTGCTAAATAAAGAATAAAACTCTTTTAATGCTTCAAGTAATCCAGCAAAATCAAGTAACATATAACAGCAGCACCAACAAAATAGCAACAAAAAAAAAACATATTCACTTTGAAAGTGTGAACTAAGTAAAAAAAATACTTCGATAAAGATGTACAAAAATATCTGTGCCTGGCAGAAAAATAAGTTTTAACACAAAGTTTCTACTGGATTTATTTAAGCGACTTGATGTCATCTTTAATGTAAATTTACAAATACACATATACTAAAAAGGAAAAGTTCGCAAAAAACTGAGACAACGAACATGATTGAGTAGGTTGACGAATTGCTTTAATGTTATTTCTTTTGACAATTTTTTGTTGCTCTTTTTCTTCTGTTCTATTGTTAAAATGTTGTTCTTTCTGTAAGCTTTGTGTATGTAAGTAGAAAAAGTAGCAGAAGCTGAGCTGTGGCTTTTAATGTAGTAGCTATAAAGCTTTTTTCTCACTTATTTAATGTTTAAAATTTTGCCATTTCAATAAGATTGAACAGCTTTCTGCTGCCGTGTTTGAGTGCGTGAGTATGTATGTTTGCATGAGTGTGTGTGTGTGTGTGTGCTTGTGTGTGGTTTTGTGTGTGTCACTTTAAGATATTAAATTTTGGTTAGTAATTGAATTGATGTTAGCTTGGCAAAGAAAAAAAAAAAAAAAAAAAAAATAAAAGAAAACAAGACACCAGATTTCGTGCTCTTAGCTGCATGAGCGGATTTTATGGCTTTACTTATTTAAAATTGTGCAGTCTAGTGTAGAATTAAGCATTTCCAACTCTTTGGGGCTTAACTAAAAAAACACTCATTTTAATTAATTTTCATAGCAGAAATGAAGAGGTGGTTTTAATTTCAACAATGTCTGCAAAGCTTTACAACTTGAGTTGTTAAGCTTTTTTAAAATTTTCTATTGATAGCTAAATTGATACTGCTAAATAAGGTTGTTAAGCTTTAACTTAAAATAACTTTTGATTTCTTATCCTAAGATTTGCATTATTTATTATATATCATTGTATATATTCATTGTTCAAAATTAATCATTCGCTAGCATTAAAAATTATTCATTCATTAATCAATAATCATTCATTTTTCATTCTGTGCTCATAATTTTCCGATTCGTGTTTCCTAATTTTTTGATATTGGTTCTATTTCTTTAGATTAAATATAATATTCCTTTTTCTTGATTAAAGAAAATGTTTAAATAAGAAATGAAAAATGCTTATGACAAATTGTAGCTAATGAATTTATAATTCTGAAACATGGGTCGATTTTTTTACATTTAATTAATTTTGGTACTGATTTTATATTTTTTGAATTAAAATTAAACTAATTTTGAAATCTAAATTGAATTTTTTGTATAATGTTTTATATATTTTGAATTTTTTATATTGTATTTTGGATTTTGTATTTTTCATTTTGTAATTTTTTAAACTTTTATTTGAAATTGAATTAATTTTTAAGTTTAAATTTTTTATTTTTTAATCTATTATTTTTTTTATTTTTTTTTTTTGATTCGCCCGGAGGTATGAAATCTTCCAAAGATACGTATACCCGTCCTATACGCATGCACGATTTACATTCTAGATCCTTTTAGTTTTTATTTTTGTAACTTTAATTTGATAAATAGTAAAAAAAACAAACACTCATTTAAAAATGCGTTAACATCATTTATGAATAAAAAATTTTTAGAAGGTTTTTATTTGTACAAAATTAAAAATATATTTATTTTCTTGAACTTTTCTTAATCCGTTTTTTTTTTATTTATTGTATCAAATTTTACTATCTTATATTGCTTTTACTTTCATGCGGAATTAATCTGAAAAATTCTTTCGATTTCAGACTATTTATTATTCTACCCAGCTTGAAACATATGATTGCATTTTTTATTTCAATCACCTTTAACAATTTTAGCTAAGTCATATTTGGGTTGAGTAGCAATGGCATTATTTTTTTTTTTAGATACAATCACCACATTTTATTTTATCGCTTGACAAAAGACGCAATGTCGTAAAAAAGCTACCGATTCACGCCTCCTTTTTGATTGAGCAAACAACAAAATAACCTATACTTATTGCCAATAAGCATGAAAAGAGAAAAGAAAAATAATTTATATGAAATCACTGCCAACATCAAAAGCTACTCAATCAGTAAAAAAGTGTAAATATTTTCATTGAATTCCAGCACGTGTTTGATCCTTTTTTTCAGAACCTTCATAGCGTATATGAAATAAATACCGTTAACATAATCTGCAATTTTCACATTGTTCCCTTTTCTTTTTCCCTTTTCCCTTTTCCTTTTATTTTTTGTCTTTTTGTCTTGAGCGCTTTCTCTTTAGGTTAGCAAATAGCTAAGGTTTATTTTTCAAATTTTTGCAATAAATACTTTTATAACGCAGGGATTGGCAATGAAAGTCAGGCACGTCGTCCTTGAAAAGCTAGAAAGCACAAATAATTATTGCTGCATAAATTTAAAGCTGAGCACGTTTCCTCCTTCTTTGCAATGAGGGAAATAAATAAAAGGTAAATAAAAAGGAAAGCAATCATATTTCATGCAAGCAACCGGTGTGCTTCTCTGATTTGAACTTATTTTAAAATTGAGCCTTTCTTGCTTTTTGTAATGCTTACGTAAATCCGTAAAAAGGAGCAAAAGTCGAAAAGCAACTAAAGCATTTAGCAGGCTCAAACGTGGCAATGCTTTATGACTGACAGATACACTGACAAACTGACGCTTAGATAAAGTATATCAGACAGCCTACCCAAAGGAAATTTCTTGATTTGGCTTTTGTTGTCTTTGTTTCTTCTGCATTTTACTAAGTATTTGTTTTCAATTAAAGTGCCAAGTCAAGCGGGAGTTTCAATAAGTCGTTGCAAATAAAGAAACAAAAACAACAAGGGCGTAAAGTGGGAGAAAGACTAAAAAAATAAGCTTAAAATGATTATTTGCTTCTTTGCAAAGCGAGCTGAGCTCCTCGATTAATCATAGCTTTTTCTTGAATAGGTTGAGTGATGATAATGATGATGGTGATGACGAAGAGTTGTGCCATTTTCTCAAGAATCAAGGGCAAGTTAAAAATAGAAGAGCAGGATGCTTTTTTTTGTGTCTTTTATTATAAATATTCAAACATCTGTAATGTGGATGATAACCTTTTTCTAATTTAATTCAATATACAAGTAAGTGTGCCTTGGTTTGAACTTTTAATTTTAAATGAAAATTAATATGATCGACAATAATGAAATAAAAATGATAAGTGAACCTGAGCGGTTGTGTAGTTAATTCATAAAGCAATGAATCAAATGGATAAAAAGTTTTTTGTATAAAAAAATGAAAAAGGATAATAGAGAACGCAATAAAGAAAACAACAAAAAAAAAAAAGAAAAGGCGATGAAAAAGACAAGCGTCTTTGTGAGGCGAGTGGGAAAAATACTGTTGTAGAAGCAAAATAGAGTTAAGCCTCGAGAAATAATTGAATAGTCAATTTATGTAAAGGTCTTTAATATTTTCTGGCTGTACTTTAAAGCTGTAGTTTACAGAGAACTCATCTTAAAAATTTCAATCCTTATGAAATGTCGGCAAAAACTAAAAATCAATAAAAAACAACTGAAAACTTCAAAAACTGCATTTTTACTTTTTGCAATCAGTTACTAAAAACTAAAAGCTTATGAATAAAGGTCGCTGCCCACTTGCGGCTCATAACGAAACGACACGAAACTACCAAATATAACTATCATGTGTACCGACTGTTAACGCCGACGAAAAAGCATGCGGTGATCTTTACAAAGAATTCTGACCGGCAGTTTTTACAGTGCGCTGATCCCATACAAAAGTGGAAAAAATATAGAAGGGGTGCTCCTATAAAAATGAAATTTTGTAGGTTTAACAAGCTAAGACTAGTTAAGAAAAATTTTAAAAATGGTGTTAATCGGTCAGTCCTTAGAGCTACCTCCCCTGGACCTAGCTTTATAATTTACCTGATTTTGTATGACAGGCAACGGCTGTAGATAAGTGGAGTTCAGGGGGTTCAAACCCCTCCTTAGCAATCCAGAATATTTGTATATATTGAATAAAAATACACACATTCCAAATTATTTAATTTTGCCCAAACATGAAGACAAATTGAAAATTTTAAATGATTGGTTTGATAAGATATTAAATTAAATATTATACAATATAAATATTTTACTTAGTTTTTTGCCTTTTTGTGCGATATTAGGCACACTGGCTTAGAAAATACCGAAACCGAGGATTAATATAAAAAATCAAACAAAGTTTTGACAATGTCAAGTTAGAGTACAAGCCATTAAAAAAAGAAAAAAATCGATAAATCTGAAAATTAAGTGTTTGTTACGCACATTTAGTATAATGCAATTAACTGAAACAGAGAAGCCAATTTGTTCTTTTGATTCAACATTTGTCCAATTTTTATAAATTTTTTACAAAATAAATCAACATATCAAGTTGCAACTTTTTCCGAAAAATGCGTCTCTGTACTTTTTGCAATTTTTCACGGAAATAGAGTATTTCTCGCTTTTTCTCTCAAATTTTATAACTTGCCAATTTCTGCTACAAAAGTACGGAAACGGACCTATTTTATTGGCATACTAGCTAAAACCCGGCGAATTGCTGCCACTCTCCCTTGTCAAAGGCCCATAACATGTTATCAGTTAAACAGCATGTCTAAATTGAGGTCGAATACTGAATTCCGGCGTTGTGCGACTCATAACTCTAAAGCTATTTGAAAGCACAAATTTGGGTTGTAAGGGAAGTGCCACTCCCCTTTGCCCTGCCCATAAATTGGGTTTTATAGGAGTGCCACGCCCTCTTCATCACCGCTAATAGAATGTAATCAATTAAACTGGATGTGTACATGGAGGTCGAATACCGAATTCCAAAACTGTGCGACATATAACTCCAAAACAATTCGATAGTACAAATTTGGGTTGTGTGGGAGGTGCCACTCCCCTTTTTCCTACGCCCATAAAATTTTACCAATGAAACTGCATGTGTAAATTGAGGTCGAATTCTGAATTTCAAAGCTGAGTTACCTATAACTCCAAAGCTATTTGATATCCAAAATTTGGATTAAGTTTGGAGGTGTCACGCCCGCCCTCCCCCCCCCGACAAACTCTAAAAAATTTTATCAGTAAATCTGCATGCGTAAATTTTGGTCCAATACTGAACTCTGCCGCTGTGCGACTTGGGAGGTGCCCCATGACATTGGCGTCGGAAGGGGGGGGGGGAAAGGTGGGTAGTTTCCCCCAAACTTTTTTAGCTAGATAAACAATTTAAAAAGAAAACTTCAAAAGTTATTCAAAATATCAGTTTATTTTACAACGATAATATTTTTGTATTATATATTTTCCTCTTCTTTCTTTCTTCTTCATAAGCATGCTTGCGGATAACCATTTTCTTTCTCTGTGTTTGCAAAAAGATAGAACAAAATGTAGAGTTTCTACTGCAAACCCACCACTTCAGTTTAAAAGCACCCTTAAGTATGTAGCTTAATACTGTAATATTATAATCGAAGCCTTCAACGGAAAAGTGCCTTCTGAACAAAATCTAAAAACAAAACTAGATCTTTATGCAGATGACTTTGATAGGAGCGACCTCCACGCGCAACTTAAAATGCTGAAGCAATTGTCTGGCCAAACACCTTCTAATTGTAGTGGCATTGTATCCCAATTTGCAAAAAATTCGGATACTGTAAAAAAACTATTAAATTAAGTTGAAAAACTTATTGCTTTGCTTTTGACTGTATCTGCATCAGCAGCTTCATCTGAACCTGCATCAGCAGCTTCATATGATGGTTTTTTTAAGTGCACTAAGACGACTTAAAACGTATTTTTGAGCAACTATGACACAGAAACGACTCACTCATGCGGCACTTATACACATTCACAAAGATAAAACCGAAGAATTGAATTCGATGGAGGTGGTGAAAGAGTTTGTTTCTCGCAAGGACAGAAAGAAACATTTTTGAATAATTTAAATTGGTATAACTTTTTGTACCTTATTGCATTTCAACCATGTAAAGATATACCTAGTCTTGCTTTATAAAACCAACCATTATTTCTTATATTTTCATATTACCATATGAAAGATCCTTTAAAGAATGATCTCTATGAGAATGAAATTTTAATATTTTTTATATATTTTTTTTATTTTAAACTAAAATAAAAAGTTATTTATTCACATTCATGTTTCTTTGAAGAAATTTTGGTGAACTTTTTTTTGCACCACCATTTGTACTGCCCCCCAGATGAAATTCGCTTCCGACGCGCTTGCCCCTTGATCAACGCTCATAAAATGTAATCAATGAAACTGCATGTGTGCATTGAGGTCCAATACTGAATTCAAAAACTGTGCGACCTATAACTTCAATGATATTCGATATCGCAAATTAACGTTAAATGGGAGGTGCCACGCCCCTCTTACCAATGAACATAAAATTAAATCAATGAAACTGCATGTGTACATGCAGGTCGATTACTGAATTCGTGCGTTGTGCGACCATAACTCTAAAGCTATTTGAAAGCACAAAGTTAGGTTGTAAGGGAAGTGCCACTCCCCTTTGCCCTAACCATAAAATGTAAGTAATAAAAGTGCATGTATAAATTTAGGTCGAATACGGAATTCTTACGCTGTCATCCTATAACTTCAAAGAAATTCGATATCGCAAATTTGGGTTGTAAGGGAGATTGTTACGCCTCTCTGTCCAACGCCCATAAAATAAAATAATTGAAACTGCATGTGTAAATTGAGGCCAAAAACTGAATTCCAAAGCTGAATTCCCATAACTTCAAAGATATTCGATAACACAAATTTTGTTGTATAGGAGGTCCAACTCCCCCTTGACCAACTCCCATAAAATTTCATCACTGAAATGGTACGTCTAGATTGTGGTCGAATACTGAATTTCTAAGCTGTGCGACCAATAACTATTAAGCTATTCGATAACACAAATTTTTTATTTATTTGTGGGACGTAAAAGGGGGTGTGGCATTTCTTCTAAAACCATCTCGTACTCAAAGCAAAGCCACTTACAAAATTTCAGCTCAATCGGACCAATAGTTTGGAAGTTTTTGATATTTTCTTAAAAGTAGGCGTAGAATAAGAGTGACCACGCCCGTTTTTATTAAAGTTAATGACAGTTATCATACGAACTGATTTACTAAATATTAATTTAATACGACCAAAACCGTCTTAAATATACCATTTTTATTGATTTGTGGGTGATAAAAGGGGTGTGGCATTATTTTTTCGTAAACCTTTGCGTAGCAGTTACGAACAAACCCGTAGAAGGAAGTATCCAATTTGGTCCAGTCATTTTCAAGTATTAAGCATCCGAAAAAATCACGATTCATTTTTATATAGACAGTGGGCGGTAAAAGTGGGCGTGAAAACATTTATGTATCGTGACTGCCTCTTGGAGCACCTACACAGCAAGTTTCACTACAAAAATGTGTAGAACTCTGGAATTGCCATGATTTCGAAAAAAGTGGGCGTATATATATTGCGACCATGCCCATTTTTTGTACAGTTACTGACAGTAACCATCTGAACAAAATTACTAAATCTTAGTTTTTACGATTGAACCCTTCTGGTATATATCCCTTATTTGGTTTGTGGTCAAACGTGACCAAACCTCACAGGAACACTCACTCTTCTCGGCAGACGTTGTTCTACCACATACCGCCTTACTGCCATATACGAACATGTTAAGAAATGCCAAATATATTCACCTTTTTTAGTATAGCTGCCGAAAGTAGCCATGCACTAAATAACCAAATTTAGTCTATACGATCAAAGCCATGCGAAATATAAGAAAATTTTAAGTTCACTTGCCGAAAGTAACCATATGTACTGATTTACAAAATTTTTGTCTAATACGACCCAAACCGTTGAAATAAAACGTTTTCATTGGTTTGTGGGCGGTAAAAGGGGGCGTGGAAACCAATTTTCAGTACAGTTATCGTACAAACTAAGCCAACATTTTAGCTCAATCGACCCAGTAGTCAATTTTCATGAATTCTCAAAAAGTGGGTGTGGCTATATAGCGATGACGCCCTTTTTTACCGAAAGTAAACAAACCTTTACAGTTGCCGAAAGTAAACAAACAAACTTTGGTATCACATGTAAGTCTCATACGGCCAAAACTGCTTGAAATATAGCATTTTCACTGATTTGTGGGCGCAAAAAGGGGGCGTGGAAACCAATTTTTCGTACAGTTACTGTCAGTATTTACACAAACCAAAGTACCAAATTTAAGTCTTATACGACCAAAACCGTCTGAAATAAACCATTTTCATTTATTTGTGGGCGGTAAAATGGGGCGTGGAAACCCATTTTTAGTACAGTTGTCGACAGTTACCGTACATACTAAATTACAACATTTTAGCACTATACGACCCAAACCGACTGAAATATATAATTTTTATTTATATGGGGGCGGTTACAGGGGGGTGTGGCAATTTTTTTCCTCAACCATCTCGTACCTGCAACAAATCGACTGCCAAAATTTCAGGTCAATCGGTTCAGTAGTTTTGGATTCTATAGACATTACACAGCCAGACACAGATCGTTTTGCTTTTTATATATATATAGATATTGAATTGTGGGCGGTAAAAGTGGGTGTGAAAACATTTATATATAGTGACCGTCTCTTGGAGCACCTACATGCCATGATTTCGAAAAAGTAGGCGTATTTATATTTCGACCACTCCCATTTTCTGTACAGTTACCGACAATAACCATTTGAACAAAATTAACAAATCTTAGTTTTTTACGATTGAAACCGTCGGATATATATCCTTTTATTGGTTTGTGATCTATAGCGCAAATTTGTCTTGCATGGGAGGTACCACGCCCCCTCGTCCAATCGTTACCAAACCTCACAGGAACACTCCCAAGATGTGGCTTCAGTTTCCCTGAAAATTTCATAAAGATTGGTTCAGCGGTTTTGGAGTCTATACGTGGTATAGCCACATACCCACATACCCACATACATACATCCATTTTTGTATATATAGATTGGTCATATAATACAGAGACCAACGGTATGAGACGAGAATTTGAGGTGTACTTTGCAACTAGCGCGCTGATGTCATGTACCGCGCGAGTTTACTTAATTTTTTTTATAACAGTAATAATCATTTCTCCATTGATAAAAAAATCGTTTTTTATGTAAAATTTGACGTGAAAATACGATGGTTGTTTTTAAAACACGCTAAGTGGTGGGTAAGATTGGTTAAAATTTATTTAAAAATTTAAATTGCTTATAACAAATGAAATGTTTCAGAGATTTTTTGAAACTATTTTTTTTAAATTAATTTTTTATCTTTAAAATGAAATTAAAAAGTTGTCTCTAGCTTAAACAGAACCGAAGTTATGAATTTTTAAAAATTAGTCTCGAAGGCAAAAATCACGAAAATCTCAAACTTTTAACGCCATCTATTAAAAACAAAAAAATAAAAAAAATCCTCGAACACGTGTCTCTTTTTTTCGATATAGAACCCGTAAAAAAATTTTATGCAAATCAAAAATGTGGCGGTCAGAATGGTGTTTGGTTTGTAAAAGAATGACATATTTCAGTTTGCTAATCAAATTAAATTACGATTAACAAAGCATCTCCAAATAATTGCAAATTTTTAAAAAATAAGTCCATCAAAAGCTTAATATTAAATCTTTTCAAACTGCGATAAGGGTCTTGTATCCAAATGAAATAGATATAGAAAAGTTGGGAATCAAACTTGAATTAAAGAAAACTAAACTAACAATAGAAATAAGGGTTGCAGAACAGCTGCTGAAGCACTTAAATTATTTTGCGGCGATAATTGTAGCTGTATGAAATGGATGTTTTCGCAATTTTACAAAATTCTGGAAATAATTGTTACTTTGTCCTGTAGCACAGCTTCCAGTGACGGTCCTTTTGCACATTAAAGTGTTTAAAAAATTGGTTTCAAAATGTTACTGCAACGGAATGCCCTATTGCTTTATAGCTATTAAATACTCATAAGGATATTTCTGTGAACGAGGAAACTGTTATATATTGCTTTATAGCTATTGCCTATTGCTTTATAGCTATTAAATACTCATAAGGATATTTCTGTGAACGAGGAAACTGTTATCGTTATGGCTTGGTATCTACAACTATGTATAAATGTGTCTATCTTTTTAAAATATATGTTTTTGTTGCTTTATTTAATTAAATACTTGTCGTCCTGCTCAAAATCAAGCTATTGAATCAATTTTGTATGTAAAGAATTTAAATTAATAAAATTTCATTTACTCTTTTTACTTCGACTATTGAAATCAGTTCAGAAATTTGGAAAGATCTTAGGCCTTCAGAAATCCCTATGGAAATAAAAAAAACAAATATTTGTTTGCTTCAGTAAGGAAATCCCCCCCCCCCCCTGAGGAGATACCTATCTGCGGCGTTGATGGCAGGTACATACAACAGTTGTCCAATCAAAACAAAACTTTGCTTTGCTTCGTTGAAGTTGATAACATTAAATCTACCTCTTTTATAGCATCATCTGGCGTCCCACATGGTAGTATTTTAGGCCCTCTTCTTTTTATTATATTTATTAATGGTATTAATAGCTGTTTCTCCTCCTCAAAGTTTTTATTATATGCAGATGATCTCAAAATTTATAAAATCGTTCGCAACAGTATTGAGATGGCTGCTCTCCAACGTGATCTAAATGCACTTTTTGAATGGTGTAATCGTAACCGATAATATATTAAAATTAATAATAATTAATGTTTTCATGTTTCGTAAAATTATAAATGTTTTCCAAAGTTCTTTTTATATCGGCAACGCAAATTTATTGCGTGTTCATGAAATTTTAGATTTGGGAGTTTGTTTTGATGCAAGCTTTTCATTTCTTCGACACTTGTCATGCACGCTTTCTAAATCATATTCAATGTATGCTTTTTTAAGGAGGAATTGTTCTAACTTTTCTGATCCTTGTACTTTGAAGTGTCTTTTTGTATCGTTTGTGAGATCTCGTGTAGAATACGCCTCTTTTATATGGAATCCCTACTACTCTGTACATACACTTAGGCTTGAACGAATACAGAAAAAATTTATAAAATTTGCACTGCGATCGTTTAACTTTGTCGAACCTTTACCGTCATATAATGCTCGTTGTATGTTATTAAATTTAAAATCCCTTGAATTGAGGCGTATTATTCAGTCCTTAATATTTCTTTTTGACATTGTTTGTGGTAACATTGATTGTCCATATTTGTTAAGTGCAATTCATTTCAATTTTCCCGTAAGAAATTTACGTCATTTTGATTACTTTAAAATTAACTTCTGTGGAGCAAATTATTTATTGTATGAACCCTTGAATATAACTCTAAAAGAATATAATTTTCTTAGTTCTAAAATTAATATTGATTTCAGTGATAGTAAAAATATGTTTATTTATGCTTTAAATTGTTATTATTCTTAAGTTATTGTATGATATTTATAACTTTATTTTTAAGTGCTAATGTCTGTAATTTCTATACTCATTTGCTTGTCTGAGAAAATTTAAAATTTTTAGATAATAAACTAAACTAAACTAAACTAAAAAAAAACTAGGTCACAAGGTTAAAAAAATATAGCAATAGAAGCGTACTGAAAAAAGTTGAAATAAGAAAGACCCTAGAGGTACCTCCCCTAGACCTATATTAACTTTTTACATGATTTTGTATGGCAGGTACATACAAAAGTTGTTCGATTTTAACAAAACTCGGTCACAAGGTTATTAAAATAAAGTAAAAGATGTTTACTGAAAATAGTTGAAGTCGGTAAGACCCTAGGTGTACCTCCCCTGGACCTAGATTAATAATTTATATAATTTTGTATGACAGGTACATACAAAAGTTTTTCGATTTTAACAAAACTCGGTCAGAAAGTTAAGCAAATAGAGTAATAGATGTGTATTCAAAATTATTGAAATTGGTAAGATTCTAGGGGTACCTCCCCTTGACGTATATTAATTTTGACATGATTTTGTATGACAGGTACATACAACAGCTGTCCAATCAAAACAAAACTCGGTCAAAAGGTTAAAAAAACATAGTGACAGATGTGTACTGAAAACCAGGGTACCTCCCCTGGACCTAGATTAATAATTTACCTGATTTTGTATGACAGGTTCATACAACAGTTCTCCAATCAAAACAAAACTCGGTCACAAGGTTAAAAAAATATAGCAATAGAAGCGTACTGAAAAAAGTTGAAATAAGAAAGACCCTAGAGGTACCTCCCCTAGACCTATATTAACTTTTTACATGATTTTGTATGGCAGGTACATACAAAAGTTGTTCGATTTTAACAAAACTCGGTCACAAGGTTATTAAAATAAAGTAATAGATGTGTACTAATAATAGTTGAAATCGGTAAGACCGTAGGGGTACCTCCCCTGGACCTTGATTAATAATTTATATAATTTTGTATGACAGGTACATACAAAAGTTTTTTGATTTTAACAAAACTCAGTCAGAAAGTTTAACAAATAGAGTAATAGATGTGTGAAAAGATTCTAGGGGTACCTCCCCTTGACGTACATTAATTTTGACATGATTTTGTATGACAGGTACATACAACAGTTGTCTTATCAAAACAAAACTCGGTCAAAAGCTCAAAAAGGTAAATCATATATGGATTTATGAAATTTTCATGCAAGCTAATCAACAGAACGGGACGTAACAAATTTTAGCTTAAAAAAAAATGCTGCTTAAAACATGACGAAATTCTTTTGTCGAATTTCTGTAGTAAAACGAACACAACATTTGTTACTTGTTGTGCTTGCGATCGTGACAACAAAATCTAAAAAACGAAATACTTGTTTTCGTATAACACAAAACAATAGTTTCTCTCTTTCTCTCTTCAATTTCTGTTCGGTTTGGTACGCATTTCTGTTTGTAGCAAAGATCCAAGCCTAAGAAGATAGTGAAACTGTTTGTTTTTGCTGATTTAGAAGATGTAGAGCTGGTTTTTTTGTACAGTCTATTTCCAACCTCTGATTTCAACTTTAGTATTGTGCTTTGTTAAAAGCCAACAATGCTAAAAACAATTTAAATTACTAGTTGTTCATACTTTTGTATATATGTCTTCAACAATACAATCCAAATTAAATTTAGCTACTATTACTAAAATAGGAATTGCTTTTTAGATAAATTGATATTCCTGATTGCCAGTCTCTCTCTCTCTGTCTTACAGAGTAAGAAAATGCCAGATAAATCTTCTTGAGAACATGAATATCAACTGTTCATAAGCTGCAAAAACTTAAATGTTCAGTTATCCATTATTTGTGTTCAAATAATTTAAAAGTAATTTTTTTTTTAAATATTTAATAACACGCAACCAGCACCTTTATGTTTAATAAGCAACAATTTTTATATTTTAATAGAAGCATAAAAAAGCACTGAAATACAGTATTTAAAAATGTTGACTTATCCGCCTCAAAATTACTGGTTTTTCAAATAACTGAAATATATATGTAAAACCGGTTTCTGGAATAACGCAAAACCGGGTTGGAGAACTCAACCTTTAAGCCAAGCCAATGCCATTAAAAAAAAGAAAGAAAGAAAATCAGTTATATTACAAACTTTTTCCGTTACTCTTTTTGCGTTAAAATTTAATAAAATTTTACAGAGCATGACTAATATGAAATATCTACACAAGAGTGTTGCATATTTTTATATATCACAGATACAGTTATCTCTTGAGAATTTACGCACACACTCATCGCCCGCATTTCCACAGCCACTTGTAACTATGTGCATATGAAGCTAATAGATAAGATGTAATAATATTTTTATTACCATTCGAACATATGTTTTTGTTATTATGTGGGTGTTGTTGCTGCTATTTTTGTTATTGCTTCTGTTGTTTAGTTTCTAGTTTTTTTGCTACTTTTACAAAACTTGCCAAGAGCAATAACTCTTTCTCTAAATGAGCTGCAATGATAGCGTTGTAACGTTAGCTTTGACATTGTTGCTTTTTTGTGTCTTGTAGTTATTTTTACTGTTTTTTTGTTGGTACTGTAGTTGCTGCTGTTGTTGTTGTGGTTTTAATATATGTATTTATTATACAGCAGAGTTGTTGAAGTAGCAACAATTACTTTGTGGTCACAAAATGTGTTGTGCTCATAAATTTTTCCCTCTGTTGTGTTCGCTTTTATTGATGGTTTTACTCATTTCCACTTTCCACTGCATACTTCTAGGGGTTTCTGTCTTTCCTGTACGATCCAAGACTAGAGAATTAAACATGAAGGACTGTCATGCATGCAAGTGACACGTACTATGTAATTAAGTCATATTTTTATGTCACTCGTAATAAGAGTTAATTACTTCAGCGTGAGCGTGTATGTGTGTTTGCGTGCGTGGAAACAATGTAGCGATTAATATATGAGTTATACAAACATGCACTTGTACATTAAGCCAAACAAACGACATTATATGAACATAATTTGAAAAGTACACAGTGCAACAGCCTAAAAGCTTCTTAGTGCTCAAAATAAATTATGTTATTGTTTCAATACCTGGTGACTTGAAGAAATTTTGCATTTTGCAGGCTGAACTCAACAGTAATATTATATTATTTTTCATTATTTATTTGATATCTTCTTTATTTTGAGATAATTTCTTCCTACCAACACTATTAACTCCTATGCAACTATTTTTGTAAAACCACTCAACTGCAAGACTACAACCCCAAAATGAAAATGAATTAGAGTTGGTGTGTTGACAAAACTATTTTACTTGACATTAATGACATGATGACAATGATTTCAGCTGTCAAACTCATATCTATATCATTTTATATATCATATAAAATTGAAGTGAACATTTTTTGTTCCAGTTAAACTTCAAAAATACTCAGCAGATTAATAATAATTATATATAATTAAAGTGTTAAGTTATTTAAGAAATCATCACAGCTGCCAAGCATTCTTTAATCGTTTTATAGTTAATCGTTTGAGCGTAACTCAAGTAGACGCTTGTTGTTGTAGATCGCTTATCTAAGCTTCATCATCACAACGCTCGATTGAGTGGTGTTCTGTCGGAAGAACAGATCGTCGATGCGTCAAAAATGCGTCAAAAATTTGTTTATTAAATAACTGAATAGTTATCGTTTTGACATTAGCAACCACAAGGTGGCGCAAAAGTAATCCTCCTATCAGAAAATGCTATAAATTTTTATACTATTTTAATCGTAAAAAAATTAAATATATTTTGCTAAATAATTCTTGTCATCCATTACATAATCGTTGTTTATGGATGACAAGTATTATTTAGCAAAATATATTGAATTTTTTTACGATTAAAATAGTATAGAACTTTATAGCATTTTCTGATAGGAGGATTACTTTTGCGCCACCTTGTATATTGCCTTTGTGCAAAGAAATTTGCTTGGCTCATTATTTGTTGTGATAAGCCAAGCTACCCAAATTCAATTGCTTATAGCGAAGGATTATCATGTCAATTCATAGGTCGCGAAAGGTGATGAGGTGGCAGACGACCACGCCACAACTCCTTTATTGTATTAATTTGACACTAAAAGAATTATATACTTTCAGAAAAAAGACTTTTTATAGCTAAAGAATGGTTTAGGAATGATAAAGCTGTTGATACAACAACTCAGGGTGCGTAAAGCAATCAAAATTTGCTTCCGCTCTTCTGAGCTATCTTTGCTATGAGTTTATAATTTTAAAATATTCAGAGCGTATGCGGATAAAATATTTACTCTTCTTTGAATTCTTCAACTGGTTTCCTCGTTCGTGAGTTTTTATGCTGAGATATTTTAAAAGCATCGTCGTGTTAATGAGAGATGTTGAGTTTTCATTGCTCGTAAATTTTAAAATGATAAATTCATTGAATCGCTCGCTTTCATTTGATGCGAAACTTTAGTTAAACACTTCGCACATAATAAATTGAAAGGATTTAAATCAATAATACTAAGCCTTTTTCTTAATAATATATTTTATTAAAAAAATGTAAAAAATAGTTCTATTTAATGAAATAACAAAAAACGGATTAAATAAACAAAAAAGAGCATTTAAAAATTTATTTAGTACTTAAATATTTCACAAAAATAGGCAAAAAATTTAGTTCATCATAAAACACGTATTTATTTTTAATTAGCAAGATCTCTCGTTTAGTCAATAAATGAGCGAACGCAAAAATTCCAATGAAATGAGTTTATCATCGCAAAAACTCGCGAGCGAGAAACAAGAAATGAATAGCAAAGAGAAGACGTTGTTGAACTCAGTTTTTTTGAGAAGCTCAATCTACGAACGAATACTATGAAAGAGCGAAGAAAAAGTTTTGCTTACTCTGAATCTTAGGGCATTAATCTGTATCACGAAGCAGCACACCAACGACAAGCAAGACACGAGAAGCAATAGAATTTCGTATAGAAAAAAGTATTGCTTCTCGTGTCTTGCTTGTCGTTGGTGTGCTGCTTCGTGATACAGATTAATGCCCTTAATATATAAAAGACAAGCACGCTGCTCCGTGTCCAATATTTCTCAAACTGTCCCCTGAAAGTATGCACATCTTAAAACAAAATTGGCAAGCATGCTGTTCCGCACACAGTATTACTCAAATTGTAATTATTTTTTGACAGTATAGAAATTTTACAAGACACCCTGTTCTCAAAAATGTTCAGCCTAAAAGTATGCACAGAAAATATATTTGGTACTTATTGGTTTTTAAAATAGTACGTTTTTGATTTAACTACCTCTTTTTTAAAGGTATGACGAATATAATGAAATTATTTTGATGAATTTTACCAAAAAAATAAAATTGTATCAGCCGCGAAACGACACATGTAATGGTTGCAAAGCCAGTTTGTTAAGGTATATAGTATTATATTTGTAGTTAAGCGCTTAACATTAATTCTCCCTGTATGGTCGACGGAAAATGTGCAAAAAAATTTCCAAAAGATTTCCAGATAGAAACTTTGGCAAATTCTGACGGATATCCTAAGTATCGGCGACGAAGCGATGTCAGAGAAATCACAATCAACGGCAAAATCATTGACAACAGATGGATTGTTCCGTATAATCCATACTTCAGTTTGAAATTTAATTGCCATATTAATGTGGAAACCTGCGCTTTCATACACGATGAAATTAAAACGTTCATGGACACCAGATACGTAAGCGTACCTGAAGCAAATTGAAGGCTTTTTGCATTAAAAATGCACGATCAGTCTCACACGATTATACGACTTCCTGATCAATTTATTTTTTTACTGAAAATAAAATGCTCGCGGCAGCCAAAAGGGCAGTAATGTGCGACACTTACCTAACAGCTTGGTTTAAATTGAATCAAGAAGATGAAGCAGCAAGGATTAATCTCTATGGTGATATCCCATACAGTTATGTTTTTGATGAAAAAAATCGAAGGTGGAAACCTCGCCAAAAGAGGCAAGACAAAACTATAGGTCGTGTGTATACGGTAAGTTTGAGTGCGGTTACAGAACGATTTTGCCTTAGGTTTCTTTTGTTGCATGTTCCGGGAGCATCTTTTTTTGATTTTTTGAGGACTATTGACGGAGTTCCATATTCCAATTTTATTCCAAAATTTGGAATGAAACTTTATATGAAGCTGCAAATGAAAAAATGCCACACCAATTGCGAGAATTGTTCGCGTACCTTTGTCTGCTTGCCTCACCACCAAATGTTTCTGAGCTATTTTTTAAGTACAAAACAGACCTTTGTTCTGATTTTGCACATCAACACAGATGTCATTCAGAAAACTGCAGTACTTGCGAAAATTTTGTCCTTTAACAAATTCAAGTTGTTCTTTTAATTCATGGTAAAAAATGCTCTGATTTTGGACTGCATACTCCTTCAACAGAACAAATTACGTTCACGACTTTATATAATACTCAGTACGAAAGGGAAAAAATTGAAGCAATGAAAATTTCTTTAAATGAACAACAAAAGGTAGCATACGAAAGGATAATTTCTGCAATTGATGATGAAGACCGATCAAGTAGATGTTTTTTTCTTAGATGGTCCAGGTGGATGTAGAAAAAATTACATATACAAGTTACTACTTAGTACTATACGAGCAGAAGGAAACATGGCACTGGCTACAGCATCACCTTTTAAATGGAGGCAGAACTTTTCACTCTCAGTTTAAAGTACCTGTTCCTTTTTTTGAAAACTCTATTTCATTACTAAAAATGAACAGCACTGATGCAGATCTGATCAGAAAGGCAAAAGCCATTAAATTAGATGAAACCACAATGGCGTCAAAGAATTCGATTAATTACATAAAAAATTACTTCAAGAAATCATGAAAAATGAAAAACCTTTCGGTGGTAAGGTCATAATCTTTGGTGGCGATTTTAGACAAACGCTACCAGTCGTGCCTCATGAAACACGATCTGCAATTGTGCAAGTGAGCATCAAATACAGTGATGTTAGGAAAGAATTACAATTATTAAAATTAAGCCACAATGTTCGGTCTACTGATCCCAGTTTTAGTGATTGGTTACTCAAGTTAGGAAATGAAGATCTTACGAATGACCACGACTTGCCTGAAGATATAATAGAAATACCTGAACATTTTGTTTGTAGAGGTTTGCTTATAAAAGAGATATTTGGCGAGTCTTTGAGTCCTCATCATAGCAAACAATATTCCAAAATTTCTATCCTGAGCATGGACTCAATTGAAGACAGTGATGAGAATGGTAAACAAAATTACCCTGTACCGAATTTTTAAATGAATATTGTCCCTCAGGAATGGCATTGCATAAATAATATCTAAAAATTGGAAGTATTATTATACTTCTTCGAAATTTAAATACAAAAAGAGGTCTCTGCAATGGAACGCGATTAGTTGTGAAAAACCTGAAGACTAATTTGATAATCGCACAGGTATTGTCAGGCACTGCCGAAAATGAAATTGTTTTCATTCCCAGAATTGATTTAGCACCGGCGAACTCAGAGTTGCCTTTTACTCTCCGTCGGCGTCAATTTCTCATCAAACTGGCATTTTCAATGGCCATAAATAAATCGCAAGGTCAAACATTAGAAATGGCAGAAGTGTTTCTAAAAGAGCCGGTGTTTAGTCATGGGCAACTTTATGTAGCCATGTGTAGAGTCAAGCGGTCTGATGATGTAACACTTAGTATTATAGTGGGCAAGGGACAAGGAGAATTGGTAAAAATTCTAAAACCATTTACACTAGAAATGTTGTATATAAAAAAGTTTTATCAAGATAATTTAACAACACATTTATTCAATAAAAAGTGATGTTTGTAAATCCATAAAATTTTTGTTATATTTTTTACTCTAAATGCTTTCAACCCGTCGTAGGACGGGCTTTTATACTAGTATTTAACATAAAATCGCACTAGTTTTTTTCTCCATGAATGAGGAAAGCAAAGCGAATCGTTCATCAATTGAAGAATATTGATGAAAAGAAGTGCAATTTTTATATTCAACTTGAGAGTTTTTGCGAATCCTGCAACAACTAATTTTTTTCAATAAAAATAATATATTAACGCCTACAATTTCCAGGTTATAAGGAAAATATTGACGCTTTTATCGCAACAATGCACTTGCTGTTAAGTTCTTACATGTGTAAAAGTATTTGCGCCAAATATTTAGTTGTTGTGCCAATAGTTTTTACTGTTGAATCAGTATCACTGTTGAGTCAACATTGGTTTAGTATTGAAATCAGTACTGGTCTTAGGCCTAGGCCCATGAGGCCCTGCTAGCAACATTATAGGGGCGGCTGAAAAATTTTGAGGGAAACAAAAAGTTAGGAATGAATTAATTTGGTTGCAGCAAAATTGACAGGGCGGCAAAATATTTTCATAGCTAATTTATAAAGAAACTCAATGTAAATCAATAAACTAGCTTCACGAGTGCTGTACATTTTTAGACGCCCAAATGTTGAGCGACAAATATTAACCCATTGCTGCCTGCACATAGTTTCCACTGACCGATTTTGTCCAAATTCACATATGCCCATATTTCCACAGTCAAGAATATGGCATTCGTATGCTTTTAAGATGCAAAAAGATAAAGAAAACTCAACAACAACTATTTTTTTTTTATTTTCGATAGCATTTTAGTAGCATTATGGTCAGTACAAAAGTTGGTTCTGCAGGTTTTATGTTTCCAATATATAAGCAATAAACATTGGATGTAGCACGCGACAAAAAATGAGACTCGTTTTGCAAAGGTGCATGCCACACACAGCAGACATGAACAAATTTGTTGTTGTTTTCGCGGGTAAAAGAAAAAACTGGAAATTGAGGGAGCTTCTCACTCATCAAAAAATTTCCAGGCAACCGACAAAAATGTTCACGGCCCAAAGCTGAAAACAATTTGGACAACGGTTGCATTTTCTTGATGTTTTACGTTTAGTAGTAATAAAACTGCACTGCAGTAGGAAATGTACTATTTGAATTCATCAGTAATGCGATGTTTGTTGTTTAGTATTGAATTATACGCTGCTAGTGCTATACATGGCTTGAATGGTATTTATTTATAAAAAGAAGAAGAATACTTGATGAACATACAAAATGCAGCCCGGCTAGCTGCAGCAAATGGATTCAACTGAACAGCTGAATATTATTAGTGGTTGTTGTGAATGTAATATTAATGATTTAATATATTGTTTTTTTAGTGATTGTGTATTTTTTATATTTCAAAATATGAACGAAAAATGTGAATATGATGTTATTTATAAAAATGTATACATTTTTAAACTATATTTTCAATTTATAAACTATTCCATTGCATATATGAAAGCAACACGTCATTGTATATTGTATTTATAGTGCTTGTATGTACAGCTGCAGCTGTCTCTTTCGCCCTTGTATTTTAGAGCAATCGTCAAGAGAAAATGTGAGCAGTAGATTTACTGATAGTATAACTGATCAAGCTAGTCATACATTACAGCCGCGTAGTTAACAAATAAACGGTTTATATATACATATATCTTGTTATATCGTTTAAATCGTTAAAATTTACAATATTCTAACAGATAAAGTTATGGCTATCAATTGGAGTAGAAATATTACTGAAATGTTCATAAATGAATTTCAAAGCCAACCGGCTTTGTGAGATATTCTTAAAAAAATTTTAAATGCTTTATCATCAGTGAATCTTAGCTCCTTTGATAAATTTATCATCCCTTTCTTATGTCTGCCAATTCTCCATGGCTTAATCCAGCAGGACCTTTTTCACATTTTTTAACTCCATCCAGAGTTTTATCAACTCAACAATTGTTTTTATTGTGACCATATCGTTTTTATATGTGGATACACTTCCTGCATACATATTGGCCAATGTTATTAATTTTTAACCCCGGAGATCAGAATTTAACCCATCAATTTTAAATGCAAATAAAACCACTTATAAACAACCTATAGAGGGTAGCCGTTTTATTGAATCGATTGCATAAAGGAGCATTACCTGCACGAAATGGTAGCAAAAACGTAGTAAATTTAGCTTCCGCCATTATCGAACAGAAAACTACGTGTAGCATGCCGTGGACAAAACAATGAGAGAGAGGAAAAACAATGGCGAAAATTCCAATGTTTGACGGACAAGCAGACACCGTGTGACATGCCCCAAAACGGAACAAAAAATATTAATACGACTTATTTTTGACTAAAATTAATTAGTGTTGCTTTCTAGTGATAGTTGTCATGTTTGTATTAATTTTATTGTTATAAGCATTACTTTAATTCAGCAAGCGACATTTATCACGCGCCATATTTTTCCATTGCAGTTTAATTGGTTAATTAAGTAATTAGATAGTTAAGTAATTTTGTAATTTAGTAATCAAAAAACAAATTTAGTATATTTTTTCTTTCCTTGCCTCAAACATTTTTTCATTATCTTTAGCTAATGCCATTCATTTTTACTAAAACAAAAAGTTTACGAAACATTTACGAAAAAGAGAAACTACATTTGCGAAACAGTGCGGACGATTTGATCATGATGGTAAATGAATTTATGTAGAAAATGTTTACTGTAATAAAACTTAAAGGTTTTTCTTAGATAATATCATAAAATAATAAGTTTTTAATAAGTTTTAATTTTTTGGCTATGGTAGAATTTTCTGTGGAGTTGCCCATATGTTACCAAAGAATATCTAGAATATAAATAAAATAAAACTTCCTTACCTGTCCGAACACCTGAGATAATAATGGGGGAAAATGTTACTTTCTTCAGGTAAATCATTCATAATACACAGGTGAAAACTCCGTTTGATACCCAAACTTCACGAATTGAAGTCCCATTCATTCTCTCTTATTTCACAAAATTTGAAACAAAAAGCTAAGAGCACACGGTCAAAAATTTTGGACTAATTTTTAATCCAATCGTTGGAATCATGCATTTTTTAATACCCTTTCTATTAGAATTCAAACTCTTCAAAATACTAGGCATTTTTTAATAAAACCTGGAATAATATTTAATACAGATTGGATTAGTCTTTAAAGACAGCGTTCGGCTTGGTTCGGTTCTTATGCATGTTTATCATTTCTTTATACATGTGGCTTCATAGAGCAGTTGGTAGAGCCAAAAACTTATAACCTAAGTAACTTATACAAGCATGTATTAAAATTTAGTTCCATGAGAGAATAAAAATCAATTGTAATATATACCGTTGATTAAATTTTAATACAGTTTCGGTGTCGTCATATATACAATACAGGGTTTATTAGAATTTAGTCCAAGATTTTTGAGCGTGCATATGGTCTAGAACGTCAAAAGAAAAAAAGCCTGTTTGAAAATTTGAGATAACGATGGGACAAAATTTCACAAATTTCAGATAAATCATTCATAATACACAAATAATTGCTCCGATTGATATCAAAATTTCACGAAATCAAGTCCCATTCATTATTTCTCACTCAACAAAATTTAAAAAAAGCTACTAGCATTTAGTCTAGAACGCCAAAAGAAAATTCCTATGATGGGGTAAAATTTAACCCGGATGGAATGGGTTAAAAGAAAGCTAAATGGCAAAAACTCCGCTTTTAGGCAATTAATAAAATATTGCAGAAAACTCGTGCAATCGATTAATTTTTTGATTACAGAAAGTATTACTTTAACATGGGCATGTCATTGACTGTTTTTGAATGTTCTAAGGAAAATTTTTAATTCTTAATTAGAAAAGCTTAAAAAGCTGCATTAAACAAGGTTCTAGAGGGTAAAAATATTATGCAAAAATATTTCTGATAAGATTGCATAATTACGTCAAAAGCATGTATTAAGTAGTTGTCTTACTTTTTAAGCTAGTAAATATCTAAAATTAGAATAAACTTAAAGCCTATATTAAAAATTGCTCAGACGTAAATTTTTGAAACGCTTACATAAATAAATATTTTTTTTGTCTTCTCTATTAGAATCTGTTGATCGAAGTTCGTAATTTTGGAAAAGTTTGCAAGTTGTTGAACAGTTCTGCGGACAACCAAAGCAAACAGCGGTAAGTAACTTTCTCAATAATAAACTTCAGAATTGTGAAAACAAACAATCACAAATAACTCACAATGCACGCATAAAATAGCATTAGGAACCAAAAAATTAGCAAAGAATAAATATCTAAAAGCAAAGAATAAATAAAGAAAACTTTTATGCTAACAAACTATGCAGCAAAAGCAAATGAATGAACGTTAGGGATTAGGAGCGATAAAGTACGTGTACGTTGTAAGGAATTATAGCACACAAAAAAAAAATATCAACAACGAAAACAGCAGAAGAGGCAAAATTAACTATAGCGAAAATATGCTGAAATTCTTACAACAACGACGACGCATTAAAGACATTCATTTGAGGCAGCACACATTGGCCAAAAGAGGTTTTTTTTTAAAAACATATGTAACTTGTAAAACATATTGTAAAACATATGTAACATATATCTTGTCAGATAATTATGACTTTTTTATCGAAATTATAAATCAAGCATTTACTTGCTTTGTTCCTATTAAGAAGATAAGGAAAAGTTCTAAGCCGGAGTGGTTCAATAAAAGTCTTTCAAAATTAAAAAACCGTATGAACAAATTGTTCAAAAAAAGTAAAATAAATATATCTTTTCGTCAAAACTATTTACAGGCGCGTAGTGAATACGCATCTCTTAAAGAATCGCTCTACTAATCTCACCTTAATAAGCTGGAGTCTGATATTAGAGAAAATCCGAAGAACTTTTGGAATTTCTTGAATAAAAAAAGGAAAAGTATGTTCTTTAACGAAAAAACTGCAAGTAGCACTTCAGACGTCACAAATCTTCTTGCTGATTATTTTCAATTGAATTTTTTATAAGACGACGGAGATGACGTGAACTGCCCTTTTTATTATAACGACATCCCTATTATTGATATGGGTTCATTAGTACTTTCTGATGATGATGTCTTACAAGATTTGCTCACTCTAGACATTAATAAAGGAACTGGTTCTGATAATATTCCCCCAATATTTCTAGAAAACTGCGCAGCTGTGCTAGAACAGCCATTAGCGCTTTTATTTAATTTATCTTTAAAGACAGGGCAGCTTTTGAATAATTGGAAAGAATCCATTATAGTCCCTATCCATAAGTCTGGCTCTAGGCAAAATATAGCGAACTATCGACCGATATCAAAATTGCCCTTGATCCCTAAATTATTTGAGTCAATTGTCAAAAAACACATTTATGCTAGAATTAAAAACTCTATCTCTGAATTCCAACACGGTTTTGTTAGTGGTAAATCTACTTCTACAAACCTAACACTGTTCTCTCACTTCATTAAAACTGAAATGGAAAAAGGCAATCAAATTGACGTCATTTTTACTGATTTCGCCAAAGCCTTTGATAGAGTTCAGCACTCCATTATGTTTAAAAACTTTCCCTAATGGGGTTTCATTCCTTTTTGTTATACTGGCTGAGGAATTACCTTTCTGATAGATATCAAGTTGTCCGTATTGGTAACTGCTACTCAAAATCTATTACCAACCATTCTGGTGTGCCCCAAGGAAGCCACTTTGGACCTCTATTGTTTGTCTTGTTCATCAACGACTTCCCAAACTTTTTACAGCATACTAATTGTTTGATGTATGCTGATGATGTTAAACTGTTTAATTCGGTTTCTTCACCTTCCGACCATCGGCTTCTTCAAATTGATTTAAACAATATGATTAAATGGTGTTCAGTTAAAAGACTTTATTTAAATGTTGCCAAATGCAACATTATGTCTTTTTATATGAAAAAAAGAACCAAATTTTTTTTAATTACTCAATCGCAAATAGTGGTATTTCACGTGTTGAGTCTACATCTGATCTGGGAATTCTATTTGATAGAAAAATTTCTTTTTCCAACCATTACGATTGCATAATTACTAAAGCTAATGCAATGATGGGTTTTTTGAGGCGTAATTCGAAGGAATTTAAGGATCCATATACCCTTAGAACGTTATTTTTATCTTTAGTAAGGTCTATCTTGGAATATGAATGTGTGATCTGGGATCCATATTACGAGGTAGATTTTTTGCGATTGGAAAGAATACAAAAACGTTTCACTGGTTACATAATGTTTAAATTAAATTGGAATTTTATGCCAACGTACGTATTCAGGTGTGCTCTTCTAGGTCTTAATACCTTAGCCTCCAGGCGTAAATTTTTTCTTGTTATTTTTGTTCGCGATATAATTATGTCACATATAGACTGCGCGCCACTCCTCGCTCTTTTAAGAATATATGCGCCTGAGAGATATTTTAGGCAAAGAGATTTTTTTTACATTCCGTATCATAGGACAAACTATGGCCGTAATGATCTTATTAATAATATGTGCTTAGCGTTCAATTCCATAGGTGCTCATAAAATAGATCTCACTCTGAATAGACAAACTTTTAAACAAAATTTATTAAGAATTGTTTAAAATGTGATATATGATATGAAATATGATATAAAACCAACATTTAATTAGTTTTATATCATATTGTTTTTATAATTTATATGTTATTACTCAAACTGTTAAACGATTGTTGATAGTTAAAATAGAAATAAATAAATAAATAAATAAACTTTATTATAAGCAAAAATAAAAAGATAAAAATTAAAAGATAAAATTGTTTTGTGCTGATTTGAGAAAGGTGTAAGAATTAAATTGGTTTTTTAAAAAATTAAAAATACTGGATTTAAAGTTTTTTCTAAATGACCTCTATATTAATTATGTTGACTTTATATGATTTAAATACAAATTCTAAATGTTTGATAGTTTAAATCATACTTGATTTTAAATACAAATTCTAGTTGTTTGACAGTTTAAAATCGTTTATCGAGCTTAAGGTCAAAGTTAGAACAATTAATTGTTCTAACGAATTTTTCCAAAGAAACAACAACAACAAAAAAGTTTTTCAATATGAAAGGAAAAAAAAACCACTAGCAATTGATTTTATTGTACAATTTCTGCGGTGCTAAACGCGTCATCAGAAATCTTTGTGATTGCCCGTGCAAGCGCGTTGACGCACTGCACCATCGGGGCGATGAGATTTTGAAGCTTCAATTTCTCATTTTTTTCCTTGACCTTAAGCTCGATAAACGATTTTAAACTGTCAAACAACTAGAATTTGTATTTAAAATCAAGTATGATTTAAACTATCAAACATTTAGAATTTGTATTTAAATCATATAAAGTCAATACTGTATTTATTTTCAAAAAGTTCAAACTCGACCTTGATTTTTAAGGTATTTTTTCAAAAATTAATAGTTTCTACAAAGCACTTTTACAAGAGTTTCCAACGTCAACTGAGCAATTATTTATTTATTTATGAAATCATTATTTACATTAAGCTTACATCATAAGCTTAAACTCAAAATTGTAAATTGTATAGGTCGTGCAAAAAATAATTTGAATATACTAAATACTTAAAGACACACTTGACATTACTTTTTTTGTTTTTAACTATGTAATATTAAATTTTTGTTCTCAATATCAGATATTATGATACAAGTTCATTTGTTTTAATAGGAATAAATTATAAAATTGCACTTTTATTTTAATATTTTATGTATTTTACTCAATATCAGATTTAATGATACAGTTTTTTTTAGATACTAAAACGAAAATGACTTTTTTAATATATTGAGCAGTTCGATTTTTTACAATGCAATCTTGGCAGAGGCTTAATAAACATTTTGGTGCATAAATCGTCCTTTTATAATATATGGTTTGGGAGTTATTGCTAAAAAACAAAAAAAAAAAACAACTAGAAAACAACCAAAAATGACGTAGAAAACTAAGATTCTTGAAAGAAATATTTCGTGAGCAGTCTTGTGTATGTATTAGAAACATGTTGGTGCATAAATCGTCCTTGGAGGATGTATGGTTTGCGAGTTTTGATGAAAAAACCACATGTTTTTGGCATACTTGTACTCCAAAAAGTGTTCTACAACTCCTAAACTACAAGAGATAGAGCAAAATGCATTTGGACAAAGAAGTAATCCGCCTTAAGGATGATGCCACGGTGATACTTTTAATGCATGAATCGACCTTGTCTGATATGAAGTTTAGATTTTAGGGCGAATTTATGACAAAAAAAAATTCACAGAAAAGGACTTATGAAATTAACATGAAATCTAATCTTTCCAAGGATGCAGTCTTGTAGGCAGAGGCTTGACAGACAATTTGGTGCATAAATCGTTCTTTATGATGTATAGTTTAGGCGTTATGGCAAAAAAAAAACAACAACTAGAAAACACCAAAAATGACGCAGAAAAAAAAATCGAAAAAAAGTATTATAAAAAAGTCTTGTGGGTATATGTATTGGAAACATTTTGGTGCATAAATTGTCCTAGGATGTATGGTTTGGGAGTTATGACGAAAAAACTGACTGTATCATTGCTCTTGAATATTTGTTTTCTTCGTGCACTCAAGGTCAAGCAATTAAAAAATATAAGGTGAATGGATGCAGATGTATTGGTTCTGCAAAATGGACAGTTAGTAGAACAGTGTTATTAATTAAGTGTTTATGTGATAGTTTGCTGTGACCAAGACGTGACCTTTCAAAGAATTTTGTTATATCTTGTCGAATTAAGTTGGAATTATGGTCAAACTTAAAAAATGTATTTGTATTAAATTTCTTTGTGTTATCTGGTCTATTTATTACATGTAATAAATATTTGTTTCCGTGAAAACTTTTGTTATAGATATTGCAAAATATCCTCGCTGTTAGTATTGGTAGTTTAATAATTGTTAAAACAGGTAATTTTGTAGAAAGTTTAGCTGACTTTTCGGCGTACTCATTACCGATTATGTGTGTATGTCCTGGAATTCAAACAAGAATAATTTGAGGAAACTTTTCTGATGGTGTATTTTTTTATGGCTTGTGGAAAAGACAGAAAACCATCAGTGAATAAAAATGTTCGATTATTTAGTTCATATTAAAGTTGATAAAAAGTTTGCCTAAATGTTTCGCGTTTTTTTATTGAATTAACTAAGATTGAAGTTTGTAATACAGGACTGATGGTGGTGAATTATTTTCTCTTTAACTGAGCAATTTGCTAGCAGAACTTGTGTAGGTATTGAATGTTTTTTCAAATTTTTTTTATAATTTCATTGAAATGAAATACTTTTCTTTTATAAACGAAGTCACCTTTGTCAAATTGTAACGATTCTTTATTAATTCTTTACAGAAATTAGTGTACAAAACTCAATACTCATTAATTTTAATATAAATGTACCACTTTATTATAACAGTGACATTTTATTTTATTGCAATAGAAAAAATATAAAAAAATAATTACTTGACTTTTATTTCTGATGCTGCACTCCTAAAATTGTTTTTGTTTTCGATATGTATCTGCAAATGCTTCTTGTTTAAAAAACCATTTGTTTGGGTAATGGGCCGAATAAACGACACAAATATTTGCGCAATAGTTTGTGTAAATATTAAAATCATTTTGATGCGCAAACCGGCCACAGACGTGTGAGGACTCAAATTGTAAGACAATTTGGGTCTCACAAAGTATATAAATGAATTGTTAACTAAATTTAAAATATGGAATATGTTAACAACCAAAACATGAAATGTAAATTAAACTATCTTAAATAAAACTAATTTTCTTTTTGATATTTAATGATTTTATTTTATGTTAAACTTGCACGTTTCAACGCCAAAAAAAAAGAATGTCCCACCGGAAACAGATTTGCCATTTTTTCTTTTCATTCTTTTTACATTTTTAACACATGATAGTGGTTGGTAGCACTGGTAATACAAAATGTTTTCATTAGGCAATACTGAATGCAGAATTACCATACAACAACCGTTTACTTAAATATAAAGCTTACAAATATAATGCTTACATATCTTAATTAAATTTAAATATTTATTATATATTATGAATAAGATGTATGGAAATTATTATATTATATTATATCTTATTAGGTAAAATAAATAATAATAATGTTATAAATATTCTATTGAGGAAATAATAATGTATTGAATAACAAATTAGTAAACAAATAATAAATACACACATACAAACATGCAAAGCCATGTACACAGTCACATATACACAGGCAGGGAAAATAAAACAAGTGAACACGGAACAGAAAGGCAACGGGAGAATATAAAGCAGTAGCGTTTGCTTAGGACAGGCAGTCTTGTCGCAGGCACAGTAGCATGCACATGCTTTGAGACTGAGTAATTAGTTCAAGCGTAGTTATCTTAAGCGAAGGTGTCCTCACTCTTCGAACGTTGTTTATTCTAAGTCAGGCGTAGTTATCTTAAGCGAAGGTGTACTCACCCGTCGAACGTTGCTTACTCTAAGTTCAAAACGTAGTTATCTTAAGCGAAGGTGTCCTCACCCTTCGAACGTTGTTTATTCTAAGTCAGGCATAGTTATCGTAAGCGAAGGTGTACTCACCCTTCGAACTTTGTTTACTACAAGTTCAAAACGTAGTTATCTTAAGCGAAGGTGTCCTCACTCTTCGAACGTTGTTTATTCTAAGTCAGGAGTAGTTATCTTAAGCGAAGGTGTACTCACCCGTCGAACGTTGCTTACTCTAAGTTCAAAACGTAGTTATCTTAAGCGAAGGTGTACTCACCCGTCGAACGTTGCTTACTCTAAGTTCAAAACGTAGTTATCTTAAGCGAAGGTGTCCTCACTCTTCGAACGTTGTTTATTCTAAGTCAGGCGTAGTTATCTTAAGCGAAGGTGTACTCACCCTTCAAACATAGTTTACTTTAAGCTCAGGCGTAGTTATCTTAAGCGAAGGTGTTCTCACCCTTTGAACTTTGTTTACTACAAGTTCAAAACGTAGTTATCTGAAGCGAAGGTGTACTCACCCTTCAAACATTGTTTACTTTAAGCTCAGCTGTAGTTATCTTAAGCGAAGATATCCTCACCCTTCGACCGTTTTTTACTCTAAGACAGGCGCAGCTATCGTAAGCGAAGGTGTCCTCACCCTTCGAACGTTGTTTACTCTAAGATCCAAACATAGTTATCTTAAGCGAAGGTACCTCCACCCTTCGAACATAGTTTTAATCTGAGTTCTATCATAGTCACTCACAGCGAGAGGGATCATAGCAAGTAACGGAATAAATATGAATAAGTAAGGATTAATTATATCAATTTAATTTGTATAATGCTTAATAATTAATAATAATTAAGTAACGTACTCGTTAAGTAATAAAAAAAACAAATGAAAACAATAAAGACTTACTCTACAGTTTAAAACTAAAACGCTGGCTTTCTTATTTAAAACAAAGGAATCATTGGTAAATAAATTATTTTGTAAGAACCCCTGGTTTAGTCACTGAGCCTACCTCAGCAAAAATCAGTAACGAGCAAAATGGTTCGTTACAGACGGCACAAGCTCCGATTTGAGCAAATAATTTGTGTCGTTTATTCGGCCCATAAATATAGTGCTATTAAGCGCTAAAACAAAATCAGTTGCATAGTTTGGGCACGCATTTATTGTCATCAAAAACGCTGGAAATGCAAACAATTATATGGGTTGGCATTCAAAACTCGTTGTTATGAAATGAGCAATCCCGGGCAATATCAACTTGCATCACTACACAAAAGACATTTTGCCATTGATTTTAATACTAATATCCCTACCGAGGTAAATAGTTATATTCTATAGAAATTTGTGTTTTGATTTAGTTAGTGCATGCCACAAATACGCTTTTATTGACGACTTTTCAACCAAGCCATAAATATTAAACCTATTTCGGTGTTAAGAACACTGATGAACAGCTGTGTTCATCAAGTTGCTATCCCTTTTTCGTGTGTTCCCTTTCCAATCCTTTGGGGATAGCATTTCTCGCTGCCTTGTCTAAAACTCTGTCTATTTATAAGAAATTATTAATAAATTGACACAAGTGCGAATAAGTTCTTTCATTTAATTCTCGTGTTTTTATTGCCCACAGTTTTACTTATATAAAGTAATAGACTTCCTCTCTAGTTCATTTTTTGCAATTATTCGGTAAAAAATTCAGCTTATGCCACATAAACAACACATGGCTTTCATTAATTTTTTTAAAAAACTATATTTTTTTTAAAATATGCAGTTGGTTATTTATATTTGAACATTTTTATAGCATATAATCTTGAAATAATAAAAATATACAACCTTAATTAGGTATTTTTACCGCGGATTGACTAGTGTGCAACACGGCGTATGAGTAACATTCATTCCACAGCCGAGTGTTGATAAAATTTTTGGTGCTTCTTGCCACATCCAATTAGCTTGTTACTGTGTGCTCAATGCACAGAGCGCCCAGCACAAAGTCCGGCGCAACAACAAATGACATTGATAAAGCATTCAGCATCAATCTTAGCTGCGTGATGTGCACGCAACACGTAGATGTCCGTCCGACAACGAAAGCATAAATCAAGTTGTTGACTAAAAGTCCCGTTATGCACACTCAGTGAAGTGTGCGTAGCTTCCCTCAGTGCGGAAGTTTGAGTGGCTGCTTGTTTGTATGCGTTTTGGTACGTTTATATGTGTTTTCTCAACCATTTGGACTAATAGATAACTTCACTTAATTGAGGTCGACTAACGAAAAATAAACATTTTAAACAAAAAATATTTTATGTTATATAACAACCTGGCAGATAACCGATAAGCAGACTGAAACCAAATGATGCAAATTATTGGTAGCTTATTTATAATTTATGTCAATGACTTTGTGCTGACATCTATTAGAGCTTATATTTAAATATAACGGTGGTGCTTATGATAAGCTAGAATTGAGTAATTTGTAAGAAAACTGTAAGGTGTTCAGGGTGAAATGGTAAAAGATAGTACGAGTATTCAAGGAATTATTAGTATAAATAGTATTAACCCAAATTAACCTACGCAACTTTTTTAACATTTTAAAAATGAGCCGTTAACAGTAAATATTGAATGGTTAAAGTGTTTATATTTGCGTTGCCAATATGGTATAATTTATTTTTGTTGAGACACAAATATTGATTGATTTGTTCAGTGTTGCTCCGATACAAGAAAAGTTCATTGGTACTCATTTATTTGAAGCAAATATAATAAACTTGAAGTAAGATTCAAAACAAAAAGTTCTTAATGGTCATTCACATTTATTATTTGAAGATTCATGAGCTTGCTAACATGCATATGGGTAAATCCTAGCGTTTGGACATTAAAATCGGAAAAATTTTTTCATAAAATCCGAAAATTTCATTTACAATTTTTCCAAGATGTACCTTGTTAAATAGCTGTTTATAAGTATTTTTTATTATTATTATTATTATTTATTTATTTATTTTATATTAGTACATTAAGAACTAGGTTCTTTTATAGTACAGAGCTCAAAGACATGATTTGAATTCAACTTATTTTAAAACATTTAAACTTAAATCTAAGGTAAGTTAAATTTATTATTATACAATTAAAAAAGTTATCAAAAAATTTTTATGTTAAACAAATGTAAATTCATAAGACAGATAAAACTTAAATTAAGAAAGAGCAAACAAGAGAGAGAGAGAGAGAGAGAGAGAGAGAGAGAGAGAGAGAGAGAGAGAGAGAGAGAAAGAGTCATATAGAGCTAAAGATCTGATATTTTGTTAAGTATTATGTGATGAAAAGTGCTTCCAAATAGCATGTTTGAAGGATGTTTTTGACGCTATGGATTTTAAGCTACTAGGCAATGAATTCCATAATCTAGCGGCATTAATTAAAAATAGTCTTGTGGAGTTTAGAAAGTTAAAACTAGGTATAATTATCACTTGGCTTCTATTTGACAGGCTAAATTGCAGTTTTTCAAATAAGTAGAAAGGAGTTTTGTGGTGTATGAGTTTGTGTAAAAATATGCAATTCCTGGCATTAGAGTAGCTTATGATATCGCACCCAAGTATACAGTTTTTTAATTGAGCTAAATTATCAAATTCACGCAAGCCGTAGACATAACGAGTGGCATGATTAAACGCGATCTACAATTTAAGTTGAGACCACGAGTCTAACTTACTGTATACAAGTTCAGAATATGTTATGACGGGGACAACGAGCTGAATTACAAGTTTACGTCTTAGATCAATAGGTGTATACTCAGACGACATCCTAAGGTTACGCATGTGATATCACATCACATTACCTTGTTCATATGCGTCGAAGTTTATGGATTCGACTACTTACACTTGTATTTACTTTTCATTCCACTTGTTTTACTTTTTCAGCTATTAAAAACTACTTTTAATTTTTAACAAAGCTACTTCTCGCGATAAAACTTCTAATGTGCTAGTAACAACGGAGCTTCTTCAGCACGCAAAATTTTTTTTTTTTACATGATGCAATAATAATTTTACTAGATTTCATAATGATTCAACATGATGTCATAATGATTCTACATTTAATCATAATGATTATACATGAAATTGTGTTGATTAACTTTTTACATGATGCGATAAGGGTTTTACTGGTTTTCATAATGATTCTACATGAAATCATAATGATTTTACATGAATTCATAATGATTTTTATGTCGCTGCCACCATGAAATATAAAATCATGTAAAATGAAATCAACTATGCATCACAATGATTTTACTATGCAAAATTTTTCTGTGTGTTATATATTCTAGCTAAGAAGGTTGTTTGAAATAATAAACCACCCTGGTTTAATGCACACCTTTCGAATCTAAAATAAGGACTTTAACAAATTCAAACAAACTAATAATAATTCTGATTATTTACGTTTTATTCAACTGAAAAATAAGTTAAAGTTTTTGCAAAAAGTTTTTGTACAATCAATATATTTTAAAGAAATTTTTTAAAATTTTTTATCAAATCGTAAGCTCATAGTAAAAATCGATTCAACTGTCTCAGCAGATGTCATCATTGCCTCTGCCGCCATTCCTCAAGGTACACATTGCGGACTTTTATTGTTTAAGTCTTCATAAATGACTTGCCCAGGTTTTTTCAAGTCTCTAAGTGTTTATTGTTTGCCGATGACGTTAAACTTTTTCTCAAAGTTTCGGCTTCTTCCGATTGTTTATTATTAAAAAATTATTTAAATATTTTTGATAATTGGTGTTCATGTAATAACTTATATCTGGTCCACCATTCAAATCGTATTGAAAAAATTCATAAGCTTTTTACTAAATATGCGCTTCAAAAGATGAATTGGCCTGACGGCATTCCATCTTACGTCGCTAGACGTAAATTGCTTGGGTTGCAATCACTATCTGATAGACGTTCATTTTGTTCCTTGCTATTTGTTTTTAATATCTTATCTGGTAAAGTCACTTATGAAAACATCCGAAGTCTATTCGTATCATATTCGAATCAATTATATCTTCGTACGTTTGATGATTCATCGTACCACCGTACCACCGTACCACGTTTGAAACCATCGTACGTTTGATGATGTAATTCTTACAACTAATTATTCCTAGATGCATTCATTTACGTAATAAATATTCTAAATTCCTAAATATTAATATAAATTTAAATGAATTTCGTCTAAAATTGTTCATTTTATTCAATTAGGTTAAGATTTGTAATAGTCTGTAAGATTGTATAATCTGTAAACAGTAATAAAAAAATAAATAAGTTACGTGTCGGACGTCACACATTTTTCCATTGTAGTTCAATTATGTAGTAAAGTAATTAGTTATTAAGTAATTTAGGTAATTTAGTAGTGAAAAACCAATTTAATATATTTCTCTTTCTTTGCCTCAACCATTTGCAATTATCTTTAGCCAATGTTTTCTATTTTTACTAAAACAAAAAAGTTAGTTTACGAAACATTTACTAAACATTTACGTAAAAGAAAAACAGCATTTGTGCAACAGTGCAGGGTATTTGATCATAATGATAGATAAATTTATGTATTAACTGCTTAAATTAATAAAACTAAAATGTTTTTCTTAGATAATATCATGAAATAATACGTTTTTAATAAGCTTTAATTTTTTGGCCATGGTTGACTTTTCTGCGAATTTATACTCAAAGTTACTTATCATTACTTTGATAAGATCTACTAACACATCACCAAAGCCATCAAATATCAATCACAGCTTTATGGTTTATTCATTTGCTATTATAGATTTAAGATCTGCTAAGGGCACTTCTAAGGACCTCAAATATTTATTATTGCTAGGTACTTTATTTATTCACTACTACTTTAGCCAAGACACAATAAGGCTTTTTATTTAAGCAAATAAATAAGTAAACATGTAAACTTTTGATAAGCGATAAAGTGTAAATAGCGTAAATGTCGACATAATGATAGCTACAGTTAATTTTGCGGAATCACTTCATTCAATTTTAAATATTTTGAAAACATTTATTTACATAGGAAAATATATAAAATTTGTATTTACTTCAACTACTTTAAGCATGTAATGATTAGCGCAAAAAGGCTTCCCTCATTGATACACGTAGATTTACATCAGAGAACTGCAAAACCCTACTTGAAGTTCAA
Source organism: Dichetophora obliterata (assembly GCA_963920525.1). Taxonomy (NCBI): domain Eukaryota; kingdom Metazoa; phylum Arthropoda; class Insecta; order Diptera; family Sciomyzidae; genus Dichetophora; species Dichetophora obliterata. The sequence continues at coordinate 28,563,196 of OY986437.1, forward strand.
GACTTTTCAAGTACTTGAATTCAAGTATGTATCCAAGCTTGAAAAAGCAAGCTTTAGACAGCTTGCAAATATACCAAACAGATACAAGTAATATGCATGCTTGCTCGTTGGCTTGGCTTGTTTAGACTTTCTTCGTCGGGCAGAAACTTGAAAAGCTTGAAACGATCGGCAAAAGCTTGTAAGCTCACAGGTATCCAGTTAATTGAATTTAAAGCAAGTATCCAAAAAATTCAATGAGCTTGTGTGGAGAGAGCTTAAGCGTAATAGGACTTTAAAGGATTCTGTGGACTTCGTGGTTGGAATTTTTAGGGTAGATGATTTCGAATCTGATGTCAATATTTAAAATTTTAGATGGCGGGTAGAGTTGCCACCAAGATTTTTTTTTTGTATTTTTGCGAATTCTTTTAATTTTGAAATTCTGACAACGGATTTTGTTTCGAATATAATGTCACAGTTTTAGAATTGAGGATGGAGGTTTGGGTTGCCACCTTAATTTTTACCACAGTATTGCCACCTAATAATATGTATTTTTAAGAGTTTTAAACATAATTTAACAGTGTTAGGGAGTCGTTGATTTCGAATCTAAAGTCAGAACTTTAAAATTCTAGATGGTGGATAGGGTTGCCAATTTAATTTTTTGTATTTTTATGAATTCGGGGCTGGCAAAAAAATGGTGCACCAAAAATGGGTCGATGAATCCGAATCTGTGGTCAGAATTACAAAATTATAAAATTTTTAAATAATAGGGTTGCCACCTAATATTATGTATTTTTAAGAATTTTAAACATCATTTAACAGAGTTAGGAAGTTACTGATTTCGAATCTGAAGTCAGAATTTTGAAATTCAAGATGATGGAAAGGGTTGCCACCTTAATTTTTTGTATTTTTATGAATTCGGGGCTGGCAAAAAAATGACATACCGAAAATGGGTCGCTGCATCCGAATCCTTAATCAGAATTTCAAAATTATAAAATTTTAAATTAATAGGGCTGCCACCTAATAATATGTATTTTCAAAAGTAAAAGCAACCCTATTATATCAAAATTTTATTATTTTAAAATTCTGACTACGGATTCGGATTCAGCGACCCATTTTTGGTATGTCATTTTTTTGCCAGCCCCCAATTCATAAAAATAGTAAAAAATTAAGGTGGTAACCCTATCCATCATCTTGAATTTTAAAATTCTGACTTTAGATTCAAAATCAGCGACTTCCTAACACTGTTAAATGATGTTTAAAATTCTTAAAAATACATATTAATAGGTGGTAACCTTATTAAGTCAAAATTTTATAATTTTGAAATTCTGACCATGGATTCGGATTCCGCTACCCATTTTTGGTGTATAATTTTTTTTCGCCAGCCCCGAACTCATAACATTACAAAAAATTAAGGTGGCAACCCTATCCACCATCTTGAATTTTAAAATTCTGTTTTCAGATTTAAAATCAGTTACTCCTTAACACTGTTAAATGATGTTTAAAACTCTTAAAAATACATATTATTAGGTGACAATACTGTGGTAAAATTTTAGGTGCTAACCCTAACCTCCATCTTAAATTTTAAAACTGTGACATTATATTCGAAATAAAATCCGTTTTCGGAATTTCAAAATTAAAAGAATTCGCAAAAATATCCAAAAATATAGGTGGCAACTCTATCCGCCATCTTGAATTTTAAATTCTGTCATCAGATCCGAAATCATCTACACACTAAAACTGCCAACCGCGGAGTCCACAGAACCCTTAAAAATCTTAATACGCTTAAGCTTTTCCTACACAAGCTCATTGAATTTTTTGGATACTTGCTGAAATTGGATACTTGCCTTCAATTTCAAGCTTTTCAAGCTTTTTGCCGAAAGCATCAAACTTTCCTTTACTTGAAACTTCGTACCGTTCGCTTGTAAGCTAGCATACTTGCAAGTCGCAAGCTGTGGGCTTATTTACATTCAATTACAAGCTATACTTGATTCAAAATTATCAAGCTCAAGCTAGCTTGAACTTGTATATTAAGCAAGTACTTGAAATAGACTTCAAGTAGGCTTGTGCAGTTCTCTGATTTACATGCTAGTTTACACCACCATACTAATTTTACAGATAGTTTACGCGCATGTAAGTTAACAAGGTTCACAATGTTTACAGGTCAGTTACATGCTTACAATCAACAACACTGAATGTTTATGAGGCTCAGAGAATAGTACAGGGTACGCCATATAACGTTTTTTTTTTCAACTAGTGCTTAATTCGTGAATGATAACACTTAGCTCATGTCTGATTTGACAAATAATTAGTTTTATCGTTCCGCTGAACGAATATGGTTGTGTTTACGCTTGAACAACACTGGGAAGTGGGCCTGCGATGGACTTACAGAAGATGCCGATTTTGCATTTGTATGTAAACAAGCAAAATTGTCGCATTTGGGGCACAGAAAACCCGCACGCATACATTGAAAAGCCGCTGCACCCAAAACGAGTCACTGTTTGGTGCGGATTTTGGTCCAGAGGCATAATTGGGCCATTTTTCTTTGAAATGAGCAAGGAGTGGCCGTTACAGTCAATGGAGATCGTTAACGGGCCATGTTGAACAAATTTTCGTTCACAAAAATTGAAGAGGAGGATATTGGCAATATTTGGTTTCAACAGGACGGCGCTACGTGCCACACAGCCGAAGCTACACTCGATGTTTTGCGCCCTGTTGTTGAAGATCGCATTATCAGCCGCAGAGCTGATGTCGTTTGGCCATCTCGGAGCTGCGATTTGACACCGTTGGACTTTTATTTGTGGGGTGCCCTCAAAGAAAAGTGCTACGCCGACAAGCCAGAGACAATTGACGCTTTAAAGGACAATATTCGTGAAGCCATTGGTGAAATACAGCTGCACACAATCGGTAATGTGCTAAAAAATTGGACCGATCGTGTAGCCTACTGCATGGCCAGCCGAGGCAGCCATTTGAATGAAATTATTTTTCATTATTAACCGGAAGAATAGTACTTTCAAATGAAAAAAAGAAATTTGAGAAAATATCTAGTCGATTTTTTTTATAGAGTTTAAAAAAAAAGTTATTTGGCGGACCCTTTATGTTAGAGTTTCGCTCAATAATTATCTCTTCTATTGAATGCTGAGTTTTCGTTTTTCTAAATTTCACGGTGCTTTTTAGTACACAAAATTTTGTTCAAAACATATTTTAATATATTAATTTATTTATAAATTTTTTGGTACAAGATCTTATAAAATATATTTTGTGTTCTTAATTCTTAGAAACAAAATAAAATGTAGTTTTTAAGATTAGTATTTGAACTTCATACCAATTTAGCTCATGAAGCAACAAGTTGCAACAACATCAAGTTCTTTACAGAACAATCCACCAAAATGACTTGAATACTCTTTCCTTGATCGCTACAGCAACTCTTAAGTAGTCTTCTGTGGCTTCTGCATTTTGCCTTTCAAAGCTATTAAAAGCTTATTCAACTACGTACATTTAACAAAAAGCAAAAGTTTAAAAAGATGACTGCATTGATTTAATAAAGATTTGTTGTTTTGCTCTTTGTGTACTTTTTTATCACGATGCTATCCAAGCTCCAACAAGTTTCCTATAAAATATATTTTAGTTAGAGTTGTGCTTATTTTTAATATTAAAATTTAAGCGTTTTTGGTTATATTTAGTCCTAAATTGCAAAACATGAAATTTCGTCATATTTTTAAGACACCTTTTGATGAGTGGCATGTCCATAACTGAATAGATATCGCAAATAACATATCGTCACCTACAATGCAAGAAAGCGTAACAACACTTTTTATGATTTTACAGGAGAAGCAAAATACTTTCTAAGTTTCTGCACTTGCTCTGAGGGCTTTCAGAATTTTTTTAATAAAACCGTCGTTTGTAGTTGTAGGAGTGTAAAATTTTGCAGTAACAAGTGTTTTGATACGGTGCATCATAATCAATCAAAAGCTCGATTTTGAATTTATTGTTCTTAGGCCTTCTTGCATTTTAGGTGACGATATAAAGTTTAATGTAAGAATTATCTCACAACAAAAAGACTCCAAGCTTAAATTTTCTATATAAATTAATTTTTAATTTACGAATATTTTCTTTAGCAAATTTGTTCACTTGCATAACACTGTGCGTCAATCGCGTTTCTTCAAGAGTTCTTGTAATATTCTTTCTCTTAATACTTTATACTTCTGTGCTTGAAATATTTACCCAAAGCAAGCGTAGTTAATTAAATACATAAGTGTCTGAAGTAGACGTTGACGTATTGAAAAAGTTTTGCTCACGTTTCGAAGAATATCCTCAGAAGAAATTCTGACAATTCTCTGTTTTTCCCATAAAGTGTTTCAACTTGACGTTGACACATTGAGTTTCACTCAAATTTTTCCAGGAAGAAACCCCTACATTTTTCTGTTTTCCCATGAATTTTGTCTGTGTCTTTCACTTCAATGTTTTACCACACACTCACGTGTAATTCTTATTAGTCATATTTGTTGTATTTCATCTGTTTCAGCTGCAAAAGCAAAACCTGTGAGTATCAACCAGGAGCAATGTAACAGAATCGATGTTTTTAAATTGAGCCTCTTTTTACAACCAAGTAGAATGTTGTACGTTATAGTATATGGCTTATTTTTTGGCAAGTGTTTAATATTTTTACCTTTAAATTGATACATTTGAGTGTAGACCACATTATTTTTTAAAATAGTGTAAATATATTTTGCACGTTTCAGAAATAAATTTAGGTATATTTACAAGCAAGTGTCATCTCCAAAGAAAGTTGTGTCACATTCTCAAGTGTCTGGTGTGTTTTTCTGGACAAAAAACCGAAAAGAGTTTCACACACTGGATTTTTAAAATAATTCTTATGTTTTTCTGTTAGCCATTTTTCTCTGTTAAGTGTTCTATGAGCTTTATTAAAGATACTTTTTTAATATATCTAAGTACAATTTCTAAAAATATGTAATGATTCTGCTATGTTTTTTATGGCATTTTCAAATAAATACTTAGGCACTTTAAATGCCACCCGAATTTGCGTAGTATTAAATGAAAAAAGGATTTATTTTTAATAACATTTAAGTGTCAACTCAATTTGCATAATTTAATATACTATAAAACAAGATTTCTTTAAATAAAAAAAATTTTACTGTCACTCACAATTTCTCCAGCACAACTCAAGAGCTTTTCTTGAGTTGATAATCAGTATTCAGCTTTATTGCTATATTTTTACCAGCAATTTATATTTCTGTGCATTTGTGACGCCAAAATAATGCGCCAAAAAACAATATCTCCTAAAAGCTTTCAGTTTTAACACCACTAAAAGCTATTAACATAAAATAAAATTTATTTAATTCACCGTTCACCACGACGTATGCGCAACATTCAATAAAAGCTATTGCTTTTTTCTTATGCAAAATTTTATGCAAGTGAATAAGAGCGAAATAACAACCCAAAATTGAATTTGTTAAATAATTTTATTCAACAACCGGCCAACTGCTACTTCATACAAATTTGAGCTAAAATCGGCATGCAACAACAACATAACGTTTGCTAAAACAACAACCGAAGCACCATTTACAATGGTTGCAAATTGAATTAATTGAAGCATAAAGTTTTATTCGTTTTATGAATTGCCATAAAAGGCAAAAACAAATAAAAAAAAGCTAAAAAAAGCAACTGATCAACATAGGCAAAGAGAAAAAAAAACATTTAAGTGACCCAAAAAAGTTCAAATTGAAAATTTCTGAAGTATTTGCTGGAATAGGAAGAAGGGAACTGTCTGAAGGCACAGTCAGGTAAAGTAAATACATGATGTAAGATTGGCTTCTCAAATTAAAAGCTGAAAAGTTTTTGGCAAACTTCAAGAGCAAATTCAAGGATATAGCAAAAATGTTGCAGTATTTTGGGTTTTTATTTATTTGTAGCTTTTATTTATGGCAAGTTTTGTAAACTCTTGTTTTGAATTAATTAAAACAAGTGGAAACTTATTTAATATACTGTGAAAAACCAACAAGTTAGCATCAAGAAAGCTAATCTCTAATAGCATCAAGAAAGCTAAAGCTAAGCTCACTCAACCGTTTAACCTAGTAAAGACGATAATGCCTGTTACACATGTAAAAGCATTTGCCAAAAAAAAAAAATTAATGAAGACGTCTAATAAAACAAAATATTGCACACATATTTTTATTTTACTTTTTAAATAATAACAAATCCTGGAATTAGCAACTTTTTGTGGCTTTTATGGCTTGAGAAAAAAAGAATTAAATTATGTTGATTTTTATGCAGTGCTGCTTAGCATTATTGAGTTAAAGCACTGCATTGCGCTTATGCGCTGATACACTTATTTTATTGAAAGTAACGCACTAGTGCAGTAACACATAAAATGCTTGCTCATTTATTTTTTTATTTATTCGAACGTGTGCGATTTCAAAAGTGCAAGCACAGTTTTAATGCAATTTCATAGCTTATATAAGTTAGTATTCATATTCATAAGTATTTGATATTCATATTCTTTAATTCATTACATATTTTGCAGAAATAAAACGAGTATGTATCTGTATTATTACTGCATCAATCTTAAATGAAGCATGTTCAAATATTTGCTTAAAATTTTTTTTTTTTAGTTGGCTTGTATTAAGAAATCATTTTGCTTTATTGAGGAATATGTTAAATCAATTCAAGTTCAAATTTAAAAAGTGCAAAGTTTGCAAGTTTTTGTAAAATAATTTGAAAATGTGTAAAAATGAGCCCACTTAACTGCATCTTATAAAATAATTTAACTAATAATTATAAAATCAAAAAAGTTTAAATCAAAAAATTTTGTTGTGATGTGAATTGTACATGTGAAATTATAAGTTTGATAAAAAATTTTATTTTATTGAAATTAGAAATAAATGTAAAATTTTAATAAAAATATGCAATTTATAATAAACAAGTAAAAAATAAATATCTATATATATAAAATAGGATGTGTGTATGTATGTAACGTATGGACTCCAAAACGGCTGGGCCGATTTTGATGAAATTATCAGGTAATGTTCATCTTGGTACGGTGGGTAACATAGGCTATATTTGGACCCGATAGGTGGCGCTGGGGTGGACTTATATCGAAAATTTGAATTTATGGACCAATTTAACTGAAATTCAGAATGTATGTTTGTTTGATCATAAGAAAATAATTTGTGTATAAATGGACACGGTAGGTGGCGCTGGGGTGGACTTATTTCGAAAATTCGATGGCGTGAAAAATATATAAATACTTTTAATTTTATTTTATAATGAGGGGAGTAGCGAAGCACACCGGGTTCAGCTAGTACAGTATAAAAATAAAACTTCTCACAATAAAGAGCAAGTGAAAAAGTGTAAGTGACAGAGAGAAAGATAAAGAAAGAGAAAGCATATTCGCAAAATTTGCGTAAAAAATATTCTGTTTATAAAATATTTACACAATCATTGGTTGGTGTTTTAATTGGTAATACAAATATTAATGGTTTGTGTTAACTTAAATATGAGATTAAAGTCCGTGAATCGATATTTTTGATATAACGTGAGAAAATGTACTCTTTTGTAGTTTGCGGATTTTGTTGTTGATACATTGGAAATGTAACTTATGTGCAGGGTGACCGTTTTGCCAGACTGCTTTCCTACCGCAAGTAGGGTAGAAATCTACTAAAATCTACTAACAAATTCTAAAAGCTACTTAAATTATACAAACTTTTTTAAGCATAATTTTTCACAGAAAAACAACATAAATAATGATTTTTGATTTTTTTTTTGATTTTATTTTTTTTTATTACATTACATTTACATTTATACATTTATTAACAATGATTCACAAAACTGCATTCTGTAGCTCAAAGAACTAATGGCGAATGCAGAGTAGATACAGTTTTCAAATTTAAAACGTACACAGATTATACATGGGGTCTTATTATATATGTAGTATATTTAATGCAATTTGTTATTAATTGATTAGAATGAGAAATAAAAAATACAAAGATTAGACAAGAATAAATATAAAAAAATAAATTGATTAAATAATTAATGAATTAAAAGTAAGAAGCAGGCAAATAATTCTCGAATTATATTTGTATATGAAGAATTTGGTTTAAGTCATCATAGCTTAGCTTAAATAGCCACGATTTAACCTCCATAAGGAAAGCTTTCTTATAGCGAATACAGCGAATAATGTCTGGTAAGCAGTTATATAATCTTGGGGCTATCGAAGAATATGAATGAAGAAAATGTTGTAAATTATGTGGTGGAACTACGACTTTGTTATTATTATTTATTCTCAGATTGTAGCTTGGATTATTTATGTTCGTCAAATGACCATTGTTTTTAAAAAAAACCTGTAATATTTTATAGCAATGCAAATGCTTGAATGGAAGAATCTCCAGACTCTTGAAAAGTGCAAAGCTATGTACAATTCTACTTTTACTGCAAATAATGCGAATGATATGCTTTTGAGTGATGAGCAATGGGTTAATCTTGTTTGAATGTGTACCACCCCAACAAGCTAGTCCATATTCCAGTTTTGAATGTAAAATCCCATAATAAATACATGTTAATAACTTTTGTGAGCAGAAGGTTTTTAACAGAAAAATTTGTCTTAAAGCTGACATAGCATATCGTTTCAGTGCGGTGGTGTGTTCTGACCAATTCATCTTCGAGTCTACCAAAATACCTAAGTATTTAAAAGATGAAACGCATTCAATCTTAAAACAACCAGAACAAGATATATGGTCGTTATAAGTTAACAAATTATTTGAATTGTAACACGTGTAATTGTCGAACAAGAACTTGTCGCAGTTGGAGTGATGAAATATTAATTGATCGCACTGGATTTCTCTACCAGCAACACTGAAAAACATAATTTTGGTTTTATCACTAAGTACCAGCTTATGTATTGCAAACCAATGTCTCAAAAGACCAAGATCATGATTAATGTTCGCTGTCAGATCAAGAACAGAACAACATGAGTATACGCAAGCCATATCATCAGAAAAGGCAACTGTTTCACTCGAAAACTCTAAACTAAAAATTGAGTTAATATATATTAGAAAAAGGACAGGTCCTAACACCGAACCTTGTGGTACGCCTGCATCAATTTTTAAAAAAGAGCTGAATTTTGCATTTATTTTTACTCGCTGCATCCTGTTTTGTAAATAAGAGCATAGCCATTTATAAGTAGAACCTCTAAGTCCACATTTGTAAAGTTTCTGTAGAAGAATCTTGTGATTAACTGTATCGAAAGCTTTAGTAATGTCTATAAAAAGCGCAGCAGATTGGTTTTTTTTGTTTAAAGCACTATATACATTATTACAAAAATGAAGGAGTGCATCTTCAGTTGAAAGACTCGCTCTGAAACCAAATTGGTGTTTACTAAAAAATTTAGTTTTGTTTAAGAAATCCACAATACGATTTTTTACAAGTTTTTCATATACTTTAGAAAATACAGGCAGTATAGAAATAGGCCGATAATTATTCGGTAAGTGATTATCTCCCTTTTTGAATAATGGAATAACTTGCGCTTTTTTTAAGCTCCTCTGGAAAAATTCCTGCATCAATGCTTATATTAACTAGATGACACATTATGTCAACAATATTGTGTACTATTAGTTTTGCAAATGTATTCGAAAAATTATTTTCAGTTTTGGCATTTGAGTTTTTTAGAGACATAATAATTTTATACATTTCTGAAGGAGATACTGGTTCAACAAAAATACTCAGTTGTTGGGATGGTTCCTTTTCTAAACAACGACAAGTCTCAGAACTTGGAATACAACTACCTACAATATTTGTAAAGAAATTATTTAGTACGTTGGCTTTGTCTACATCATTTGTTATTACATCACCATTTACTTTTAAACATGAAATTTCTTCTGCATTATTTGATTTATTTAATAAATGATTGACAAGCTTCCACTCTTTCTTTACATCGCCCCTTACTTGATTAAACTCATTAATATAAAAGTTATTTTTACAAGTAATAGTATCTTTTTGAATTTCCTTGCAAAGAGCCTTATACAGAGTTTTTAAGTCAGCATTGTTTTTATTTTTTGTAACCTTTTTGTACAACTTGTTCTTTATATTTATTTTTTTAACAAGATGATTTGTCATCCAAGGTTTAAGCCTTTTTGTACGTGAGTTTTTCGTGTTGTGTGTATAAGTGCAGTCACTAAAATGTTGTTTTAAAATTACAATAAATAAATCAAATGCTTTCGATGGGCAAGGCTCATCATATACTCTGTCCCAAAATTCAAATCTCAATTTATTATTTAATAAAGCATAGTCAGTTCGAGTAGAAACATGGTCACAGGATTTTCTGTTTTCGTTTTCCAAATTTAGCAGACCTGCAAAACAAAGAGATGTTAAGCAATGGTCTGAGATTTGGAGGTCGCAGACAGAACTACTAATGCTGGTTTGAAATGATTGGTTTAATCTCAAAAAAATGTGGTCGATGCACGTGGAGGAAGATGCAGAATTTCGAGTTGGTTGATTAATGCACGATTCCAGCCCATGTGATGCTAGCATGACCAAGTATTTATTCACAGTATACGATTCATCTAAAATATTCAAATTTATATCACCCAGAACAACAAGATTACCGTTTCTGTTTTTTTCTAAAGTTTCATACAATTCATTCAAAAACAAGTCATTCACATTAAAATCATGAAATCTGTAGCAACACACAAACGTAATTTTTTGCTTATTTATGGAACATATAACTTTAATGGCATCAGAACTAACAAAACTCAATTCAGAGAACTCGCAAGTTAAACCTTTTTTTACAAAGACCGCAACTCCACCGGCTGCATATTGGTTATTGCACTTAGCAAAAAAATTGTAACCTGGAATATCGTACAATGACATTTCTTCTTCGTAAATCCATATTTCTGTTAAAAATATTAAACCCGGTTTGTTTTTAAACGAATCTAAATTTAAAAGAAAAGTATCAAAATTTTTTCGCATGCTTCTTATGTTTTGATGAATAATATAGAAATTTTCAAAATTGTTTGGATTGTTAGCAATGTCATACAAATTAACATTTTTGAAATTCGCAAGAGAAACGTTGAATAAATTCACTTCAGGATCTTCATTTTCCATATTGATATTTAAAGTGTATGAGGTTTGGTTTTTTCTTATAGTGATTTTTGTAAATAATCAAGATCTTCAAGCGAATTTATTGCAACACAGTTTTCTCCTTCTTGTTTCCGCATAAGAACTCTTCCATTCGAAATCCAAACAAATTTGAAGTTTAAATAATTTTTTAGCTTTTGAGCTTCTTGATAAAGATATCTAGTCCTTCCAGGCAGACTGTCATTAACATAAATGTTATTGTTGTTTTTACAACCAAATATTTTATAACTATATACATATATTTATTTATAAAAAGGAGCTTTACATTATTATACTAACAAAATATAAAATTTTTATGAGTTCACATAATAACAAAATATTTAATTATTATAGAGTCTATTTTGAAGTTTATTTTATAGGGTCAGCCATATGATATAATTTAATAGTATTAACAAAGAGATCAAGAAAAAATTAAGTTTTTAATGAAAATACTTTAAGAAAACTGAATAGAATTAACCAGCATTTGTTTCTTTGGAATAATTTTCATTGCGAACTAATTTAATCATCGATTTTACTGGCTCAAAATATGTACAACAACCAGACAATCCTTGCTTGACATGCAAAATTGATGCCACGTGAGTATTAAGAAATCTGTTTCGATGTAATGATTTAACAAGGCAAAAAAAGGAAGCAGCTTTGACTGTTCCAGTGTTGTAAACTCTTAGCAGCAGTGTTGTGCACCAGTGGTTATTTTTTACTACTAATATTTGCTACATAATAAACAGGGAAGTTTTGTCTACAAAATTTACGTCGAAACTTTTAATATCAAATATATATTTGAAAATGGAAAATCTACTAAAAATCTACTATCAACTTGAAAAAATCTACTAAATCTACCAGTCTAGTAGTGAATCTACTGAAAACGGTCACTCTGCTTATGTGACCTTGTGGCTTAAAAAATCATTTGATGCAAAATTAACCTTAAAATCTCCCACAAGAATTATGGGAAATTTATATTCGTTTCTACCAAGAGCATTAGCACCTGTATGACTGCAAATCAAGCCGTTGGCAAAAATACGGCTCACTCGTTTAAACTTAGCTGACAGAACTTTTAAGCTTACACTCTGTACATGTGGCAGTCTTGCATCAATTTTTGATAGCATTTAATGCTTATCAGTTCGTAATTGACAGAAACAGCGAACTTAAGCAGCTTGTCTCTCTGTTAAACAATAGCTGAAGAAACACTGCTGATTGACACAAAACTTCAACTTATGACATTATTGTTTTTAATTTATGTCTCTTTCTCTTTCACCTACGTGACGCGTGATGCCTAAAAAAAAATCTTGTTTCAAAATTAAATAAATAAAGGAATAAAGCAAGTTGATATCTTGCTCAATAAATAATTTTTTTATGTAAAGCCAAATGTGATTATTTTCATAAAATGATTTACTTGGATCAAAAATATATCTGATATCAAGCAAAATGTTCTTATTATAAATAAATGGCTTACTTGGATCAAGCATGTTAGACTGTGCATGAATAGGTCACTTTCTTTGCAAACTAGCTAGGGACATATCATTTCAGAATAATTCAAGGACGCTGAATTTAATGGGGCTTACTGTGTTTTAATCCTTTGGCCCGTTTTTGAAAAATTAAAGCTTCAACGTCAAGTATATGTTGATGCAGTTTTTGCTAGAAAAACTTTTTTCTCATTGATTGTATCGAATTTACGTGCGAAACATTAAAAATTACCTAGCAAATAATTTCTTAAAACAGTTTGACCCTCGAAACCCAAGTCTTATGGTCCCAATTGACCTCATAAATCAAAAAACTTTTTTTTCGTATAAAAGCTTTGTACTAAAAACAAGTAAGTTGTTGATGGAAAAATATTTCCCTGATTTAGTGGCGCTAAATGAAATTACAAAATAAACCATATAAACCAATCTTCTGTGTACCTGAAATGACCTGAAAGGTATTAAAACTAAGTTTTTGATACATATTTTTATTATTTTCTCAGATAGAGATTTTATTTGAGTTGATCTCGTCTTTTAGCCTGTGTCGGTCGCTTATCTCTGTATTTAAATGTTTGTGTTTGTTTATTTTATTAATTATTTGTGTCATAATATTGTTATTGTTTGTGTTTAAAAGGTGCTATGAGGTGATGACTTTGCTATTTTCAAGGTGCGTAATTGATTTTTGTTAATTACATTGTTGTTAGTTTAATGCATAGAATCAGGTTTTAGTTCTTACATTGCTGCCTTCTTTAATTATATTTATACATAAGTATTTCTTTTTCTTTTTCTTTTTCTTTTTCTTTTTGAATTCCTCTTTGTGCGTTATTTGTTAATTTGTACAAGGCACTAGAACAGTTGCAGTTGCTTTTAAACTGTAACATATTACATTAACCCATTAACACTTAGTGGACACTATTTTTGCTCACATAAAATTATTTAACTTTGTTTTTTCGCTATGGAATATTTTTCCTTAATAGAAAATTTTACTGCTTGTTCTTTAGACGAGCTTTGCAAAAGTCAAAGAATTCTGAACCGTATGTTAAGTTGTTCTGACCCATGTGCTGGGATCTCTAAGTCGTGTCTTGATGATTTAATCTCACCACGATCAGGTCTTTGCTGGTATTGTGCTTCGTGTAGGGTTCTCTCACCAGATGAGTTTTTCTTAAAAAATAAAGTTTTTCGGTGATAGTCTAAACGCTTTAAATAACAATTTTAGAGAAATTGTTACATTTTTTAATGAAGTAAGCACCTCGCCTAGTACTAGCATTTATGATGAAAAGTCTTCATCAGAAAATATTTCGACTGCGTTGTCTCAGACGCTTCCAGCCTTTTCTTCTGAGACTCAAAAGATTTCATCTAAATTAGACCGAAATATTTCAAAGAAAAAGACGAATAATTCAAAAAATAAAAATATTAAGCCATGCATGATGCTTCCAGCCACTTTTGAGGCGAAGCAGATCTCGGCTCAACTAGTGAGAATAGACAATAGAGTTATTACTCCATCTCCTCTATCTGTTTCTCCTCCAGCAAGAAATGAGATTGCTATTTCTAATGAGCGCAATAGTTCTTTAAATTTAAGAGCGGTGTCAAGAAGAAAGAAGGTTTTCATTTCACGCCTTCAGTCCGACACAACAAGTGACAATGTATTGACGTTTGTCAAACATAACCAATTAGGAAGTCAGACTACTTTCTGCTCATGCAAAAAAAATTGGCAATAAACCTTCCCACGCTTCATTTATTCTCACAGTTGCTGCTGAAGAGTTTTCATCTCTTGTGAGCTCTAATTTGTGGGTGAATAATGTCTTCGTTTCTGAGTTTAAGCCTAAACATAGGTCTAGAAGGATGAATAATATCGTCAGTCAGACCCAAAAAAAGTAAATAGGCTTTCCCTTTCCTATCAAAATGTAAGGGAACGCGTGACATCTTTTTTTAACAACTCAGAATTTTTCTGAAGATATTATCGCGTTAACTGAAACTTGGTTGAACGGTGGAATTACTGACTTAGAACTGTTTGACAATAGTTTTCAAGTAAATAGGAAGGACAGTTGGTCAAGTTGGTGGTGGTGTCCTATTAGCTGTAAAGAACTCCCGTGTTAGTTCCTTTATTGATATTCCCTGCTCTGCTAATATCGAACTTTTATGAGTTAAGGTTGTGCATTGCAATTCCTTCCAATGTATATGTTATTAATGCATACGTTCCTTCCAAGAGCAGTGTAGAGGTCTATGCAAGCATTGCGGATTGCATAGAATTTATCTTAAATTTACTTGACGCTAATGATGACATTTTATTGTCGGGCGATTTTAATTTGCCTGACTTAAAATGGCATTCTTCTAACGATGAAACACATTTTTGTGCATCTAATTCGAAGACACGCCAAGAACATATATTTGTTGACAATAAACGTTCTGACTTACAACAAGTTAGTTGTATTTATAATAGTCTGGAAAGGCTGCTTGACCTAGTCTTAACTACAGACAGTAATAATGTCATTGTTCAGAAGGCACTTCGTGCTTTGACTACTATTGATAATTACCATCCACTATTGATTATTTGGTATAAATCCGATAGGGAGAATATGGTAGATTCAAGTTCTGTTGAGAGAGTTTATGAATTCAATTTTAAAAGGGCTGACTTTTTTAAATTGAATCATTTACTTTATAGTAAATTAAATATAATTACAAAATACATAAATAATAATAGTCTTAATAGTTCAATAAATTTTTTCTATACGGAGCTCTTTGCCGTGTTTTCTCAGTCTGTACCATACTTACTTACTTAGTTGGCGCTACAATCGTATGTTGGTCTTGGCTCATCTAAGAATTTGCGCCAGCCATTTCTGTCTTTCGCTTGCTGGCGCCAGTTGGAAATTCCAAGCTTCGTCAGGTTGTCCTCTACTTGGTCTTTCCAACGAAGATGCGGTCGTCCTCTTCTGCGTTGACCGCCGCTGGGTACCGAATCGAATGTTTTCTTCACTTGAGCATCGTCTTTCATGCGCTGAACATGACCAAGCCAGCGAAGCCGCTCGATTTTAATGCGCTTGACTATGTCGATGTCAGCATACAGCTCATATAGTTCATCATTCCACCGTATTCGATACTCGCCATTGATGCAGATTGGTCCGTAGATCTTACGAAGAATCTTTCTCTCGAATGCTCCTAAAGTCTTTTCATCTAAACTGCTCAGCGTCCAGGTTTGTGATGCGTAAAGTAGGACGGAGCGTGATTTTCGTTCGTCGAGAGAGGGCTCTGCTTCTCAATTGCCTACTGAGCCCAAAGTAACACCTGTTGGCAAGAGTTATTCTTCGTTTGATCTCAATGCTGATGTCGTTCGTTGAGTTAATGCTGGATCCCAGATAAACGAAGTTCTTCACAACCTCGAAGGAGGTATTGTCAACTGTAACGTGGGTTCCAAGACGCTGGGACTGTTTGTTTGTTGACACTAAGTATTTCGTCTTATCTGAATTCGCTGCCAGACCCATTCGACTTGACTCTCTTTCTAATCTGGAAAATGCTGCACTGACTTCGCGCGTATTATGGCCAATGATATCGATTCGAGTCTGTACCATATAGTCTCAAATTTGCGAAAAATTCTGCATACCCTTGGTACACAAAGGATTTAAAGACACTTCGCAACAATAGGAATAGGGCATGGAAGAAATATGTTTGTAGTTTTGACTCAAATGACCTAGAAACATACAAACGTTTGTTTCTGGAATTTGAGAATCGCTCTGCTGCATTATATAATGAGTATTTGGATAATATGAAGCTGAGTATTTTGTCTAATCCAAGAAAATTTTGGGGATTTATTAATGTTAAGAAGAAGACTGATGGATTTCCTTCTTCTTTCAAATTTCAGGATGGATTTACTGACGATTCTACTATTCTTTGTTGCCTATTTGCCAACCTTTTTAATGAATCATTTTGTTCAGATTATTTTAATCATGATTTATCGAATATGGGTTATATGAACAACGCACCCAAAGTTTCTTTGGGGCATATATCTTTTACCTCAGAGGATATTTTTAAGTATATTGAATCAATCGATGAAGATTTTAGCGCTGGACCACATGGAATTCCTGCTGCTGTGTTAAAACAATGCGGCTCTATTTTGTGTGAACCACTCTCGTTACTTTTTAATAAATCAATTAATGAAAGTAATTTTCCTCTTTTTTGGAAAAAATCTTATATCGGTCCTATTTACAAATAAAGGTTGCAGGAATGACGTCACTAATTATAGGCCTATCGCTAAGCTGTCTTCAATTCCTAAACTTTTTGAATAGTGTACGATCGAGTGAAAATTCACTGTGAGCAAGTCATGACAACTCGTCAGCATGGTTTTGTTACTGGCAGATCCACTGTGTCTAATCTCCTCGATTTCACTACATTCTGCTTAAAATCTATTGATTCTGGTAGCCAGGTCGATTGCATTTACACTGACTTTGGCAAATATTTTGATAAATCTGTGATCACAAGCCTTAATCGCTAAAGTCGAGTTAGGACAAAATGGTGTTAGTAACGTGACTGAAATCACAACATGCAAATCTATATGTCAACAAAATTTTATACGTGTTGTATAAAATATACGGGTAATGCAGCGAAAAAACCAAATAACTTAAGTCATTTTTAGCAATGATTATTTTGCCATAACAGCCTAACTCATAAATTTTTTTAATAACTTTTCCAACTCAATATTTTTATTTGGGAAAAACAGCTAAAGTTGAGATTAAATCTTCTCAAATCATTAGAAAATGTTCCAAAGTTGAGTTAAGTGGTAAGGGGAAAATACAGTTTGTATGTTTTGTCTTCCTATTTTGAGTTAGGTCACTATTCCAAAAGAAACTTTTAAACATTGAATGATATCAAAAAGCATAAAAGTCAATTTAGGTTTTTACTCCAAATTATTTAAGGACGAAAAATGAGTTGAGGCATTGTCACAACTCGAGTTAAGCGTAAGGATAAATTTCAGCATTACAAGTGCACTTTAAGGAGTAACCAAAGAAATGCAAACATCTTGAAATTTCACATAATTTTAAGAGAAATATTGAAAAGTAAAACATATTTACTTCTGTCACAATTTAATCATAAAAAAGCAAGCTCAGCCGAAAAGTAGATTAGCAAAGTTAAAAAAGAATTTTAGTTACTATTTTTCTCAAATACATAATCGAAAAAATATAAAACTGTTTTTTGTTAGACGTAGAATTGCTGCAGCAAATGGAAAATCGTGAAGCATTTAATTTTGATTCTAATGATGAAAGATTCTATTAAAAATCCAGATTTTCGCTCAACATCTAATTCAGAAATTTCAGGAAGTTCAGAACACGAGGAAAATGTGTTTTTTAATACACGGTTGCGTGCGATCAGTAATAAATAAAAAAATTGCACTTTTAAACGCAATAAAGTTGAATTATTTGAAACACTTTCTGGAAACGAAAACAAGGGCAGAGTTTGACAAAGATTTGACAAATGCATGAAAAAATGTCGAGAACAAATTTTGTATGAGCAGGAAAAAATACTTGCTTAATATACTACAGGTATATCATCATTTCCTGCGAACATCTTAAAAACTATAAGGGACCTTCCATGTATATCCATTGAAAAAAAGAGCTGCTTTACCTCAAACAGTTCATAAATCAAGATTACCACACGCTTTACGATAATTTACGTTCAAGCGAGGATGAGCGAAATGTACACCTTGACTTGGTTGAAAATTTGAAAGTGATATAAAATCAAACCCAAAGTCTTTTTGGCGGTTTGTGAAATCAAAAAAAGGATCCTCTAATATCCCTGCGTCGATGTTTTTAAATAATAACACTTCAAATAATGCTAGTTTTACAGCTAATCTTTTTGCTAATTTTTTTCTCTCTAACTATGAGCCTGTAAGTCCGGTTGAGTTTGAGGTGCAAGACGATTTTATATCTCAGATAGACTTTGGACTTCTCTCTTTGACAAGAGAGGATGTCGTTGAAGGCATTATAAGGCTTAAATCGTCACATAAATTAGATCTCGATGGTCTTTGTTCTTTCTTTCTAAAACAATGCATGCATACTGTGGCCTATGCCTTAATGCATATTTTTAATAAGTCGCTTAGCTCGGGAATTTTTATAGACAGCTGGAAAGTGGCGTATGTAACATCTATACATAAATCGGGTTCGAAGAATAATGTCAAAAATTATAGACCGATCTCAAAACTTTCTACAATTTCAAAATTGTTTGAATCAATTGTTAAGGCAAAATTGTTTTTTGCTGTAAAGAATATTATATCTCCTCATCAACATGGTTTTATGCCCGGTCGATCAACGGTTTCAAACTTGGTAATTTTCTCTGAATATTGCTTATCTTCGTTTCAGAAAGGTTATCAGGTTGATGTCGTTTATATGGACTTTTCGAAAGCATTTGATAAGGTCTCCCACTTCCTCTTGGTTAAAAAACTGCAGAGGTTGGGGTTTCATTCAAGTTTTCTTAGCTGGATTAGGTCCTACTTATCCAATAGGCAGTGCATTGTTGCTTTCGATAACGTGAAATCTTTCCCATATGTGGCTACGTCTGGCGTTCCTCAAGGTAGCATTTTGGGCCCTCTTCTCTTTATTTTGTTCATTAACGATATAACTTCCCTCTTTCATCACAGTAATTGTTTGTTATATGCTGATGACCTAAAGATTTTCCTTAAAGTCAAATACGCGTCGGATAATGAAGTTCTTCAAAGTGAAATTGATAAATTGAATCATTGGTGCTATAAAAATTGTCTCTTGTTGAATCTAGATAAATGTGTTTTCATGTCCTACTCGAGGTCTGCAAATGTTTGTCTGTCCTCGTATCATATTGCCACTTATAAGCTATCATCAGTGAATCAGTTCAAGGACCTTGGAGTTGTCTTTGATGTTAAATTTTCGTTCGTCCCACATTTGGACTATATTATTCCGAAGGCATATGCTATGCTTGCATTTATTCGTCGTAATGGTTCATGCTTTACGGATCCTTATACTTGGAAATCGTTGTATACTAGTTTGGTTCGTTCTAGACTTGAGTTTGCGGCCGTGGTTTGGAACCCACAGTATGCGATGCACAAGTTAAGACTTGAACGCATCCAAAAATCTTTCACTAGGGTTGCATTGCACTCTCTTAATTTTGTTGGTTCGATGCCGTCTTATGGTGCCCGATGTCTGTTAATTGGGCTAAAATCTTTGGAGATTAGGAGAAATATTTTATCACTTCTTTTTGCCCATGACATAATTTCTGGTGTAGTTGATAGTCCAGACTTGTTGGCAATGATAGATTTTAATGTGCCTGCTAGGACTCTTAGGAATTATGATCCGTTCTATTTGGAAATGTGTCGCACTAATTATGCTGCAAATGCGCCTATTTATAGAGTACTAAATATGTTCAATATTATAAGTTGCAATCATAATTTTGATTTCTGTATGTCTAAGGATCAAATGAGAATTTTTCTTAATAGCATTTTGTAATTATTATTTCTTAATAACTTTTTTCTGTTCTAGTCTGTAAGAAATATTGTTCGAAGACTAATGAATTAAATAAATAAATAAAAAAATAAAAATAAAATGTTGCAAATGATGAATAATGAATAATCTATTTAAATATGTGCTTTCTTTTGTTTTGTCTTTAACTGGTTTTAAAAATTGTGTTATTTACGTAAAAACAATTTTAATTACTTTCTTAATTCACGATTTCAAAAAATATATGACTTTATGCATTTACAATTTCAAATAAAATGAATATAAAACAGCATGAGTTTTCTTTATTTTTGTTTTCTGGTTTAATCTCCGATGATGATTTAAGAGTTAAAGAAAATAATTGATTAGGTGACATAATAAAATGATTCGACAATCACATGTTTCAATCAGAATCTTAAACCGCGTTTGCACAATAAATTTTTCTGATGTTTGCATACAATTTTGAACGCTTTTTTTTTTTAAATTTACTGTGGAAACGCTGCTTAACTCAATAAAAAAAATTTTCGATCATGTAAGTGTAATTTGGAATAAACTCAAGTAAGGTGTCTTAGATATGTATTATAAGTTCGGGGCATAACAGACAAATTTGACTTAGGATAATTATTTTTGCCTTTGTTCTCAAAGCATAAAAGCTTTATTCGAAATAGGATACGGAAACGATAATTTCTTAAAAAGGAAAAACAACCTAAGTCGCGTTTTTGCCATTTCCGCCCCTTTTCCATTGAGTAAATAATGCGCAAATAAACGGATATTAAAATTATGTCAATTTCCTTCAATTTTGCATAAAAATTTTTGTTATCAGAGTTACACAATGTTTCACAGAACATTTTAAAGCTTCAAACTGCTCTACTAAAAGTATAAAAAACTGACTTTAGCTGTTATGCCTTGTGGCCACAGAAATAACCACACAATCTAATTTTATTAAAACTTCAATTAATGGCATTTCCAGAGTATTTTGTAAACTTGATCAAATTGTATTTGATGTAGCGATCTTATCAAATACGGTTCCGAGGCGTGTTGTCTTGTGAATTTGTTGCAGAATCGGACTTTCCTCAAGGAAGTCACCTGGGTCCACTTCTGTTTATTTTGGCAATTTTTAATGTTACCCACATCATCTGTATATTTTCATATCATCTGCATAAATATGCATAAATATGCAGATTATATGAAAATATACAGAACAATTGATTCTAATGACAGTTCAGACCTGCTCTAGTCAGACTTCTAATCTTTTGAGGTTTGGTGTTCTAAAAATAACATGTTTTTAAGTCCAGATTAATGTCAAACTATGCCCTTTTTGCGTAAAAGGAAAAAATTTTTGAGTACAAAATTAAAGATACTGCTTTAAGTCGTATAACTACCGTCAAAGACCCTGGTATACACGCTCAAAAATCTTGGACTAAATTCTAATAAATCTTGTATTGTATATATGATGACACCGAAACTGTATTAAAATTTAATTAACGGTATATATTACAATTGATTTTTTTTCTCTCATGGGACTAAATTTTAATACATGCTTGTATTAAAATATTTTTTACAAAAATAAAAAATTAAGAAAACATGTGGGATTCGAACCCACTACGTTTAGGTTATAAGTTTTTGGCTCTACCAACTGCTCTATGAAGCCACATGTATAAAGAAATGATAAACATGCATAAGAACCGAACCAAGCCGAACGCTGTCTTTAAAGACTAATCCAACCTGTATTAAATATTATTCCAGGTTTTATTAAAAAATGTCTAGTATTTTGAAGAGTTTGAATTCTAATAGAATAAGTATTAAAAAATGCATGATTCCAACGATTGGATTAAAAATCAGAGTCCAAGATTTTTGACCGTGTATGCATGGATTCTAAATTGTCGTTTAACATGCATATTGATAGAATTTGTAAAAAAGCATCTTCTATGCGTGGTTATAAAATACTGGGCCAAAGAGTTTGATAGCTTAATAACAACTACAACGCTGTATTATTCAATTGTGCGTCCTCACTTGGAGTACGCAAGTCAAGTATGGTCCCCACATTACAATGTGCATGTTGATCGTATAGAAAGAATTCAAAAACGTTTTGTTCGGTATGCTCTAAGAGGCTTGAGTGGAACTGACACATTTAACCTTCCTCCATATGAGGATCGCTTAAAATTATTAAAGATGCAATCTTTGAGTGAGAGAAGAAAATCTGCTGATATCGTTTACTTACACCAACTCATAACTGGTGTATTCGATTCTCCAGAACTTCTTTCTCTTATAATATTTAACACTAACCGTAGAAGCAGTAGAAACTCTAACAACTTGATTTATTTACCATTTAGTAGAACAAACTATATGTTAACTGCTCCATTAAATCGCATGAGTACCTTTGTTAACAACTGTAGCGTGTTTGATGTTAACTTGTCGAAAGGTCAACTCCTAAGTAGATTGAAAACTAATGAAGGATAAGATCTATGTAAACGCATGGCTAGTTGTTATGTCTTGTGTTGTCCCTGAGCCCAACCCATATTATGGTGGGTAAATTTACCTCCCTTTTCGTTTTTTTTGACCATTTTTATCGATATCTTTGAGATATTTCAATGATATTTGGGCTAGTTCTTAAAATGATTTATTGCGGAGAAAGTGTGAAAAAGCTTTAGTAGCTAAACTCCATTGTTATTGCATAGATTCATCTGTTTCTTCTGCTTCTTCTTGTAAATTGCAACAAATGTCTCCTAAGGGAGCATCTAGTTTTTTACCACTGTACCAGTGCTCGAGTCTCGCCATCACCTGATGGAAACGTTCGCCATGCTCATCAGTTTCGTCTGGGGATTGTAGTCCTAATTTTTCAGCGTGGTAACGCGAGGCACTAGTACAGTGGTAAAAAACAAGATGCTCTCTTAGGCGACTTAGGTTGGAATTTACATGAAGAGCAGAAGAAACAGATGAATCTATCTGAGAAAATTATAAAAATATGTATGAAAAACTTAGTTTTAATACCTTTCAGGACGTTTAAGGGACAAGGCTGGTTAATTTTGTTTAATTTGTAATTTCATTTCTCGCCACTATATCAGGGAGAACTTTCTCCATCCAAAAGCTTACTTGTTTTTGTTTGAACAAAGCTTTTATAAGAACAAAAAGGTTTTTTTTTTATTTATGAGGTCAATTTGAACCATAAGAGTTATGTTTCGAGAGTTTTACTGATTTAAGAACTTATTCTCCAGGTAATTCCTAATGTTTCACTCATTGGTATGAAGTTTTTCTAACAACAACTGCATCAACATGTTTTTGAAACTTCAATTTCTCGAAAACGAGACAAAGGATTAAAAAACGGTAAGCGCCATTAAATTCAGAGTCCTCAAATTATTCTGAAATAATATGTCTCCAGCTTATTTGATACTTGGAAATGCACAGTGTTATTATTATTTCAAGAAAATAATAGTGTAAAATTAAAAAAAAAATATACTGAAGTTGTTCGAAAATGTTTCTTTGGGGTAGGCATTTTTCTCATAGGCTAAGGTATTTATTTTTTTTTTTTTTTATTTAAAAAACTTGTTGATATATAAGAATATTCTTTTGCATGCCGAATTAACATTGGATATAACAACATTTAAGACACGAAATGCAAATTAATGTTACATAATGCTATCAATAACAATATTACTTAAAAAGACTAAAATTTAAACTTAAAAATTTAAACAATGAATAATTATTCCTTAAAAAGTAATTAGAGAATAAGAGAAGAACAAGAAAGAGTGAGGAGAGAAATTTAAAGTTAAGAAAAGTGTTTGAAAATTAAATGCTTAAAGTTAATTTTATTAGAAACGATTTTAATACTATTAGGTAATGAATTCCACGACCTAATGACACTGACGAAAAACAATCTACTGGAGTTAAGGAAATTGTATCTAGGGATAATGAGGTTCATATTTCTACTTGACCTGCAAAACTTCAACTTATCAAAAAGATATGTAGGACTACGTGTATAGATAATTTGGTGTAGGAATATGCAATTTTTAGCTTCTAGGTAACTTGGTAAGTCACGACCAAGTAATTTTTTACAATAGACAGAGATATGATCAAACTTTATAAGACCGTATACATAGCGCGCTGCATTATTAAAAGCTACCAGGAGCTTATGTAGAGACCGAGAGTCAAGTTTGCAGTACACAACTTCAGAGTATGTTATGATTGGCATTATCAACTGCAATACAAGTTTTCTTTTTGTTTCAACTGGCACAAAACCGGATGTCATTCGGAGATTACGTAGAAGATAATATACTTTTTTTACGCATGAGTTGATGTGATCATCGCAGGCAAGGAATGAATTTATTTGAAAACCAAGATTTTTGGCCTTACTTACAAGTTTCAGTTTAACTGTATTAAGTAAAATTGGAGGCAAATCATCATGGTAATATGGAGTTTTAGATATAGGCAAAACAAATGATTTCGTGGGGTTCAACGTGAGCATATTCTCATCTGCCCATTTAGACACCAAAGCTAAGTCCTCGTTAACACTAGCACATAGATCTTCAACCAGGCCAATTGGTCTGGATAAGTACAATTGGAGATCATCTGCATATGCATGCATAGTGACGTGTTGGCACTTGCTGAAAATATCATTTATGAGCATTGTAAATAGTAATGGCCCATACGCACTCTTTGAGACCTTAGCAATAGATAGTTCCTTAGCAAACGGACCGCAGATTTTGAAAATTGAAAATTTTGAGCTAGTTTTTTGCAGAGAATAGAGTGGCTGACGGTGTCGAATGCTTTGGAGAAATCCAGCAAGCAGAGCAATGTCAAGTCAGCATTATCGAAATGTACTCTTATATCATCCAGTATTTTGACCACAGCAGTGGAACAGCTGTGCGCAGGCCGAAAACCAGACTGGTGATGCGATATGAGGTTAAAAAGACTTAAATGATGGGATATCTGTTGCGCCATGAGCGATTCACATATTTTAGACACCGAGGACAATAGGCTTATTGGACGGAACTCGCATGGGTTGCAAGCATTGGGCTTTTTTGCTATAGGAATAATAGTCGCCACTTTTTAAATCTCAGGATAGCACGAGGTGGTAAAGCAGTGATTTATTATATGGGCGAGCGGACTAAGAACATGTGGTAAAATAAGCTTTATAAACCTAATGGAGATTCCATCTTCCCCAGATGCATTCGATTTTATTTTCTTTATACAGTAAGCTATATCCAATTCACTTACAGCATTAAACCGAAATGCGTTCGAAGACTCAGGATCAAAACTATTATTATTATCATCAGTTTGTTGAGTTTCAGTTGATGAAGAATTTGTGACAAAATAATCATTCAACTGATTGGGGTCTAGATCGCAAGCTACAGAGTTTTTGCTGCATATACCGATACTTTTTAAGTTTGCCCACAACTGCTTGGAGGGTAGCGTAGGATTAAGTTTGGATATAAAATATTCTGATTTGGACCGCCTAACAGCGGATGTGGCATCATTCCTGGCTTTTTTGTGCTCATTCCAGTTCAAGGTGGTGTGGTTGTGCTTCCATTTACAATATGTTTTGCTACGGTTTTTGAGAGCTGCGTTAACAGATCGCGTGAACCATGGACAACTACTATTTATGACGTGACGCGTGCGCAAGGGAACGTGCATATTAAAAATTTATTAATAATGTCAATGAAAAAATTTAACTTTTCATCCACTGATTGTAAAAACCAGCTATCTGACCAATTAATTAAAGCCAAATTCTGATGCAAAGAGTTATTATCGATAGACTTAAAATCCCGATACGTAAAAGAGATTTAATAATTTTATATTATCTCGAAATAGGAAGAATAACACTGTAGGGATGAAAAGACACACCAAAATGTCAATTAGTTTTTTCCAATCAAGTCAAAATCTCGCGATATTTGCTTTTGAAATTCAGTTATATTCCAAATATGAATGTATTCTAGTTATTACTAACTCTATTTTCACATTTAAGGTATTTTAAAAAAAAAATAAAAATTAATTTTAAAAAATATAAAAAGTTTTTCTATAGAATTATAGAATGCTTGATATTTTTCTCAGCACTTATAATAATAACTTCACTTCTTATTATTTTCTTACTAATTATGCTTATTGCTTACGTAAAGGAATTTATTTATATATTAATGTATTTATAGCAAATACCATGTTTCTTTATTAAAATAACCTTCTTGAGATGAAACATGTTGCTATGTGAGCTAGGTTTTACTGCGCTGATTAAAGTCTGATTTAAACAGAAGTTATAAAGTATTAGTTATAGTGAGAGTTACAAAGTTATAGTATTTTTAATTCCGTCATGACGCAAATACATAACGCATTTTGCTGAAACAAAAAACTGAACTTGGGTTGGTGTATCAGTGAAGACTTTTTGTGGCGGCGTAAATCATTTCTATAGTAGATTGCCTCCTGAATGAGTTTTGGAACGCATGCATAAATATTTTTCTGGTAAAATCTAGCACAAAAATATTGTTTATAGCACAGTAAAAATGACAGTATGCTCGTAACTCTTATATACCACTATAAGGAGATGGAAGTACTACGATGTACGAGCATAATCCAAAAAATTTGCTTCATTTGGATAGCTTTATAATTTTCATGACGTCATTTTGGATAAAAGCTGTAGTTTTAATTTAATTTTTCCAAAGTTCATACTTAAAGTTAGCTCAAAATATCGAAACTTTTGTATGCAATAATCAAGTCAATTTTTTAGTTGTTCTAGGATTTATAATGGTTTTGCTGTGACGTCACTCTATCTGTGAGGTATTAAATTTTTTAATTTGATTTTTGAGTTGGCGCATTTTTCAGTGAGTGTAGGAGAATAAAAAGAATTCAAACAAAATTGTAACCACAAAAATACATTGTAGATCTCAACTCAGTTAAGTTAAAAGTATTGCCACTTCATCTGGCATCAACCATCAGTGTTTATAGCTTTCTTCATCAAATATAGCAAAATGAAGCCACTTCATTTGCATTTGCGCAAAACAAATGTACAAGGCAACTTAGAAATAATCAAAAAATTGTTTAAAATCAAACACAAGTTCTGAGTTCAGCTGCACACAAAACGTTGTAGTGGTTTTTCAAGTTGTTTAAAAGGTTATGATTGTTGTGTGGAATGGCACCTACAGCTACCAGGGTTGCAGTTAGGAGGAGAGGGGGGTGGAAGCAGCCGTTTTGGTTTGAGCAAGCATGTTGCTGCGGTTGAAAGTTCTTCTCAAATTATGAAATTGCATTAGTGGTGTAAAGCTATGCACCAAGCACACTCATACTCAGAAAATAAAAACACTGTAGTACCAAACATACAACCGCTAACCTACATGACCCCAAATAACTCAGGTGCACTATCGCACTTCAACCAGCAATAACCGCAAAAGTAGCTCACAGCAAAAAAGGCCAGAAACTTCAAAAGCTACGAAGAGCTGAAATGCTATCCTTTTGTGTGGCTTCATTGAAAGCATAGCAAGGATTCTGGAAATGCGGGTCTGTCTGTGATACGGTTTGAATGTAGTTTGAAGTTTGTTTAAGACCAGCTGAATGAGATAATGCAAGTCGTGTGGTTGTAGATGAAATAAACCGAACTGCAAAGCACAATATGTGAATGAGCCAAACAATTTGAAGGGCCGGCAGTGTACGTGGGTGTGAATTCATGCGTGTGTGCGTCTGTGTGTGTGTGCACAAGATAAGTGGCTGCAATTTATGCTACACTGCTGTAGTTTTTAATGAGTTTAATTTATTTTTAGGTCACTCAAATGCTACAAAATTGAATAAGATTTGAAAAATGCCAGACGATGTTTTATAAAGTGTTCTATTCCTTTGCAAAGAATATAGTTTGCTATGTATTGCATATTTGCTAAGCATTTGAATTGAGTTAAATGCGAAAAGCTTGATAAAAATTTTAGGTAATAGCAATTTATCACGATGAAGTGAGCTTTGAAGTTGAGGTAAGTATTGTTGTTAAAGTTGGGCATAAGAAAGAAAAAGGTATTCTGGTATTATGTACAATATTTTGTTGTTCGAAATGATTTCCTATCTTTTTGAGAATAAAAAATCGTATGTATATATACACAAAAAAATGAAAACTTTATGAAAAATTCTCAGTGACATCTATGAGTATTTTCTTGCAGTTCAATTTGTTATCATATTAAATTTGATAAGTCAGTGACTTTTTTAAAAAAGTATTTATTTTTTTTGTAAAAAAAACGTTGCATTACTCAGCATTGTCGTCTTTGAGATCGATACATTAACAGCCCTATTCTGGCAAATTAAAAAATTGTTAGCCAGTATTTTGAATATTTCTATGTGTTTTTTGTAATTTTTTTATTTGTAGTTTGTAATTTGGCTTTATTCATATATTAGTACATAAAAAATAGTTATTCTTTTGCGTACAATAAAATAGTATAATATATATCTTGAACAAACATAAGGTCAGAATGAAAAAGAAACAAACAGTTATTAAATTTATATTTATTTCAAAACAAAATTTGAAGCTCAAATATAAAAAATGTTGATAAAAATTGTCAATTGCTTTTCAGTTATTGACAATTTCATTAAAACATTTTGTTTTTTGAGCTTTAAATTTTGTATTGAAAACAACAAACACATAGAAATATTCAAAATACTGGTTAGCAAGTTGTTAATTTGCTAGAATAGAGCTTTTAGTCCCCATTGATTTTTTAGATTTATGTTAAAAAGCCCATGATTTTTTTTGGTCATAGTCTTTTTTCGTACGTTGACTTCTCTTAAAAATAATTTTTTTTTTTCATGTGAAATATTTTGAAAATAGTATAATGACACTAGAACTCAAAATGTTTATATCTAGAAAAAATAATTTATGTATGACTTTTCCAAAATTTCGCCTTAATACATTAACAGGGTATAGATAAACTTAAGTCAGGTTTTAAGAGTGAAAACATCGTTTAGATCTCGGAAGAGGGGTCAGCTTTAAAACCACTTTATAGAGATTTGGCTTTTTTTTCAAAACCAACAAATGTTATCAAATTTTCCATGGCTTTCCATTCAATGCATAATTTTAAAGAAGAGATAAATGAATTTTTTTACAAAACGCACATCTGCTAAAAGGCAAATAAAACTACAATGGTAATTATATAGAGAATTCCCAATTAAAAGTTCATCAAAGAAAGTGCCCAATTACATTTCCTCACAGTTTTGAGTGATACAATTTTTTTTTATTTTAAAATACTCTAGCTTCCTTAAACATTTTTTTCTTGAAGTTTATGAAGTAATTGGTGATTAATAAATTAAATTTTCTGTTGGAAATGCCCAAAATAGGCCTTACATGTCATTCCTGTAACCTGAACTCGATCAAAATTAAAACAGTTCAAAGAGTTTAACTTGCGCAGTTTTTATTTCTACATGTGCTAGATGACAAGATCACAATATTACGTATGCCTTGTTAATTTTTTGCTATTTTAAATAATTATAAAAATTTACTAACATATGGGCATTTCCACAGAAACCATTATTTTATGATATTATATAAGAAAAACATTTAAATTTTATTGATTAAAGCAATTATATAAATTCATTAAAAATGGTGATCAAATCGTCTCCTCTGTTTCACAAATGTAGTTTGTGTTTCCTTTACTTTTTTGTTTTAGTAAAAATTGGCTAAGAATTGGCTAATAAAGGCATTGGCTAAGATAATGAAAAAATGGTTGAGGCAAGGAAAGGACAATATATGAAATTTTTATTTAAATAAATAAACTACATAGTTATTTAAGGACCTTATCACCACTCTATTACCCAACTAATGGAATAGAAATTTAAGTAACGTAACGCCAGATCAAAAAGCCTAACAAAAAAAAAAACCAGAGAAAATTTTTTAGTTTGATCACTTGGAAAATAAACTTATGTTATTTCAAATCCTTCTAAAAAAAGTTGTATGCAAAAAATCTTGCAAAATTCAGAGAGTCTCGCAAATTTTTTAATCCAAGTCAAAAATCACTTCCGTTTCCTGTAACGTAACTCCCGCACATATTTTTGCTTACATCTTTAAATTCTTTGGGTTTACCGTTGACATTATTTATAGTTGTCAATATAGTGCTACTTAATTACTACGCAAATATAAAAAAGCCTCATTGAAAATTAGACATTTTCATTACTTTTTTTTATATTTCTTCATACAAATCGTACGTAACGACAGTGTGGAAATGGAATAAATGTTTCATCTAGAAACTTTTTGTCTATTGATTTTACCACTTTATGAAATTCTTTTCTTTTTGAAATTTTTTGAATAATTTTTATATAGTAAGCAAAACTAAGAGACAAGTATTATTTGAGCGCCCTCTCAGTGTGGCTTTTTGAACTACTTATATTCAAGTTTCAAAAATGTAACAGTGATTTTGAGTGCGAAGCTCAAGTGCAAAACCAAACTTATTTGTTATAAGTTTCGGACTCAAAATTTATAAGTTTTAAAATAGCCATACCTGCAGCACTTGTAAGTTTGGTCTACAATTCAGATTTTTGGCCATCAGTGGTGCGTGTGAAACCTTTTTATGTTTCAAAAAACTGCCTGCGCCCGCCAAAACAAACTCAGCGCACTTAAAAAAACTATCTAATAATGTTAATATTTTATCGAATAATGGCGGCATTTTGAGTCCTGTCAATAAATTTCTATAACTTTATTACCAAAATTCGGGTGACCTCCGTACAAAGTCCACTCAGTTTTCTTAAAATATTATGGATTGTTCTTTTGATGTTATCGCTTTAACGGAGACTTGGTTACATCAGAGCATCTATACATCTGAAATCTTTGATGAAACGTTCGAGGTTTTTCGCCGTGATCGATCATTGACATCAACTAGCTTAACAAGAGGTGGTGGTGTCTTAATTGCTATCCGTGCAGTTTATCGCTGTCAGCAGATACCATTGCTAAACACATCCGATCTCTTGGAACAAATATGAGTTCGTGTAGATTGCCCTTGGTATGGTGATTGTTCTAACTATATTAAAAGTATATATATATTTGTATCTTATATTCCACCTTGCTCTTCAAGTGAAGTTTATTCTATGCACTTTATTAATATTTTGAACGTAATTGATAGGCTCAAAGATAATGAATACCCGATTGTATTGGGTGATTTCAACTTAAATAGTGTAAATTATACTTATTCTAAGGATATTTTAAGTATGATTCCGAACTCGATGTGCAACAATTTGGAAATTGATTTTTTAGACTCTATATATTCCTTGGGTCTGATTCAAATAACCTCTGTCACAAATAGCTTGAACAAAATCTTAGATCTTATTTTTATTGATAATGAGCTAAATGCCAATTGTGTTGAATCGGATTTACTTCTTTCAAATAATAGTTTTCATCATAAAGCACTTTTAATACAATTAGAAATTCTTATTAATGATACATCTGCCATAGAAGAAGATACTTTTGTTTTTGCATTTAAAAAAGCTGATTACACAGCGATATCTACATTTTTATCGAGTGTGGATTAGCGTCTGGGTTTTGGTGATATCTTGTCAGATAATTATGACTTTTTATCGAAATTATAAATCAAGCATTTACTTGCTTTGTTCCTATTAAACAGACAAAGAAAAGTTCTAAGCCGGAGTGGTTCAATAAAAGTCTTTCAAAATTAAAAAATCGTATGAACAAATTGTTCAAAAAAAGTCGTCTTTTCGTCAAAACTATTTACAGGCGCGTAGTGAATACGCATCTCTTAAAGAATCGCTCTACTAATCTCACCTTAATAAGCTGGAGTCTGATATTAGAGAAAATCCAAAGAACTTTTGGAATTTCTTGAATAAAAAAAGGAAAAATATGTTCTTTAACGAAAAAACTGCCAGTAGCACTTCAGACGTCACAAATCTTCTTGCTGATTATTTTCAATTGAATTTTTTATAAGACGACGGAGATGACGTGAACTGCCCTTTTTATTATAACGACATCCCTATTATTGATATGGATTCATTAGTACTTTCTGATGATGATGTCTTACAAGATTTGCTCACTCTAGACATTAATAAAGGAACTGGTTCTGATAATATTCCCCCAATATTTCTAGAAAACTGCGCAGCTGTGCTAGCCCATCCATTAGCGCTTTTATTTAATTTATCTTTAAAGACAGTTCAGCTTTTGAATATTTGGAAAGAATCCATTATAATCCCTATCCATAAGTCTGGCTCTGAGCAAAATATAGCTCATTTTCCCTAAGCCATTAAAATATAGCCCTTGATCCCTAAATTATTTGAGTCAATTGTCAAAAAACACATTTATGCTAGAATTAAAAACTCTATCTCTTAATTCCAACACGGTTTTGTTAGTGGTAAATCTACTTCTACAAACCTAACACTGTTCTCTCTCTTCATTAAAACTGAAATGGAAAAAGGCAATCAAATTGACGTCATTTTTACTGATTTCGCTCAAAATCTATTACCAACCATTCTGGTGTGCCCCAAGGAAGCCACTTTGGACCTCTATTGTTTGTCTTGTTCATCAACGACTTCCCAAACTTTTTACAGCATACTAATTGTTTGATGTATGCTGATGATGTTAAACTGTTTAATTCGATTTCTTCACCTTCCGACCATCGGCTTCTTCAAATTGATTTAAACAATATGATTAAATGGTGTTCAGTTAATAGACTTTATTTAAATGTTGCGAAATGCAACATTATGTCTTTTTATATGAAAAAGAACCAAATTTTTTCAATTACTCAATCGTAAATAGTGGTCTTTCACGTGTCGAGTCTACATCTGATCTGAGAATTCTATTTGATAGAAAAATTTCTTTTTCCAACCATTACGATTGCATAATTACTAAAGCTAATGCAATGATGGGTTTTTGAGGCGTAATTCGAAGGAATTTAAGGATCCATATACCCTTAGAACATTATTTTTATCTCTAGTAAGGTCTATCTTGGAATATGGATGTGTGATCTGGGATCCATATTACGAGGTAGATTCTTTGCGATTGGAAAGAATACAAAAACTTTTCACTCGTTACATAATGTTTAAATTAAATTGGAATTTTATGCCAACGTACGTATCCAGGTGTGCTCTTCTAGGTCTTAATACCTTAGCCTCTAGACGTAAATCTTTTCTTGTTATTTTTGTTCGCGATATAATTATGTCACATATTATGACTGCGCGCCACTCCTCGCTCTTTTAAGAATATATGCGCCCGAGAGATATTTTAGGCAAAGAGATTTTTTTTACATTCCGTATCATAGGACAAACTATGGCCGTAATGATCCTATTAATAATATGTGCTTAGCGTTCAATTCCATAGGTGCTCATAAAATAGATCTCACTCTGAATAGACAAACTTTTAAACAAAATTTATTAAGAATTGTTTAAAATGAATTTATAAAAGTGTAATATTCTTTAATATAATTATGTTTACATTTTATTAGTTTTATACCATATTTTTTTTATAATTTATATGTTATTACTCAAACTGTTAAACGATTGTTGATAGTTAAAATCGAAATAAATAAGTATATATTATAATTATTTAAACCAAAAATGTTGTCATTTTTGTAACCAACCGTGTGTTTTTTTAGTGATAGATTAAAACGAAATTCAATATAACATACAATATTAAAGTAGTTAGCAAATAAATGATAAAAACTTGCGAAAAAGCGTTTAAGTTTTCTCTGATACCTGATGCGATCTCCAAATAAAGACGATTTTTTCATTCCTGCGACCATCATTCCTGTAACCAATATTCCTGTAACAAGATTTTTTGATATTTGATATTTGATAATGATTTGAGTTGTGTGTGAGTTCCAAAAAACTAATAAAACTGATATAGGTGAAGGTTCTATTAATTCTACTGAATTTGAGGCAAATGTGGTTACCACAAGAACTGTTTTTGATTTTTATTAAAGCAGATTGTTGTGCTTATATATTGTAAGCTTACATTTAGTTACATAATATAATATGTAATCATTTTATTGCTTGCACTGTATTCACAGCAAGTTATCGTCACGCCACTCGAGTCAGATTTCTTACGAGTACAGTGGCCGTCAGTGCAGCTTAGCTTTTTTTTAAAAATTATTTCTGTTTTATTCCTTTGGCTATCTCAATATGGTGTGTAGGAGCTTTATCTAAAATAATTATTTAATTTTTTTAATTTTTTTTTTAATAAGTATAAAAATTTATAAGAGCTCTAGAAAAAAGTTGGTTGATTACTTCATCAATCAAGAGAAATGCAACTAAAATAAATTTAACAAAAAAGTTAAATATATTTTGAAATCTAAAACAGCTTTGCATAAAAAAGATAACTTAGAAAAAAAAACAAAAAAAATTCAGGAAATGGAGAAAGAAAGTAAAAGTAAATCGATTTGTGTCATTCCTGTAACCACTCAAAAACACACAAAATGCATAAAAATCCATTTCATAACGTCATACCAAGTGACCTCAAACGATTGCTACCTACTTTAGAGCCAAATGGTAAAAAAACCATGGTTCTCTCTTCAAGTTTTATTTTTTCATTTTTCTATTTTTCAACTGAAAAAAAGCACTTTTGGCGAAATTGCCCATAAATGTTATTAGAAAAATAATGTCTAGCCGACTTAAGGAGACAATTAAAATTGGGCAATTTCCGCAGTTAATAACTAAAAAATATAAATGACTGCGGTTTTAAGTATAAGATACCCATACGAACATCCTTAAATTTGTTTGTCGAAATTGGAAATTGTACAGCTCACCTATTAGGCGTTTTCATTTGAAATGACCCAAATATTAAGTATCGATCGGTTCCTCTTTTGCAAATAGGCTATAATTTAACTATGGTTTATTTAAAGTGCCCGTGTCTTGCTTGGTGTCTATATGAGCTAAGTTGGAAATCTATGTAATAGTTACCACTCTTGAAGCACATCCCAGTAGTCTCAGTCGTAAAGGAATCTTTAATGAATCATGCAGGGTTTTTCTTCATCTTTGACGAAACATGCTGATTCGATCATACATTTCCTTGACGAAAATCTCATATAAAAGTTCCAACTTCGTGCATTGTTTGAAAACTTTCTGTTTTCGATGAACGAAAACAAGACAGATTTGCTAAAGAGTTATCGACAAATGTATCTCATGTAAGTAAGTTTCTTTAAGAAATCATCATGACATTTTCGTGCACGATGCCTTGGACTGCTGTGATGCTTTGCTAAGCGTCATACTCTTTTTGCTCTTTCGCTTATTCGAAAAATAATCAATGGAGAGTGGTGTTTAAATTTTTTTGTTTATACACAAGAATACTTTTTGGTGCAAATATGGCAAGCAATAAAAGAAGCAAAAACCTACTTTATGCTTCCAAACGCTTTTGATGACATTCAATGTTTATTGTGTTATATGTCGTTGAAGATAAAAATCAAAAAAGCTATAAGACGGAATTGCCAATGCTTTTATTAGAAATTTAAGGAAATTTTGAACTTGAAAGGGAAAAGCTTTTCGTCAAAAAACATTTTTTTTTTATAGACTGAAGATGTGGATAGAATGTTCTTTAATGGAAGAAAACAGAAATTCAGAAGAATATTTGTAGCAGCTAAAATTGTCACTGTTGACTCTTATAAGTGTAGAAATAGAAAAAAGTTTTAGAAAAATTACAAAAAATTTCTTTCAGTGCAGTTTCTCTCTATCACCAAGGTAGTCTCATTTTTAATTTTGCCAACCGCTGCTCTGCAGTATTAAATTTTCAACTTAATTTGTAAAAGCTTGAATATACACAACAATATATGTTGCTAGCAATGCAGCTGCGGCGAACTAGTATTGATTTTAAAGATTAAATTTAATATTATTAAAATAGAAATTAATATAGCTGAACTGACAAACATGACTGATTCAAGCGAATGAAAAGATTTACTAAAAAAAAGTTTTCTGTTTTTGACAACTCGAGAAAAAATTTCACAAACTCATAAACAAATCCACTCTATATGCAGTTTATTTTTTGAGGAAAGAAATTTAAAATTTTACAATTTATATATAAAATACTGTCATCGCTCCAAATATGAAGTGCAAATTTATGTTTGTGTAATATGCACATAGATTTATCAACATAACAATATTTTGTGTGTCTCTCATAACGCTAAGCCTTAAAATTGACGCACACAATCCTTGAATCCTTCTGCTGCTCTTTTGTTGCATATAAAACATGATGTTGTTGAAATAATCAAAATGAGTGATAGCAGATTTTTTTGTCTGCTTTTCTTTTGTTCTATTTAAGCAAGCAAACAAGAGACAGTCAAGGACACAGGAGTAGGGGAAAAAAGAAAGGAAAATATTAAAAAAAAATAAAATAAGTAGAGAAGTGCGTTATATTTTGAATCTTTCCCAGTAAACCGAAACTATCTTTTTTGAATTCATTTATGAAACTTTTCGGGTAGAGAAATACTTTTTTGGCACTCATAAATAAACCTTTTTGCTCTCATTCGTCGCACTAAAATGCCTCTCGAAAGCAAATCTTTTTTGTTTCGAACACAAGTTAAAAAACGAACCATAGAAAAGCGCTTTTTCGGCACTCGGAAATGAAACATTTTTAATCATAAATTGTCTTACTATTGCATATCGATAATAGGCTTTATTTGAACAAAGTTTTAATATTTCCAAAGACCTCGACAGCGAAATATTGCTCATAGAACTAAATTTATTCGAAACAATAAAATAAGAAGTGAAAAGAAATTGAATAATTATTTTAATGGAAAAAAAAATTTATGGATTCAGTCCTATCAAGGACGTAGTTTAGATAAAAACCGTAATATAAAAAAAAAAATTGTATCCAAAAACTTACGCAAAACTCGAACTGTACGTTTGTGGTTCAGTAAGAAGGAGCAACTTTCATGATTCTTTTTTGAACTCATTGGAATGTAAAAAACTAACATTTACAATTCATATATGAACTTATTTATGAATAAGCAATGGTTAATTTTAAAAGTAATTGTTTCCTACTAGACTGATAACAGAATGTTTCTTTTTAGGTTTAAAAAAATTTGTTAGTGTTGATTTTTATATGATTTAAATACAAATTCTACATTCTCTATTGAGCTCAATAAACGATTTTAAACTATCAAACAACTAGAATTTGTATTTAAAATCAAGTATGATTTAAACTATCAAACATTTAGAATTTGTATTTAAATCATATAAAAATCAATATAATAAATAACAAGGTCATTTAAAAAAAAAACTTTAAAATTTGTAAATAATTTTGCAATGTAGCTGAATTTTTTTTATGTAAATTTTTTAACGAATTTTATATTCTCTAGCAAGATAATTGATCATAAAAATAAAAAAAAAAAAATCACGAAAAAAATTTCTACCCGAAAACATACTCAAAACTTTCACTTTACGCAAAACTTTCGCATATGGTTCAGTGAGTTGTTAGTTGCTACATAAAATTGTGCTTTTACATAGATAAATATTTGTTTAAGCCAAAACTATGAGTTCTTATCATGGATTATTTGACATTGATGGAGGTGAAACTGATGCTGGAAGAAAGAGATGTACATACATGTGATGTTGTCATCACAACATTGCAAACAACGTTTTTTGTTGCTGTCTAATATTCAATGTGTGTTTTAAGTGACATTGCACATTTAAAAAAGGACTCAATTTAATACATGATTTGTGAAAATATTATAACACATAGAGAGTTGACATTTTTTCTTTACGTAAATAATATAAAAAAAAAAATTCCAAAATATTTTTTCTTTTTGAAACGAAGTGCCTATACGCGGCTTGCGGGTGGTGTGATTTGGTACAAGCCGTCACGTAACAGTGAGATTGCTGTGTGTGTATTCGTGCGAGTATCCCGCAGAATACCAGTGGGCAATTGCAGGAGTCCGAAGGCCTTCTAGCAGGGCTGCGTTAGGTTTTAAAGGCCTTCCACACTCCTTGCAAACACCCTTTTATTGCTTGTTTGAAATGGGAAAATTTGTCAGGCTTTCCGCTCTCCTTGCTCGAGAAGACACGTTACACCCAAAAAATATTTAGGATAAAATTACGAATAAAATCTTTGTAGAAATACAAACAGATTCTATTCGTAGAATGTACAAATATTTTGTACATAGTACAAACGTTTGTAGTGTTGGCCGCATGAAAAAAATTTTTGAATTCGAAACTTTGTACATTCTACAAACGCTTGTTTGTAAAAATCTATAATGTATAAATTTGTGAACTAAACGAACATTGTTTGATAATATACAAAGCGGTGGCAGCAGCGTTCGTATATTTGTTCGTATCTTTGTAGATGAAACGAATGCGTTTGTAAAATATACAAATATTTCTTTGTACAATGTACAAACGGTCATTTGTATAAATGAAAGTAAGCTTTCGGGAGCCCGGGTTCGAGACCCAACTCGGAAGAAAATTTGTTTTTGTTGTTTTTAAATCTACATTTTTTTACAAACTTTTCTGTGTATTAAAAATTTTTTTTTAATTTTTTTATAAATTTTCTTTTTACAAAAATATAAGAAAAGACTTGGAGTTTTCCATATAAATATTTTTATATAATATAATATGCAATGTGTTAGTTTACGGGAGCCCGGTTTCGAGACCCAACTCGGACAAAAAAAAAATTTTGTTGTTGTATTTTTATAATCTACATTTTTTACAAACTGTTCTGTTTATTTAACATTTTTTTTTTGTAAATTTTTTCATATTAAATAATATAGAAAGAATCAGAACCTTCAAAAGGTAGGCCTTACAGAAGAAATCATCCATACAGTGATCATGGAAGGTGTATTGACGCCAATAATAGCAGTGTTAGCATGCCTTCTTTGGCGAAGCACTCGCTAAAATGGCCACTCGGCTACAAAGCAGCAGGCGAGACCCCTACTTTAAATGAAAGCCGGGTAGCTATTTTCCCACTTACGATACCAATCTTTTGATGCAGATCTTATTTTTTAGAATCATTCTACAGGAAAATGCTGTTGGAGCGAAAATAGAAACCACCTTTGCATTTTTATGTATATATTGTGGGTGCTCTGACATGTAGCAACCCAAGATAGTTTTTATCTGGATATTTTCTTCACTTTTCATTATTTTTAAAAATTTCTACTGAAATGCACAATTTCGCAGAAAAGTGTAAGCATTTCTCATAAGCTATTTTTGTGTCAAATCAAAATATTTACATGCCACTACAGTCCTGAACTAAGCTTCATTAGCAGTTACAAAAGCACTTACACACAAAATTACACTGTGCGAATATATTTTTCAATACATACACACACGCACATACACAACAATACAAACAAATACGGGGGGGGAAAAATAGGACTGCCACCATAGCAGCTTTTTCTGATAAATGTTGCACTTTTTAGTCTTTGTTTGCTGGTTGAGTGAGTTTTCTTTTTTTGGTATTCTTGTTCTTTTCACCATTGCTTATTGTTAGCCAGATGCATGCAGAGTTGCCACGTTTTGAGCTGTGTATGTTATTCATGCAGCAGCAGTGGCAGTGGTATCTTCGTGCTAAAGACGCCCCACTTGTTTTTAGAATTTGTGAAAACTTTTTTGAACTTTATATTTAAATGCATCTCAATTTTCTGGTTTTGCTGTTTAGTTTTGTTGTGTATTTGTTTTTTTTTTTTTTTTTTTTTATGGATTTTCCTAAGTGTAGTTGTCAGCGCTGTACTGCATGAAAAGAGGCATGCGTGTGTGTCGATTGTGTGCAGTAGTTTGTTGTTTGTGCTGATTTATTGTTCCTGCTGGGTGGAAGTGAGTGTTTTTCCCTATTTATTTGCTTAATAATCTTGAAGGTTTTTTGTTATGATTGTTTTTGTTTTTGTGTTTGCACAAGAAAAACTTTTAACATAACATTTGTAGAGGAAAATAGCTGAAAGTGCACAATAGTCGATGTGTTTTTTTTTCAAGTCACATTGTATTGGCATTTATTAAACCTCAATGGAATTGTTTACACTTGCTTTTAACAAATATTCTTACTTCATAGCACAGTAAAGAAAATTGCTTAGATAAAACAACAAGAGCTTTTTATATTTTACAGCTTCAATGAATCATTACATTTTCGTTATACAGCGCAAAGCAGATTTATGATGTGGCATTTTGGCCAAATAAATTTTGTTAGTATAAATAGGAAAAGCGATAAACACTAAATTAGTTATCCTTTAACCTCCTTAAGCTTAAACTCAACAAGTTAACCAATTTCAAACAAAAGATAAACTCACCTTAAGCTTAATTTAAGCTACTCTGGCTCAAATAAACTTTAATTTACTGAGCTCTTAAGCGATTAACATTTTCCTTTAATTGGCTCTTAAATTGAATATTAAACAAATCGAAAATGCTTTTCCGAGAGTTTCATAGCTATTTTGCACTAAAAAAATATTGCCACAAATGCCGAAAGCAAATTATTTCACGATTTATTTAGCGATGAAACGTGTTCATTGAATTATGGTGTTTATTTGTGGGAAAATATAAACTTCATGTCAAATTTAAAAGCTTTCAAAATTGATGAAATTATCTCTTGTTTAAATTTTGTTCGATATAAAAATAACAATTATCTAAATTAATGATTTTGCTTTGCAATTTTTTTAAATATTTGAAGTTTGCACAGATAAAAAATTATCTTTTTTATACTATAAGAAAAATTTGCTTAGTTGGAGCATATTTTAAATATATCATAGATCTGATAAAACCTTGCTTACCCAAGTAAATATTTTTTTAAAAACTTAAAAAATAATAAAATTTTGCTTATTTTTAAAAAAAATCTTTTCTGCCGAAGAGACAATTTACTTGATGCAACTAAATTAGAACTTTAATGGAGTTTATTATCTAGTGCTAATGGTCTTGCTTGAGTCCATTTACAAAATATCATTGCATTACTACACTAACAAAATACACATATTTGCACTTGCTACGTTCTTGTAAAACTGCAGCACTGAATACCTCTAGCTTATTAATGCTACGCATGCGCACCACAGAATTGCAAGCTCAATCAGCTGATAAACTGATATCAGTTAACGACAAAAAGTGTCAGCAATTTGCGAGGAAGTAAATTTTGTGTAATTGTGATGGAGTGGCTTAAAAATAAAAAAAAAATTTTAAGAGAGAAGCCAAAACAGGTGGACAAAGGCAGAAATCAAAATACTGTTGAATTTTTTTTAATATATTTTTATATTAAAGGCAGTGTTCTTATTCGAATTATTTTAAAAATTATAGTCATTTTAGTGTCATCAGTTAGATTGCCTGAAACTTAGGCCTCTATTATGTAAAATAACTCAACTTAAGTTGACTAGATTCAACTAAATTTTTTTCATATAACGTATTACATTTATTTTAGTTGAACCCTGTAGTTTGCCTTAATCTTTTAAGAATTTTCAAACAACATAGTTCAACTAGAATGTATGTAATAAATTATGAGAAAAAAAATTAGTTGAATCTAGTCAACTTAAGTTGAGTTGTAATACATAATAGGGGCCCTAACATTAAACGCGTTTTTCTCGAATCTACTTTTTTCGACATGGTTGATATGATATCTCAAGTTCTAATGGACCGGATAACACAAAATTTGGTGTAGGCCTTTTTTATATATCCCTCTATGGTCCAAACTAGGATTATTTGATAAGGTTGTTTGTCAATATTAGAAATACTACGAGTAGCAGTTGCTTAGCAAACGCGTAAGCTGGCTACATAAATTGGTACGTTGAAGATGCATTTAAGTTGGGTCACATGTTCCAATAAACTTTTCCCAAAGCAATAAAAGTTAGGATAGAATGTTGTACTGTCTCAAAAATGGACATATTTTGTTTTGTCATTGTTAGGGAGATTTGCGTTATGAATAAACTTACCCGATCTCATAAACTTTTTAATACAAAAAATAGATGCGTCGTTGGACACACGAGAGAAGCGAAGCTTTTTCACAGTTTCATAGATTTGTTAATTTATTAGTTTTTTATAATAAAATAATTTTTAAATTCAAAAAATTTTAAAAAGCATCAAATTAAATAAAAAAACACAATCTATAATCACACCAGTAAATTTTATTACATATCATTATTATTTTATTTGATTACATATAACATCTATTTTGAATTATTTTTGTAAATGTTTTTAATTATTATCGAATTTTATTAATGATATTTAGGGGTTTATGATGACTGAAATAGCAAACGTATGGAATGGATGATATGTCGGCGATATATCTAGGAAAAACTGCATCAATAGTTGTTTCTAATCGTGTTGTACAAATATTTGGATCGCTTATTATTTGTAAAGTAAATTTATCAAAAAGGAATTGTTTAAGTGCCTTTGAGGATTCATGTCTAAAATCGCAATGAAAATCTCCACCAAAAACAATTGGCATTTTGTGATAATTTTTACCCAGTTTAATGGAACCTGCTTCTGCAGAACATACTTCTCCAATTTTTGAAATATCAGCGGAAAATTTTTATAGCTGAAGTATGTTTAAATATATTGAAATATCCCCCGTGACTGTATTGTACTTATCTTAATTATAATTACGATAAATTGCAACTCCTCCAGAACGACAACTATTTCTCTGAAATTGAGATATACTAGCGAAATTAGTGATATCGATACTTTCATCATTTTGCATTTTTGTTTCTGATAGCAATATAATGTCACAGATTTGAGTTATAGAATCGGTAAGATCTTGAGAATGCACATGGAGACTTTGACAATTTAAAGTCATTGCTTCTGATTTGGAAGACGAATTCTTGAAATAACATAGAAGTAGTTTTTTCCCAATGGGAAATTTTATTTTTCTAAGAATTTGACACATTTTGACGGAAAGTTAGAACTAGATTTTGACACAAAAAGAAAATAATAATAAAATTCAAAATAAAAACGGTTTGTCTGTATCACAAATTTACAGGAAAATTATAATTTACGCTTCAACACCGAATTGTTAAAAATAGTCTGGTCATGTTTGTTGTTGGAATAGCAAATTTCTACTTAATTCAAGCAAATATTTGCTAAGTTATTATAAGCTCAAATAGCAAATTTTTACTCAATTTAAGCAAATTTCTTCTAAACACACGAGCACACGTTTATTCTTAATGAAGAAATCTAGGCGACGATTGGTTAACAATTAGGATGGTCGAATGGATAAGCCCATGCACTTACACTCACGCGGCTGAGGTTCAAATCTCCAGATGGTGGTAATTTTTCAATTTAATTCAATGTTAATGATTATTTCACTTCAAAAAAATGCTAGATTTCAGCAAAAACTAATCAAAATTTGCTATTTCAATTTATAATAACAAAGCAAATATTTGCTTGAATCAAGCAAAAATTTGCTTTTACATTTTATAACAACTAAGCAAAATTTTGCTTAAATTCAAGCAAATATTTGCTTAGTCATTATAAACTGCAAAAGCAAATTTTTACTTAATTCAAGCATTTATTTTCTTAGTTATTAAAAATTGGAATAGCAAATTTCTACTTAATTCAAGCAAATATTTGCTTAGTTTTTATAAATTGAAATAGCAAATTTTGATTAGTTTTTGCTGAAATTTAGCATAGTTTTGAAGTGGCTGAGAATCAAGCGCAAGTTTTGCTTGACCACAATACAAATTTAGCAAACAGTTTTCTCCGTGTACATTAGTAAGGTTTTCATTATTATGGTTACTATTCAAAATAAAACACTTAACTTTAAAAAAAGGGGAAAAATGGGAAAATGTTAAGAGAAGAACAGGAATAACTTATTGAAATGCATGAAAAAAACGGGAATGATCTCTCCGAAAATTTGGCAGCAC
Organism: Dichetophora obliterata; assembly: GCA_963920525.1. Taxonomy (NCBI): domain Eukaryota; kingdom Metazoa; phylum Arthropoda; class Insecta; order Diptera; family Sciomyzidae; genus Dichetophora; species Dichetophora obliterata. The sequence continues at coordinate 28,606,927 of OY986437.1, forward strand.
TGCCTGTAGTTGCAGTTTTATTGAAGTCGTAGTTTTAATTCGGACTTTTTATGTCGGCTTCGGTCGGTCGGAAATCCGTCGCAGTTTGAATTCGGACTTTTTACACCGGCTGCGGCCGGTCGGATATCCAGCGTAATTGTTTTTTTTTTACTTTTCACGTCGGCTACGATCGGTCGAACATCCGGCGTAGTTTGCTTTTGGACTTTTCATGTCGACTTCGGTAAGTCGGAAATCCGAAGTAGTTTTGTATGGACTATTCACGTCGGCTTTCCGTCAGTCGGACATCCAGCGTAGTTGTTTTTTGGACTTTTCACGTCGGCTCTTTTCGGTCGGAAATCCGAAGTAGTTTTGTATGAACTTCTCACGGTGACTTCGGTCGATGGGACATCCGGAGTAGTTGTTGTTTGGACTTTTCACGTCGGCTTCTGTCGGTAGGAAATTCGAAGTAGCTTTAAATCGGACTTTTTACGTCAGCTTCGGTTAGTCTGATATCCAGAGTAGTTTTTGGACTTCCCAAGTCGGCTTCGGTCGATCGGATATCCAAAGTAGTTTTACGTGGACTTTTAACGTCGACTTCGGTTGGTCGGACATTTTGCGTAGATGTTTATGCTTAAGAGTATATACAAAAGAATACGAAGGCGATTTGCGCCATATACAAATATAAAGCTAATTCCGTTTTTATCTTTTTTTTTTACTTTATTATTAATTTATTTTTATTGCTACAATAATAATTGACGCCACATAAAAATATATATATAAAGATATAAAATGCCATATAAGGCAGCGTAGTCTGATCTTGTCTAAGGCTGCCCGCATAGTAAACGCCGAAGCAGGCAGGCAGGCAGTTAGGCAGGCCCTGCAAAGAAACGAGATAGAAATAACTTTTTTCTCTCTTGTTCACATAGTTTTCTTGTGCCTGCTGGTTCGGCGCTTACTCTGCGGGCAACCTAAGTCGTTGTAACAGAAAACCGAACATCACCGAACTTCACCGAACTTCACCGAATTTCTCCGAATCACCGAACTTCACTGCACATCGAACGTCGCCAAGAAAATACACTAAGAGAAAATATATACACTGAATACTGTGTACACTGCTAAATATTACATCGCTATAAATAAAACAACGACTATAATCAGAGAATTAAGACCATCAAGTCTTTTCTTTTATTGTCGAAAGTTCGAGGGTTTTTGTCTGATCCTGGAGCAGCTGAGTATACCTCAGCCTATGATTAAAACCCCCTTACAAAGTTTTAAAACGATATGTGCATTTTTCGAATTATGGCCAGAAAAAGTGATAAAATTTCCTATAGTACACTCTCTCGCAGCTTCTTGGTTAAGCGCTCTCCATTCTCAATAGTTGGGCCAAAAGATGTAGACTGGCGTAAGTTCCAAAAAAAATGAACTGATCCTTTTTACGAGGAAGTATAAAATTCCGCGCATAATTCCTCCGCGTCTTTATGGCACTTAACTAGACTCGTGATAGAGGCAAAATACTACTTGCAAGATAGTTAACTACTAGAGAAAGTTAAGCTGGCAACCAAATATTCTTGAGCGAAGTAGGAAAGCCAGTGTTGCTTTAAATGCCTGTAAGAAAGCTATAAATAAAACTTGGTGACTTACCCCGGATATTGCACTTTGGATTTATACAGCTATAGTGAGGCCAATCTTACGGTGTCTATGTGTGGTGGACAGCGCTAAAAACACAGTCTAAGTAAAAATTGTTAGGGAAAGTACAAGGAACTGTTGTAGCCTTAGGTTAGGTTAGGTCAAAGTGGCTGCCTCAATTGAGACACACTTAGGCCAATGAGGTCCATTGTGGTGCCACAAGATTGATTCCCATTCTCTATTTAAACCAGCTTGAGCTGTTCACAAAGCTAAGGATTCGGTATACCGATATTTCCGAGAGTTCTTCGAGGTCTTTGAAAAACCAGTTGCTTAAGTGAAGAAAACGTTTTTGAGCCAGCGCTGGGCAAGTGCAGAGAAAGTGTTCTGTAGATTCTTCCTCCTCCTCATCTCTACAGCTTCTGCAAAAGTCGTTGTGGGGTATGTTTAATCTTTAAGCGTGCCTGCCAATGAGGCAGTGCCCAGTCAGGATCCCTATCATGGTGCTAATGTGGTCTCTACTGAGAGAAATGAGTTCTTTTGAACGCTTAAGATTGAGCTTAGGCCAGATTTGGCGTGTTATATTACACGTGTTACCTGCTGACCATCTATTGTTGGTTTTGATGCAGGATAAGGTTGCCCGCAGAGTAAGCGCCGAAGCAGACAGGCAGGCAGACAGGCACAGGAAAACTATGTGAACAAGAGAGAAAAAAGTTATTTCTATCTCGTTTCTTCGCAGGGCCTGCCTGCTTCGGCGCTTACTCTGCGGGCAACCTAACTCATGTGTAAGGAGTTTACATGTGGTGAGAGGAATACCAAGGTTTGTCCTGTCTAAAGACAGCTGCTTGGTAGTACCTGTACGAGCGAGTTCATCAACTTTGCAGTTGCCTAGAAAATCCCTATGTCCAGGAATTCAGCATAGAAGGATTTTGAGCTGCTGTGCCATTTCGTTTAGAAATCTGCGGCAGTTTAGAACTATTTCAGATACTCTTTCAACAGTTCCTAGGGCTTTCAAAGCGGCTTGACTGTCAGAAAGTATGCAAATATCCATGGAAGATATTTCATTTAACTGAAACCAAGTTAACGCTTTATGTATAGCAGCAAATTCAGCTTGAAATACACTGCAGTAGTCAGGAAGCCTGAAGTCTAAATTAATGCTAAATGCTTCTGAGTAGACTCCTCCACCTACTTTGCTATCTAGTTTTGATCCATCAGTAAAGATCTCAATGACATTGTGAGGTGAACGGTTTTCTAATTCCCACTCTTCTCGAGAGGGAATGGATACATCGAACTTCATTTCAAAGGATAGTTTTTGTGTTATGTAGTCAATGGACCTAGGTAAGGGAGGGAAAAATGTTCTAATGCAAGAATGTCCTAGTGTACCTTCTATCCACTGGGAGGTGGCTTTTAGGCGGATGGCTGTATTAGCGGCCATCTGTTTAGCTAGGATATCTAGTGGTGTAAGATGGAGCATTATTTCTTATGCGTCTGTCGAAGTGATTCTTAGGGCTCCAGTGATGCACAGTTCCGCTGATCTTTGAATTTTACGGAGAAGGTTTAGGTGAGTGCATGCCACCAGACAATAGCACCATATAGCAAGATTGGCCTTACAACTGCTGTATGTAGTCAGTGAGTAACACTTGGTTGTAAGCCCCATTTGCTACCTACCGCCTTTTTGCATGAGTCTATACTCAATAGGGCAATATTCGCTTTTTTGCTTCCTGGAGCAGATTGGGCTTCCAGTTTAGTTTCCTATCCAGTATAAGGGCTAGGTATTTTGCTTGATCTGAGAAGCTGAGTCTTGTGTTTCCCAGTGTAGGAGGACTAATAAGAGGTACATTGTGTTTTCTGGTGAAAAAACTAACTCAGTTTTATTAGGATTAACGCTGAGCCCACAGCTGATAGCCCAGTTGACTAGAGTATTTAGGCAGTTTTGCATAATGTCTCGAAGAATAGATACTATGAGCGTCAAAAGTGAGTCAACATCTATGAAAATTTTTTTTTCTTTAGATTATGAGATCAAACTAAGAGAAGCATCGATTCTAATTGCACGAACTCAAAGGCTTATTCCATATTAAAAGAATAAAAAAACAAAAACAAAACAACAACTATGCAGCTAAAGTTTTTAAGAACAGTTAAACACAAATACATCACATATTGCACGTCAAAAGTAAGTCAACACTTGTGTAATGAAAAGTCTGTGTGATTAATACCGTTAAATTTGCAGTTACTTTTGGGCGTAACTTTCTACTTTCTACTTAAACAAGGTAAATGAGCATTGTTGTATTTAGTTCTTGTTGTATGCAGTGAAACAGTCAACAAACTATTAAAATAATATTCAGAAACATGAGAACCGAAATCTCGTTAGAAACCAGGAAAATCATTGTGGATTTGAGAAAAAGAGGCAAATCTTTGTGTGAAATTTCTAAAATTGTTGGAAAAGACCTCACATCTATAAAAGAAATCGTGGATAAATTTCAAAACTACAAGCAATTAGAAAATTTTCAGCGATCAAGCCGATCAAAAAGTCTAAGTGAAAGAGAAGTGAAATTAATAATTTTCACTGTAAGAGGAAATCCTGGAGCCAGTGCAGTGCAGATTTATTGAAACTACAATAAATGCACAAGGTTACTTGAAGGTACTACAAGAAAATGTCACACCAAGCGTTGCTAAATTGGGTTTGCCTGATCATTGGATCTTCCAGCAAGACAATGACCCCAAGCGTACGTCACGTTTGGCAAAAGAATGGCTCCTATACCGAACACCAAAACTGTTGGATCACCCCCGCAATCCCCAGACCTCAATCCAATTGAGCATATTTGGGACTATTTGGACCGGCAGATACGAAAAACAAAGATAACCAGCAAAGAATCCCTTAAAGCAGTGCTTCTAGAGGAGTGGAAAAATATACCTGTGGCGTACACCAAAAAGTTAGTAGAATCGATGCCTCAAAGGCTACAAGAGGTCATAAAGGCCAAGGGGGCCAAACAAAATAATAACTACTATAAAGTCAACAGTTTTTGACTTTAAATTAACTTTAAATACAAGTGTTGACTCACTTTTGATGCACAAAATATGAGTCGTTTTTGTTTAACTGCGCATAAAAATTCAAGTGTCATAAATGTTTTTGTGTTTTTGCTATTATTTTGTTAATATTGAATAAACGTTTTAGTTTGTGTATTTAGAATTGATGCGTCTTTTATTTTGATATCATAATCTAAAGAGAAACAAAAATTTCATAGGTGTTGACTCACTTTTGGCTCTCATAGTATATATTTTCCAGAGGTAACAATAGCAACGTCATCGGCATAAGCTATCACCCTGCACCCTGCTAGTTCTAGTTTAACTAACAGTTAATTTACTGCTAAATTCCAGAGTAGAGGCGATGGAACCCCTCCCTGAGGGGTTCCTCTTGGTACAGATCTTAACGTGGATGCCGCTCCAAATTTTTCACTTATAACCCTGCCAACTAGCATTTGATTTATGAGTGCTGTCAGTGCGGCATTCACTCCAAGCTTCGTCAGCGCATTGGTGATAGCTCTTGCCTCGACGTTATTTAAGGCTTCTTCTATATCAATGAAAGCTATCATTGCATATTCCTTCAGATGGAGGGAATTTTCAGTGATGGAGATTATGAAGTGGAGAGCTGTTTCCACGGAACTGTAGACTTATGTATCAGCGAAGCGCTTAGATCCACTTCATCTGAAGCTTTAAATGCAGTTCTTTGCTTTATACCCCTTGATATAATGAAGAAAAGGATAGCACAGGAAACAGCCATCCGTCTTAGAGCAACCTCGCAGTGAGCTAACACTCGTATAGATCACTCCACTATTATCGATCTTGTATGAGCAATTCTGTTTGCTTTACACTATTGCCACTCCCTCATTCGATAATGGCTTCCCCAAAGTAATGCCTACCCGAGTAGAATGGGATGGGCTACTGCCGCTAAACCAAGTTGGAGCACATATTTTTACTGACGGCACAAAACTTGACTGCAAAGTCGGGGAGGCGTCTTTTGCACGGATCTTGACATCACAACCTCATTTAGACTGCCTGATCATTTCAGCGTTTTTCAGGCGGAATTAATGGCCATTTCTATAGCTGTGGAATGGCTAAGGTATTGTGAGATATCAACTAGAGATATCGAAATTTTTACGGACAGCCAAGCAGCGTTAAAATCTATTGGAGGTGTATTCCTAACATCACCAACAGAGCTTAAATGGTGCTCGTCTCTTAATGAGATGGCTGATAAGTTCAGTATCCATCTGGTCTGAGATCGAAATGGAAAAATGGCTTTGAGGCAAAAATAAGTTATCTTCAAGTTCATTTTTGAGTGTCAAAATCATCAAAGTGAATTATTTTCCACAAAACAATTAGATCTTTTCAACCTGATTTTAAAATGTTTTTTTTTTATTTCCTAAACCTAAACAATTTCACAGTTAAAAATTAAATTGATTAAAATTTTCGTTCGTGTGCCATTAAATACTGAGAACATGTTTTGGAAAATTTGCTTAAATAATTCTTTGAACTTTATGTAGAAAACCTTGCATAATTTATTGCACCAAAACAGGAAAGTAGCAAAGAAAACATGGAAAATTAATAACAATAATAAAAAATAAAACGTTTAAAATGAATTTTTAAAGCAAACACAAGCGAATTGAAACGGCAGAAATAATAACAAAAACTACATCAGCAATAATAACAACAAAAACAACAAAAGCAGCCACACTCTGCACACAAAAGCAACGCCAACAGAAAACATGGAAATTGTTGATAATGCTGGAAAATTACTTAAATTAATAATAAAGCAACAAACACAACTACAACAACAACAACAAGAACAACAATGAGCACTGGATGTGGGACAGCAGGAGCAACAGCAAGAGCAGCATGCAAGGAAAATTAGTGCCAAAAAGCGTATTTAAATAATTTATGACTGCATTAAATTTCACTTACTTCATTTCATTGGTATATTTTAAGTGCTGTTTACACAAGCTCACGTCAAAACACATACACATTAAAACATACTCATAGGTAGGCTTCTCATACAAAAGCACATACTTTGCAAGCCATGACGAAACACTTCAAAGCACAACAAACCGAATATTTTTCATTTCTGCACACCTCCCTCCTCCCCCTTCACCACCCTCACCATCCTCACTTAATATCTGTTTGAAATTGTTACCGAATTCATTTAAATTGCATTCAGCATTGCTTGGCAGCGTTGCCAAACAATTTTAAATTCCAAAAAATATTCCAATTGATTTCAACCGCACTGCCGACCGAGTTTTCGAAATCCAATTAAATAGCAAAAATATGTTTTCATGCAGAATTTTTAATGTTTAAAATGTAGGTGAATGCTCGTAAATTTGGAAAAAGTAACAAACCAGAAAATGGTTGTAGTTATAGAAAATTCCAATTCGAACCGAATGCACTTTTCGAATATATGTATAGCTAGGCACAACGCTTAGCAAGTAAAATTTCAATTTTTTATATTTTTCAAATGTATCTTCTGGGAAATTAAGTGAAAATATCAAGTTTGCTGCAAAAAGCCAATTTGAGTGTTTGTGTCGACAAATTTTTTAAATTGCCCAGCCATTCACCCAACCAAAGCCAATTCTCATCAACAGCTGATGTAAATATTTGTTTTGCATTAACTTTTTGAAAGGTGAAGGAGTGTATGTTGTTGTTATTGCTGTCTTTTTCTCCATCACTATCGAGGTATTGTGTACTTTTTGTCTTCTAGTGCGCTGCCGTTGTTATATAAACAAGTCGATGCGTCCTTTTTGTATTTCGTTGTTGTTGTAATGATGAGCTCTTTCAGATAATGTCAATAATATTAAATTTAATTTTATTTGTAGTATTATTTTCGTTTTTCCTAGAAAATATTTATATAGTCAGTCTTAGAAAATACGAGTAAAGCGGGATTAGCAGGCTTGTCAGCACTTCAATAGAATTTAAGTTATTTGTCTTTTTGTATTTATTCTGCGTTTTTTTTTATATTTTTCAAAAGTTGGGACTATTTTTTATTGTGCTTAAGTTAAGCTAAAGTCTGTGTGCAACTAAGTAACTTAGCAATGGAAACCTTTATAATAGGATCATTGAAGTTTTGTTTATGAATTAAACAATCTGCTTGGCATTGAAATTGTTTTGTAGAGCGAGAATTGATATTACAAGCAATAAAAGTGAGATGTTTGCTTAAGCTTTAAGAAAACATGCTTCGGTAATTTGAGCTTTTTAAACATAGTTAGTGTAACTCCTTATGTTTGGCAAAATTACTATATGGCTGTTCACAATCCGATGCAAATGGTCTTGCATCATAGCATTTGCAAAAAAGTAGAGTATATTTTTACTCAGCACTAAAAAACAAATACAGAGATGCATTTACTACACTCAGAAAAAACACCTATTTTTTTGTGATAAAAAATTTCTCTATTTTCGATTATAGAAATTTTCTTTATTTCAAATAAAATTTACTTCAATTATAATAAATTTTCACATATTCGAAGAAATATTTCCTTCCTTGTGGGAAATGAAAATATTTCATGTCTCTAATAACGATAAGTATTTTTCTCTCACTGAAAAAAAAATCTTATTTATAGAGAAAAATTTATAGAAAATGAAAAATGTTTTCTATTGTTTATAAATAATTCACTATGCGAAATATTTTCTTCAATAACAACAAATCCTTTCTCAAAAGTTAAAAAGGCTTTTTTTCAAAAATCGGTATATTTTTCTTATATTAAATGAGTTACGAAAAAAATAGAAAGCGTGAGAGCAATTGATTAATGTTGTGAAAAGCAAGTGTTGCATTTTCTGCATATTATGACAATTGTTCCTTCAAAAGGTTTTTTTTTTACTTAACATAGCTATACAAAGTGATGTTGTTTATTACTACTGTTTCTTTGCATGCATTTAAAAAATCGTTTTTCAGAATAAATTTCTGGAATATCAATAAAGAGTCCGGAAAAACAATGCTACAACAATAATTCTGCCTCTTAACACATTTTAAGTGCGTGACGATAAACTCGTCAATCCGACGCTAACTTAGCGAAGACTCAAACCAATAATTTTGATCCGCAAAAAGTTAAATTTGTACTTTTTGCTAAGTACGAGTTTAACTTTTGGGAGGAAATTAAATTCGTTCTGCTTACAAAGTACGAGTTTAACTTTTGAATCGAATTTAGCTTTTGGCACAATTTTGAGTGCACAATTAAGACGTTTGCCATAAATATTTTTTAAAAAGTAGTGAAACTGGCATTCAAATACAAGTTTGTCTAGAAGAAACCAGTGGCGTAGGAATGCAAAAAGGGCAAATTATGAAATGCAAATTCTTTTTATGGTAACTTTGCACAATTAAACTATTTCTTTAATTTTTTTATGGAACCCATGCCTATGTCCTGCATCGCATTTTTCTATAACATATATTTTCTGGTTTATATCAGAATTCTTCAAAAAATACGATTTTTATGTTGATGTGTGGATATCCGTGATCATGGTTATATTTGTGGAGTATAGAGTCTGCCCCATAATCTCACGCATGTAGTGCCCCACTTTTACCACATAAAACAAAAAACTTTATACAAACTACTTTACTTTAAATTAAAATTTTGGATTTAAGTCTTTATTTTAAGATTTAAAAAATTATAAAAATTTCTATCAGTTTGTAAAAATAATATTAACTAGCTTGTAATAATAAAAATAATGGATTTTGAAAAAAATAGTTTGAATGATTTATTGAATATCATAGAAAATATATTTAAAATTTGGCTTCATTATTGCAAGAGACAAAAAAGTTACACAATTTAAAAAACGTAAAATCGTATTTTTTTGCACTTGAAAAATTAGTACTAAAAACTAAAACGAATTTTGGAAAAAGCAGTTCAAGTGATTTATTGAATATCAAAGGCTTAAAATTGGCTTAAATAATTCAAGAAACAAAATGTTACAGATTTTTCAAAGCCAAAATGGTATTTTTTAAATTAAGAATAAAATTTTGGCACTAAAAACTAAAATTAATTTTAAAAAAAGGATTTTAAATGATTTATTGAATATCATAAAAAATATTTTTTTAATTTGGCTTAATTATTGCAAGAGTCACGAAAGTAAGAGAATTTTGAAACACGCAAGTCAAGCCATAATCGTATATTTATTTATTTTTTTATTTTATTTATTTATTTATTTATTTATAGTACGATAAGTACTTAGTTCTTTTGATGCACAAGTTGGAATAATATTTTTAGGATTATACAAATTAAAGATTTTCTTAAACCTAATTTAAACAATTATACTTATTATAAAATGTATCTTAATATTAAGTAGAAATAGGGAAATCAAGATAGAGTATAAAATTGAAGTAACTAAGTGAGAAAAAAAAGTGACAAGAAGAAAGTATAGATTTAGAGAAAACTGGCAAATTTATTAATCGTTAATTAGAAGCAAAATGTTGAAATACAGCAAGTCTAAATCTTTTTATTTCCCTTAAAGCTCTTACGTGGCTCGGTAAGGAATTCCAAAGACGAGTGGCATTAATAAAAAATAATCTTGTGGAGTTGAGGTAGTTGAAACTCGGTGGGGTCAGCATGAAACTTCTTGTTGAGCGACCAAATCGAATTTTTTCAAACAAATAAGGAGGCGTTTTAAACACTATTATTTTATGCAGAAAGATACAATTTCTAGCATTGAGATTATTAATAATATCACTTCCAAGAATGGGTTTTTTTAACTGAGATATATGAACAAATTTTCGAAGCCCATAAACATATCGTGCAACCTGGTTAAATGCTAAGTTTAATTTTTATTGAGATCGAGAGTCCAAATTGCTATAAACACATTCTGCATAAGTAATTATATGTAGTATAAGTTGAAGAACAAGCTTATGTTTCAATTCAACTGGCGTATAATCAGCTGAAACTCTTAGATTACGCAGAATATAATATACTTTTTGAACCACACTGTTGATGTGGTCACTGCAGGTAAGTGTAGAATTAATTTATAACCTAGATTTTTGATTTTGCTGGCGAGACTTAGCTTTTGGTCTTTTAAAATAAGGTCCGGTATATCTTCAAAGAAGACATTATCTTTGCTGATGGGCAATTCAAATGATTTCGCAGCATTAAGTTGAAGCCCATTGCTAACAGCCCATTGACTTATATTTTCTAGATCCTCATTGAGCCTGAATACCAGGTCTTCCATGAGACCAGTTCTACGTGAGAGATATATCTGAATATCATCAGCATAAACATGCATGGACGAATGCTTGCAAACGCTGAAAATATCATTTGAAATATCATTAACTTTAAATAAAATTTTTGTACTAAAAAAACAACATGGATTTTAAAAATAAATACTTCAAACGATTTATTTATTTATTTATTTATTTATTTATTTATTTACTTATTTATTTATTTATTTATTTATTTATTTATTTATTTATTTATTTATTTATTTATTTATTTATTTATTTATTTATTTATTTATTTATTTATTTATTTATTTATTTATTTATATATTTCTATTTTAACTATCAACAAACGTTTAACAGTTTGAGTAACAACATATAAATTATAAAAACAATATGATATAAAATTAATAAAATGTAAACATAATTATATTAAAGTAAATATTACACTTTTATAAATTCATTTTAAACAATTCTTAATAAATTTTGTTTAAAAGTTTGTCTATTCAAAGTGAGATCTATTTGAGCACTTATGGAATTGAACGCTAAGCACATATTATTAATTGGATCATTACGGCCATAGTTTGTCCTATGATACGGAATGTAAAAGAAATCTCTTTGCCTAAAATATCTCTCAGGCGCATATATTCTTAAAAGAGCGAGGAGTGGCGCGCAGTCTATATGTGATATAATTATATCGCGAACAAAAATAACAAGAAAAAATTTACGTCTGGAGGCTAAGGTATTAAGATCTAGAAGAGCACACCTGGATACGTACAGTGTTGCGCAAAACAATAGCAACAAAATAAGTGCGCTGCAACAAAATCGTGTATCTTTTTTAATATTGGGGACACACAAAAATGATTATTGGAATCAAAGCATATATTCATATATCATATATAAAACAAATCAAATTCAAATTTGGTTTTGTATTTTTAATTAAATTTCAAATTAATGTGGCTACATTCAATTTTTCTGAGAGCAAAGTAATAAAAAGAGAGCAAGAATTATCGGTAAAAGTTCCGTTATTGTAAAGCACGTGTTGTTTGTAAGTCATAAATATTTAAGTTTAGTTTTGTTTTTGCGCTAGTTGTGACATTGACTGTTCCATTTATAATGGCACGTTTTAAATACTGTGAAGCTCTTAAATTGCAAATTATTTCCGAATATAAAAACGGAAATTCACAAATATCTAACGTGAAACAGTTTGATATTAATCAGTCAAGAGTTTGCAGATTAATAAAGAAATATACCATCACAAAAGACGTAACAACGGTACATTAAAGAGGGCGGCCGCGAAAGACATTGCTGCGTGATGACAGGAACTTTTGTGGCGTGTTCAAACGAAATGCATTTGCCACATTCAAAGAGGTTGTTCGGACACTTGATTCAGATATCCATCACAGCACTGTTTGATGACGAGCCGTTGAGAACGATTAAAGAAGTTACAGACCGGCAGAGAAACCTTTGCTTACAGTTAAGCATAAGAAACAAGGTGAGGTGTTACAATTTAAACAATTCTGTCTGAAATTGTGACAACAAGTTGCAATTTATTGTTTTTTAGACTCAGTCTTGCAAAAGAGCACCTAAATTGGACCGTTCAAAAATCGAAAACCGTTTTCTAGCGATGAATCAAAGTTCAACTTGATTAATTCAGATGGGATGTGCACGGTACGGTGCCACCCAGGTACACGACTTGAAGCCCGAAACTGCAAAATAAATTTTAAACACGGAGGCGATGGCATTATGGTCTGCACTTCTTTTTCCTATAATGAAGTTGGACCATTTCAAAAAATCGATGGAATTATGGATCGATTTGTATATAATGACATTTTAGAAAGCAAGATGCAACCACATTCAGAGTGTAATATGTCGCTTCAGTGAACATTTCAGCCAGACTACGACCCGAAGCACACTTCAAAGCTCATCAAAGATTACATTAGAGGTAATGGGATTCAAGTCCTTGATTGGCCGGCACAGTCATAATGACTTGAATCCCATTGAAAATCTTTTTGGGATTTTGAAGGTAAAAGTTTCTGGTCAAAGGTTTTCCAATAAGACTGCACTGTATGAAGCCCTGAAACTTAATTGGGAACATATACCTAATACCAACATATCTAATTTAATAGAGTCGATGTCACTCAGATGTGCAGCGGTTATCAAGAATAATGAATCTTACGCCAAATATTAATTATGTTGCTTTTGTTTTGCTCTCAGACAAACTGAATGAAATCACATTAATTTTAAATTTAATAAAGAAAACAAAACCAAATTTGAATATGATTTCATTTTAATATGATGTATGAGTATATGCTTTGGTTCCTATAATCATTTTTGTGTGTACCTAATATTTAAAAAGATACACGATTTTGTAGCAGCGTACTGATTTTGTTGCTATTGTTATGCGCAACACTGTACGTTGGCATAAAATTCCAATTTAATTTAAACATTATGTAACCAGTGAAACGTTTTTGTATTCTTTCCAATCGCAAAAAATCTACCTCGTAATATGGGTCCCAGATCACACATTCATATTCCAAGATAGACCTTACTAAAGATAAAAATAACGTTCTAAGGGTATATGGATCCTTAAATTCCTTCGAATTACGCCTCAAAAAACCCATCATTGCATTAGCTTTAGTAATTATGCAATCGTAATGGTTGGAAAAAGAAATTTTTCTATCAAATAGAATTCTCAGATCAGATGTAGACTCGACACGTGAAAGACCACTATTTACGATTGAGTAATTGAAAAAATTTGGTTCTTTTTCATATAAAAAGACATAATGTTGCATTTCGCAACATTTAAATAAAGTCTATTAACTGAACACCATTTAATCATATTGTTTAAATCAATTTGAAGAAGCCGATGGTCGGAAGGTGAAGAAATCGAATTAAACAGTTTAACATCATCAGCATACATCAAACAATTAGTATGCTGTAAAAAGTTTGGGAAGTCATTGATGAACAAGACAAACAATAGAGGTCCAAGGTGGCTTCCTTGGGGCGCACCAGAATGGTTAGTAATAGATTTTGAGTAGCAGTTACCAATACGAACAACTTGATACCTATCAGAAAGGTAATTCCTCAGCCAGGATAACAAAGAGGAATGAAACCCCATTAGGGAAAGTTTTTTAACCATAATGGAGTGCTGAACTCTATCAAAGGCTTTGGCGAAATCAGTAAAAATGACGTCAATTTGATTGCCTTTTTCCATTTCAGTTTTAATGAAGTGAGAGAACAGTGTTAGGTTTGTAGAAGTAGATTTACTACTAAGAAAACCGTGTTGCAATTCAGAGATAGAGTTTTTAATTCTAGCATAAATGTATTTTTTGACAATTGACTCAAATAATTTAGGGATCAAGGGCAATTTTGATATTGGTCGATAGTTCGCTATATTTTGCCTAGAGCCAGACTAATGGATAGGGACTATAATGGATTCTTTCCAAATATTCAAAAGCTGCCCTGTCTTTAAAGATAAATTAAATAAGAGCGCTAATGGCTGGGCTAGCACAGCTGCGCAGTTTTTTAGAAATATTGGGGGAATATTATCAGGACCAGGATATTTATTGAATATCATAGATAATATATTCCAAATTTGGCTTAATTATAACAAGAGACAAAAAAGTTACAGATTTTTGAGACGCAAAAGTCCATTTGGGGCCACTGTGCGCCGGGGTCTACACGTCTCACGTTCACTTTAAATGTGTCAACATGCGCCAAAGTTTTTTCACTTGTAATAATTGTGACTTGGACTTAGACATGAAATAAAGTAAATATAAATAATAATGTTTACTATAGATATTCATATTATAGGCTCACCGAATAAATAAAAATTAATTATTTAGAGTTTTCACTTCAATTACTTTACACTTTCTATAGTTTTATTGAATGTATGATAGAGTCCCACATAAGAAGACTGAAGTTATTGGAGCTACAAAAATCAATCAAATTTTTGGCAAAAAAAAAATTTGCCAAGAAACCCTAAACTCTATTAAGCAAAATGCAAAATAGACATGAAGAATACCAATCTTATGATATATTTGTAACTCCAAAATATTGTCATTGTGGAAAATAATGATAAAAAAACAAAACCGGTCCCTTCTATTTATGCCATTATTAATTCTTAATTGTTTATTTTTGTAGTTTTTATATCTTCCAACTCAGGTTTTCTTTTATTTTCAGCTTATATGTTTTTCATCGCATAGACCTTGAAAATTTGCCCACTGCTGAGTATTGAATATTTTATTTGATTGCTCTGGTTGTTGCTGATGATGTTGTTATTAGCAAATGTTTCACGGTTTTTGTTTTTATTTCTTTTGCAACTCGTATTGCTGTTAGCTGATTATAATTCCGTTCATTGCGGTTTCTCTTTATTTTGGCGCAATATTTTGCTGCATAACTTAACGTTGCTCTTTTCTAACTAGTTAGTTTTAACAGCGTATGGCTATGATTTAGTGGGTGGTTTTTTAGTGGGTGGTTTGGTGGGTAGTTCGGTGGTGATTGAATGATTGGTCGCTTTTACTTCGTTAACACTAATTGGGATCAATTTAACTGCACAGTCTGATGAATAAGTTGTTTGTTGTCATTTGTGTGCATGGAGTGCACAGTTGGAATTTAAGGATAAGTACCAGTATAAACGGTTAATAAAACTTTTATCGATTAACTTTTGGTTGGTTATTCAAGCTTATTCAAGCATTAGAAATAAAATGTGTGTAGGATAAAGTTTGTTGCATATATTTAAATAGATGTAAAATGCTTCATTTTGTTATTGTAACTCGAATGAATGGGCAGTAGGTATATGACTTTTTTATAGCATATATTGTGCATGTCCGTACATGATGAGAAACGGCAAAAAAATAATAATTGCGTTTTTAGTTTTTCATTTTATTAGAAAACTAGCTGATATACCCGGTGTTACTCGAGAGTCATTTATATAAACATTTTAACATACACTTCTCGATTAAATGTTTTTTAAAATCGGGAATAATGAAAAACATGTTGAATTTTATTTGAATTTTATTTTATTTAATTTTATTTTATTTAATTTTATTTATTGAACGAACATTAATCCAAAAAAGTTTAGGAAAATTTTTGTTGTTGGTGGTTCCATCTCTTGTGGTGAGCTAATTGAATTCAAAGAAGGCGTACGAAAAACATATTTTAAAAATTAAAAAGAATTAAAAGTAAAGTTTATATTTACTTAATCTTAAAGCAAGCACAATTACCTTTTCAACAAAATAAAAATTATGGTGTGATTCAATGCGTCCTTGAGATATGGACATTTCAACCTCTAAACAAAGATTAATATTAAAAACATTTTGAACTTTTTAACAAAAAAAATTTTAATGAAATATATTAAAAACAGCGGAGTTATTGGCATTAAAAGTAAAAACTTTGATTTTCATATAATTTTTTTTCTCATTATTAGCTATCAATGTTTTATAAAAATTCGTTGTGCTAAAAATTATTGTACCTACTAAAATTTCTATTAGCTGCGTTTTTTCATTGGAGATCAGGATCATATAATCGCATTTGCAAGCAAAGCAAAAACAACAAAAAGTCCAGCAAGTGAGCTAGACATTTAAATTGATCCAATTCTATGTTTTTAAGTGTTAATGACGCTAGATGACGCTGCGACTGAAAAAACTGGCAGTACTGCATTATTTTACTTTTTAAAAGTTTGGTAGCAATAGCATTTTCGCAAAATATTTCGCAAAACTTATCTGCTGGCTGTATAATAACATCAGATATTCTTCTAGAAGCAGAAAATAGCGCCACCTGTCTGTAATCCCAAACGTGTGGAGTTAAATTTGAAGAAACTTTTGAAAAAACAGTATTCAGCTTTTCACCGCAAGGTGTAAGTATAGTCTGTACCCACACATCTTACAAATGTGGCGCCATCTATCTGTGAATTTAACGCACATATCAAAACTAATGAAATAATTGTGCTGACCAGATGCGCATATGTTTTCTTATATCGCCATATAGCTGAAACTGATAACATGAAAATATTAATTTTAACAGCATTCTTATTCACAGTCATTTTTTCGATAAATTATGATATATATACAACATTTAAAGTACCATTGATAAAGAACTAAGTAACAATGGTGACACAATAGTGAGAAAAAATAGAGTCATCACAACAAAACAAATTTATCAGGAGGGGCGCGGGGGGTGGGGAGGCAAAAAAATAAGTAGATCACTAACAAGAAGATTTTATATCATCCAAAATAATCGTAACTACTTTAGACACACAACTGCATTCTCAGAGATAAATGGGGACGTTCAAACTGTATAGAGAATTCTAACACAAAACTAAGTTTTTTTTATTAATAGTCTGGTATGAAAAAATAGATTTTTAGCCATAACTTTTGATTGGAAAGAGATATTGGGGTAATTTTTTCACAGAAATTACTTTTAAGACTTGACTTTTTTGTAAAAAATATAAAAACAACATTTTGGAAAAAATAAATTTCGCGAAAAAAATCGAAGGGGGTAGGTACCCTTGTTGTTTTGATGACAAAAACAGTAAAATAATTTTTGCGCTTAGCTGGAAGAAATTTTGCAAATAAGTGCTATGTCATATGAAAGGTAGTCAGATTTGCTGTTTTTAATTGATTTCATTTTTACAAAAACAACAATTGAGTCATTTTTTGAGTAAAAAGTCAATATTTTGGACCTTTTTTGGCATACTCATAAAACATATATACACTGACTTAACGGTACAGTTCAACCTATTTTTGTAAAGTGATTTTATTGAACTTTTGAACAAAAAAAAATTTGAATGAAATATATTAATGGACAGCGGAGATATTTGCATCGAAAGACCAAACTTCGATTTTCATGTCGTTTTTTCTCATTCTTAGGTAACGATGTTTTATGAAAAAGTCGTTGTACTGAAAATTTCTCCAATTTTAAAGATATGTGAGTGTTTTTGATGTCAAAATAACAAAAAATTTTTAAAATTAAATATACAAAAATCTCCGATGGCAAAAAGTTTTATAATAAAAAAATTACCGTTAGTTGAAAAATTTCAGAGGGGGCGTGGCAAAAACTAAGTATGTAACATTTTAAGTTGGGATAAACTTAATATGTATACCTAGTTTGAGCAAAATCCGTTGAGCCGTTTAGATTTGTATAAAGGCCAAACAAACAAACAAACAAACAAACAGAAAATGAGTTTTATTACTATAGATAATCCCGCACTAACCAAGATTAAAAATTGTGGGCTTTAAACTGGAAGAAGAAGACAACTCAATTGAAAAGGCCTAAAATTTTTTGTAATGTACAAATATTCTGTTTATTTATGAGTTCTGTTTTACTTTTTTTATTTTCAAGATAAAATAAAAATCACAATAATAGCTTGCAAATAGTTTTATTTGTTAATTTTTTTATTAGATGCAATAAATTTGAAGTTCAAAGTGCGTTCAGTTTTACAATAAGTATAGATTTCTTGTATTACTTTAATGGCTCGTTCTGCGCAAATATTGGTTCGTTTTAAATTTAGAATAGCGGAATCTTCCTCCACCCAGTGTTTAAGTAAACATTTATGAGCTTTTTTAAGGGTTTTACACATGTTTCCAAATTTTCAAAGTTATTGTAGCGAAAACGTTCATCTGAAAACCATATATTGTACCATGCGCTGCATATAAATTGACAAATTGACAAAAGCTCTGTCCTGTGTTCGGGTTTGAGTATAAAAGCTAAAAGTGCCAGAATGGCTCTGGAATTCCAGCGGGCGTTACTGAGTGCTGATGTGTATTACCAGGAATTTAATAAAAGGAAATGAGTTATTTTTCTCATAATATTTGAATGCTTGTCCTAGTTCGTACAAATACTGCATGTCATCACGCCACTTGATACTGTGTATTTCCAATATGATATTGCTTTGCTTGAAGTTTTCTTTAAGATTTTCGTATTCCGTAATCAATTCTGTAAAAATATCGTACGAAATATTTGGTGCTGTTGATTTTGCAACAAGCATTTCATTCATGACATGCTTTAGAATCAAATCTAAAACATGATGTTGACAACCAACATATTGCGGAGGTGAAAGAGATTTTTCCTGAAACGATGTCTGTAGTAAATGCACAATTCCATTTTTTTTCCTGTATTGACATTTGTTGTATCACAAATAATCATTTTAATAGAATTCCATAGTTTAAATGTATCTAAAAATTTTTTGATGCCTGCAATATAAAATCATAGTTAGTTATCTATTTAAAAACTTTTTATTCAATTAGCACCTTCAAATATTGTCAAACTTTTTCCATTATGAAGCTCCATGACCGCCAACCTGACTTCTTTAAGCTCGTTTGTCAACACCACTACCTGCACTTCTTTTTTACCATGTTTCTTCCCATCAAAATGCAAACACCAATTTTCTTCTTTTAATAGACGAGACGATAGCGATGGTCTTAGATGAAGCAAACTAAAAATGATATCATCAGATTGTATCGTTCAAACGATAGTCGTTTTAAAAGTTACGTGATGAGAGCCCAGCTTCACATGTTTACAATCAGAGTAAGATTTAACGTTAATTTATGCAACTTGAATACGAAAACAAATTGAAAGCTTAAAAAAAACACATACAGTGGAATTCACTTATAACGATCTCGGTTATAACAACATTTCTGCTATAACGTCGTATTCTTGAAGTCCGCATTTTCTAATTTCTCATTCCTTAGGAACTGCGTGCGCTTTTAACGTCGGTGGATATAACGACGAGTTCGCATATAACGACGCAGTTTTCATAAAATATAATAAATATTTTCACATATAGCGACGACGAAAGCAAGTTGAGACTAGATTTGCTTACCTACGATTTTTTTTATTTTATTTATATGGGAACAAACAATATTCACTGAACATATTTGCAATTTTTGCTTTGTTGAAAGGGAAATAACCGTATAAAATTCATTGACAACAAAACTGCATAGCTTCATTTGCGCATGTGATTTTGCTCAGTATACATTTGTTCCTTCAAATGCATGATTGCTTTTTTACTGTGTTCAAAATGCCTCCACAAACTAAACGTAACGCGTTCATCATTGAAGAAAAATCTGAAATAATCTGGCGGCTTGAAAACGACGAGGAATTTCTTGCGTCATATTCTTCAATATCCATCATATAGAAACATAGGAAAAATATAAGGATCACACCTCTTCAAAATGTAGAAAATCCAAAAATCGCGATATATACCTCTAACCGATCATATTTTACAAGAAAAAGCCAATGATTTAGTTAAAATTTTAGGTAAAACGAATTTGTCTTGTTCAGAAAGTTGGATTTACCATTTTCGATAGCGACACTGCATTGTTAACTGCAAGGTTTCAGGTGAAGCAGGTGATGTAACCCAAGGTGACTACAGAATTTTTCCCATAACATGGAGATGGCTATTAGGACTCAGAAAAAATGTATAATGCTGATGAAACAAGGTTCTTCTTTGAACTCATGCCCGATAGAATTTTAAAGTTTTAAGGTAAAAAGTGTATAGGAGGAAAAGTTTTGACGGTTCGTGTTACAGTTTTGGTTGCTGCCAGCATGGATGGAGTTTTGAAAAGGAAAATATTTTTTATCAGAAAGTCAAAGAAACAAAAAACTTATTGGCCCATTATCATAGTCAAAATAGAGTCGACTTTAAATGTAGTGCAAGTTTTTTGACAACATATTATATTAAAAAACTGTAAAAAAATGCTGATACTAAAATTAGAGTCGACTTTTATTTTGACTAAGATAATGGGCCAATGTATTTATTTACCCTAAGTTTTATGTTTTTATTTTTACTATTGATAAAACATTTTTTTTTTCTTTATAATAAATGAATTATGTTAACAATAAAAAAAATTATGTGTGCATATAACGACATTCGGTTGTAACGACGAAATATTCCGATACCTTCAGGGTCGTTATAACCGAATTCCACTATATATTAAACATTAAAATTCAATGTTTAAACAATAAAAAGTTCTGATCTTTTCATCAAAATACTTAATATGCAATTTAGTAATATTTGTTTTGATTTTTATTTAATAAAATATTAAATTTTTTAATCAATTCAACATACATTTCCATACAACATCTCTGCTGTTTATAAGTTTATATCAGTTTATATTAAACTGTTGCCAACACATCAATGCCCACATCTACGAAGAGGTGTTGGCCAGAATAAGAGCATTTCAGCATATATAACAAATAAATCACAATACCTTAATAAAAAAGTAACGTACAATTTTTCTCTCTGAACATAATTCTTTTCAATATTTGTTATCATTAATATCTATGTATTCCGTTTAATGTTTGTAAGCAGCAAATGATTCAGTGCAAATTTTTTAGTTCAAAGGAAAAAAAAAATAACAACGTATTGTAAACATGTACACACACATGCACATACATTGTAGTGAACTTTTCAACCAGCAGTTAAACAGATACAAATGGCATCCAACAGATTGTGTTTGTGCACTTGGAAGCTTTTAAAAATATTTATTTTATTTCGATAAAAATAAGTGAGCAGCAACAATAACAACAACAAGCACAATAAAGAAGGGAAGAACAACAATAATGGCAACACACATAGCTACACTCAGAAAAAAGTTTATCGGAATATGAGAAAAAAGGCATCATATTAAGTGAAAAATGGTATTGACTTTGCTCCAGAGAATGCTTTTCTCTAAATGCGATCCCAAAAATTCCCTAAAAATGGCAAAAAGCTTCCATGAAAATGGGAAATATTTGCTCATTAATAAAAGACACCTTCTCTTTAAAAGAAAAATATTTCTTTGTAAAACGTTCAACCGTTTTCTTAATTGTGTAAATTTTTTACCCGAAAACAGAGAAATATTTATTTAATTTTAATAAATGTTTTCTTTAAGTTGCGTTTATAGTTTCTCACAAAAAATAACACTTTCTTTAAAAGAAAGATATATTTTCTTAACATTGATACAACATTAATATTTCATTATTGCGTACATTTTTCTTTAAAACACAGAAGTATATCCGCAATTACGATTAAAATATTGTTTTTGCAAAACATTTGTTTTAACTCAGTTCTACGCAAAGTAGAAGTATTAATATCAAATTGTGATTCGGTTTTAAAAATTTTAGTTAAAAATGTGTTAAGAAGTAGAATTATTGTTGTGGCATTGTTTTTCGGGACTCTTTATAAATATTCCTGTAATTTATTCTGAAAATCGATTTTGTTAATGCATTCAAAGAAACAGTAGAAATAAACAACATCACTTTGTGTAGCTATGCTAAGTAAAAAAAAATCTTTTGAAAGAAAAATCGTCATAATATGCAGAATATGCAACACTTGCTTTTCACAACATTAATCAATTGCTCTCACGCTTTCTATTTTTTTCGTACCTCCATAAAATTGACTCTTTTCTTTTTCTTTTCCGATTCGAGCATTCAATAAGAAAAAAATTCAAAGTTGTTGTTGTGAAACTAGATTTTCTTTTTTAAATCCGATAATCAATGTAAGAAAAATGTATCGATTTTTGAGAAGAAGCCTTTTAAATTTTTGAGAAAGGATTTGTTGTTACTGAAGAATATATTTCGCATAGTGAATTATTTATCAACAATAGAGAACCATTTTCATTTTCTAAAAAAATGTTCTCTATAAACGAGATTTTTTCAGTGAGAGAAAAATACTTATCATTATTAGAGACATGAAATATTTTCATTTCCCACAAGGAAGGAAATATTTCTTCGAATATGTGAACATTTATTATAATTGAAGTAAATTTTATTTGAAATAAAGAAAATTTCTATTAATGAAAATAGAGACATTTTTTATCACAAAAAGATAGGTGTTTTTTTCTGAGTGTATATACAAAAATAAATAAGCACATACATACAAACGTATATGACCATATTAAGCACACCAGTTAACACAATTCTCTCACAAGCGAGAGTGGGTGTGAGTGCGTTTCTTTGTTTTTCTTGTTCTTAAATATAAACACACACTCACACCTACGTCAGTTTGAATGTTATGTATGTTTGTAATTGTAAGTATGTATTTTCACATAAAGTATATTTAACAGATAAGCTGCTTAAAGTAACGATAGTAAAATGTATTTTTTATTTACGCTGTGCTGCCCTTAAAAAACATCAGTTGTCTTTTTCTCTCTTTCTATCTCTATCCCTTTCACTACCTCATCGGTACATATTAGTGTTCGCATCAGAGTGGGTAATAAGGAGTTTTCGGAAGATCCGCGTTTTTAAAATAAACAAATAAATAATATTATTGTTTGCTGTTATATTTTACTCAACGAAAAATACCAATAAGCATTTAAATCAAATGTAAATATAAAGTATTTAAGGACTGCATCGAATAAACTTGTCCATTTAATTTTTTCCCCTGGTAAAAATAAGGGGCCACATTATCGCGAAAAGGCGAAGAGTGTTGTGACCATTTTGAAGAAAGATCGAAACATTTCAGGAGGGAAATTTTTTCTTATTTTTTTCCAGCGGCATTATGTTTGCAATTTTGTATTTTTGTGCGGAGCTTAAGCTTTCTGGCGATATGCCATAACATACAAAAAAAAAAAAAAAAATAAGAACACTGCAAACATTTACTTTTCCTAATATTTATTTTTAAAAATATGATTTTCCCCATGCATATAAAAATATTAACTTTGTCACTCCGTTTGTAAGGACGATAAGTTGCCGTGGAAGGTTTAGAAAAGTATGTCATCTCTTGATCACGTCTACCACCTCTTGAGCGACAACCTTAACTTTAGAGCTATTGTAACGAAATCCAATATATAAAACCACGCCTACCTCCCATACAAAATGAATTTATGAAATGAGTAAAATCTCCTTAAATCCCACAAAAATGAGTAGAATAGGGCGCAAATTTTGCAAATAAGTTTGAATCCTTATTATGCACTTGATGCTAGGAAACTGGTAAAAATAAACTGAAAATTCCGCCTACCTCCTATATAAAGTGACGTCATCATAATAGTAAAATCTTTATAAATTAAAAAAATTAATGTTTAAACTATGTAGTGTTCACATGAGTTTTAATAAATAAAAATAGCTCAGAGTTTAAAATGCAAAATATTTGAATAAAACTACGGCTTACAAAAGTGACGTCATCAAAACAATACAACATACAAGACTTCAACTAAACTAATTATCCGATCAAAATAGACATTTCAGTTTGTAAAAATTCGCACAGAGCTGAACATTTTTACAGACGTTGAGTTCGCCATTACAATTAAAATGTGAAAAGTCCCATCGATCCCATGTCGGCAAAAAGTTATTCAAGTTTGAAGGTCACTTTTCGGTTTTTTGTAATTTTTTCTGCGAAATAGAGAGTTTTACGTTAAAAATTAGTGGGGAAAAAGAGTAGAGCATAAAATTATCTAACAAAATAGTTCGAAATCTTTTTTTCCTGAGAATAACAATTTCTGAGATATAGCCATTCAAAAAGTTGAAAAAGTCATACTTAATATGATCCTGTTTTATGAAATCATATTGTATGAAATACGAAATGATTCTATAAGAAATGATTTAAGGGCCCATTCAAATTTTTTTAAGCGGAAAAACTATGTATTTATTTTTTTAAAGCGACTTATTTAAGGTTTTTTCTTCAACAATACATATATTTATATAAATTTTGCAGAAAATTTTATTTTAATAAAGCAGGAATCAGTAGTTTAGTGAAGCACCTCAAATTTGCGGTGGACACGATTTCTTGGAGCTTGTTCATCTAAAAAAAAAAGATAATTTTGGTTCTGCTGAAGCTTTTTAAGCTTTTAATTGAAGATTTTTGAAAAATTTAGCTGTAGTTGAAAACCAAAATTTTAACTAAAAGAAAAAGATTTGTTGTATTTGCTTAACAATACTGTCAACCTGTTTCAAGTAGCACTTTTCGAGCAAAAGGCGTTTAGAGTTTTTGCAGTAGTAACCCACCCGGAACATAAATATTTCTCTTAAAACGAAAGTTGTCTCTTATTTGTATTTGTATTTGTATTTATTGAGGTAATTTTTAGACATATAAGATGTAATTTTTAAATGCCACATTGATAATAAAAATAACAACAAATAAATATAATATAAGTTAAAAACTAAATTTAAAAAAGAATCTAGTTAATATTAATATTATTGTTAATATTATTATTAATAATAATATTAACTTGATTCTTTTTTTAAATTTTGTTCTTAACTTATATAATCTGATTGTTGTTATTTATTATAGTTATTTGTTTTTATCAAGCGCGTCGGAAGCGAATTTCATATGGGGGGGGGCAGTACAAATGGGGGGGCAGTACAAATGGTGGTGCAAAAAAAGTTCACCAAAATTTCTTCAAAGAAACAAGAATGTGAATACACAAATTTTTTATTTTAGTTTAAAATAAAAAAATATAAAAAAAAATATAAAAATATATAAAAAATATTAAAATTTCATTATTTTTAAAAGTTCTTCCAATTTCAATATTAGAGATCTTTCATATGGTAATATGAAAATATAAAAAATAATGGTTGCTTTTATAAAGCAAGACTAGGTATATCTTTACATGGTTTAAATGCAATAAGGTACAAAAAGTTATATCAATTAAAATTATTCCAAAATGTTTCTTTCTGTCCTTGCGAGAAACAAACTCTTTCACCACCTCCATCGAATTCAATTCTTCGGTTTTATCTTTGTGAATGTGT
Organism: Dichetophora obliterata; assembly: GCA_963920525.1. Lineage (NCBI taxonomy): Eukaryota > Metazoa > Arthropoda > Insecta > Diptera > Sciomyzidae > Dichetophora > Dichetophora obliterata. Next base: position 28,632,380 of record OY986437.1, read on the forward strand.
ATAAGTGCCGCAGAACGGAGTCGTTTCTGTGTCATAGTTGCTCGAAGATACATTTTAAGTCGTCTTAGTGCACTAAAAAACGCTCAGATGAAGCTGCTGATGCAGGCACAGTCAAAAGCAAAGCAATAAATTCAACTTCATTTAATAGTTTTTTTTACAGTATCCGAATTTTTTGCAAATTGGGATACAATGCCACTACAATTTGAAGGTATTTGGCCAGGCAATTGCTTCAGCAATTTAAGTCATCTGCATAAAGATCTAGTTTTGTTTTTAGATTTTGTTCAGAAGGCACTTTTCCGTTGAAGGCTTCGATTACAATATTATAGTATTAAGCTACATACTTAAGGGTGCTTTTAAACTGAAGTGGTGGGCTTGCAGTAGAAACTCTACATTTTATTCTATCTTTTTGCAAACGCAGAGAAAGAAAATGGTTATCCGCAAGCATGCTTATGAAGAAGAGAGAAAGAAGAGGAAAATATCTAATACAAAAATAGTATCGTTGTAAAAAAAACTGACATTTTGAATAACTTTTGAAGTTTTCTTTTTAAATTGTTTATCTAGCTAAAAAAGTGGGGGCAACTGCTTCCCTTTCTGCCCACTTCCGACGCCAATGGTTGTTATTTTCATTGTCAATGTGGCATTTAAAAGATTAAATCTTATTTAAAATTATTAAATTAAAAATTAAAAATTTCATTTAATAAAAATTATTAAATAAATATAGTTAATATTAATAATAATATTAAAATTATATTAATTATATAATTATTAATATTATAATAAAAATAATAATTATATTAATATTATTTACAAAATTATGATAAATAATAATTCAAATTTGTAATTAAGGAATCAGATAAAATCAGAGAAAAGCGAGGAAAATAGGTAAATAGGTAAATTTAGGAGAACTAAATCATCATCACTAAATCAATCATAAACTAAATGCTTAAAGGTTTTACTATTGGATACAAATTGAATGCTAATTGGTAATGAATTCCAAGATCTAATTGCGCTCACGAAGAAAAATCTACACCCAAAAAAAAAAAGCTTCGTACTATGTACAAAACAATTATTATATTCTACAAAGCTGTTTCTTCTTTTCAGCCTACGAACGACTTTGTGAATAATACAAATGACCGTTTGTTCATTGTACTAAGAAATATTTGTATATTTTACAAACGCATTCGTTTCATCTACAATGATACGAACAAATATACGAACGCTGCTGCCTCCGCTTTGTTTATTATCAAACAATGATCGTTCAGTTCACAAATGTATACATTATAGATTTTTACAAACTAGCGTTTGTAGAATGTACAAAGTTACGAACCCAAAAAATTTTTTCATGCGGCCAACACTACACACGTTTGTTCTATGTACAAAACATTTGTAAATTCTACGAATAGCTTCTGTTTATATTTCTACAAAGATTTTATTCGTAATTTTATCCTAAATTTTTTTTGGGTGTACTGGAGTTTATTAAATTATATCTAGGTATTAAAATTCTGACGTTTCTGCTTGACCTACAAAAAGATAATTTTTCAAACAAGTAACTAGGACACTGAGTATGAATAATTTTATGCAAAAAAAATGCAATTTCTTGCTTCAAGATGATTTAAAAGTCCTAGTCTAAGTAATTGTTTTGAGTATATATTTACATGGTCAAAACTTCTGAGGCCAAAAACGTAGCGGACCGCATTGTTAAGCTTTGTTCTAGCTTTGTTCTAGCATTGTTCTAGCTTAAGGTATTCGTCTTATTTCGACTGGCACAAAACTTTCAGTAATCCAAAGGCTGCATAGCCCATAATACAACTTACTAACGCATGAATTAATATGATCCTCACATGACAGAGAGGATTAAATATCCGAGGTTGGTTACTTCCTTAACAAATTTAAGCTCTACGTCATTGAGAAGAATTGGAGGCATGTCTTGTAAAATTTGCAAGTTTTTAGCTATAGGTAAGACATATGATTTCAAAGGGTTTATTTTAGCATATTTACGTTCGCCCACTCAGCTATTTCCTTTAAATTCTCATTTAACCTAACACAAAGATATTTTACCAAACCGAATGGCCTAGACAAATATAACTGAAGGTCATCAGCATACGCATAGATTTTTTTATTCATTTATTATTGAAATTTGTCTTTTGAAAATAGTCATATTTTACCTAAATAGTGCGAGAGTTATACGATCGTTTCGTTTTGACGGCAATCGTTTTCTACTTGGACACAAATTGTTAATAATGCCTTGTGTTTGTGGCCAAAAGGTTGATCGTAATCAACCAAAAGTGCAGTGTTCTAAATGTAATGAATTTTTCCATTTGGAATGTGTTAATGTTCAGCAGTCCGATCTTGACTTTATGCAGTGTTCTGCCCGCAAATTTTTTTGCAAAGTTTGATCGGTTGCGCGGCGAGGCTCTCTACGCTCGCCCCCTCCCACAACTTCTTTCGAAAAAATAAACAATAATAATAACAAAGAGACAAACATGATCCTAAGCGATAATTCTTTAAATGATCATAGTAATCAAGTGCAGTGCAATGCTTCTAACTCGAATGCTCAGCCACAACATCCGTTAAAACTGGTCTCGTCTCAGCAGAGCGAGGAAAAAAGTGAACAATTAACTTTGCAAACTATATTGAGCGAGATTTTGTCTCTTATGCCGTGCTTATGCTAGCCAAACATGTTCGGTGTTAATTTTTGTTAATTTGTTCTCTTCGCTGAAATGTTTGTTTGGTGGTTATGCTATGATTGGTGGCACAGTTGCATTATATGTAATAGTATGTCAAAACACAAAAAAGCGCAACCCCAATTTGCATTTTTGTACTTAAGATTAACAAATTAAAATATACGAACTGATATTACTTACTCTGAATATTTATTATAACATCTTAAATAAAATGGTTTGCATATATCTGACATGCTAGCTAGCTGTTTATGTTAAGGGTTACTTGAAGACTTCACTTCTTACTTCACTTTTTAATACTTTTACCTACTTTTTTGATGCTATTATACAAAATGACTACAGCCAACACTGGAAAGTTCGGCATGTTTGGTGTTTCAATCAGCAATCAAAATGTTCGGTCCGAGAGCGAGAAAATGAATATGAGAAAAAGTTCATTTCTTCATTTTATGCGTGAAACAATAACAAAAAATGTTCGGCAATCATGTTTGGCTAGCATAACCACGGCATTAAGTCACAAAACGTTCAACAGCGTGGTGAAATTAATGAACAAAAAATAATGTTGCAATCTGTTTTGAGTGAGATTTATTTATTTATTTATTTATTTATTTATTTATTCGAGTCTATGGATTAAATCCTTACAGACTAATCTTAACCAAAGGTTATAAATATAATAAATGTAATTAAACTAAAAATAAAGTATTTAATATTGATTTAAAACACATTTTCGACAATGAGAAATCAAACAAAACATGTATCGACAGATCATTATACAAAGACAAAGCTCGTTGCAAAGGTTCATTGCGTGCATAATTAGACCTATGAAATTTAATAAAAAACAAGTTAAAATGCCGCAACTGTCTTGACGGTATATTAAAATTTATAAGAGCCAAAAGAGAAGGACAGTCAATGTTACCTGAAATTATATCATATATAACGACAAGGGACTGAACTTTCCTTCGCGATTCTAACGATTTTATACCTAAGAGTAAACATCTTAAATTATATGGAGGGATATCTTCACGACTATATAACAAACGAAGAGCAAACTTTGTAAATCTTTTCTGAACTTGTTCCAACCTAAGGTATGAACTGCATAAATCGGATTCCAGATGAAGGAAGCGTATTCCAGTTTCGAGCGAACAAAAGTATTATATAGTGACTTAACGGTATGTGGGTCAGAAAACTCTGAACTATTTCTGCGTATAAAAGCTAGCATCGAGTAAGCTTTAGGAACAATAAAATTAATATGTTCATTAAAAGTGAACTTACAGTCAAATATGACTCCAAGATCTTTTATAGATTCAACACATTTAAGTGGAATTTCAGAAATATTGTACTGAAATTTCAAAAAATGACTGCATTTAGAATATGCTATATGAACGCATTTAGAAATATTCAATGGAAGAGCATTAATCTTACTCCAATTAAGTAAATTATCTAAATCAGATTGCAATGAAATAGCATCAGATATGCTACTGACACTCTTAAATAATTTAAGGTCATCAGCATAAAGCAAATATTTTGAGTTACAGAATATTTTATTTATATCATTAATAAATAATATAAATAATAAGGGGCCCAAGATACTACCTTGCGGCACCCCAGAAGAAGCAATGAACTTATAGGATTTAACATTATTAATTGATACATAACAAGATCTACCGCTAAGGTAAGATTTAATCCAATCTAAAAAAGTTGAGTGGAAACCCATTTTGAAAAGTTTTGCGATTAAGATATTATGGCAAACCTTATCAAACGCTTTAGAAAAATCCGTATAAATGGCGTCAACATGACAACCACCCTCAAAGGATGAAATGCAATATTGATTAAAGATCGTTAGGTTAGTTAAGGTAGAACGACCTGAAATGAAACCATGCTGTTCAGGACATAAATAGCGTTTAACAAGAAAACATATCTTAATTTTAACAATTCTTTCAAAAATTTTAGAGATAGTAGACAACTTTGAGATGGGTCGATAGTTAGAGATATCATGTTTAGATCCAGATTTAAAAACAGGAGTAATATGGGAAACCTTCCAACTATCTAAGAATGTCCCAGCCGCTAGTGACATATTAAATATATGGCACAAGGGAACAGACAAGGCCTGAGCACATTTTAAAAACACTACAGGGCAAAACAAGAGATTATGTCTCTTAAGTGTGAAAATGCCAGTGCGCTCGCATTAATATCGTCTCTACATAACGAGAAAAACATTTTAACTCAAAAATTTGAGTCGGTTGAAAATGAGCTTTGCTCTGTGAAGAAAAAACTTTATGAAAATGATACTGCTCTTGTGTCTCTTACAAAAGAGATAAAAAATCTTCGTGATGCTGTCGTCCATATAACAACAAATTCTGTGGTTAACGTAAAAAAACAAAAAACACCCAGTGTTAATATTGCACTTGCTGATAATCATACTGCAGCCTCGTCTTATAATGCAGCTGCTGCTAATACTAATCTAATTGAGCTACGCTCTCCTTCAAATGCTTCTCTTTCCACTGGGGCTGCTGCTCTTGATTCAACATGCTTGAGTATGGGTGTTGCTGCTGTTGCTGACGCTGTTGTAAATAATAATGTCTCCATGGTGCTTTCTTCTTCTTCACATGCTAATTCTAATGTGACTGCTTCTTATGCTTCTATGCTCGCTGCTCCTGTTTGTGTTGAGAGTAACCCACTCCTACCTTCGCCTCTGCCTGTTCCATCAGCCATGGAGTGGAATACGGTGCGTAAGAAAAAGTAAAACAAAAACAAAGCTATTGTTGGGTGTAATGATAATAATGATCTTGAGGTTGCTGTTTCTAAGAGAGCTCTTCATCTATCATATTTTAAACCTACGGTTACTGCTAATAGTGTGATTAACTATATCTCCACACATACTAATATTCTTCGAGACAATATCGAATGTATTCGGCTCGTTAAAAGAGATGTGGATGAAACCACTTTAAAGAGAGTCAGCTTTAAATTAATAGTTCGACTCAGTGATTTAAATAAAGTATTTAATCCGACATTGTGGACTGCCGATGTTCGTGTGCGGAATTTCTCTTTTTTATCGAAAGAAGAGGAAACTATGGCGAAGCATTAGTTAACGATGCGTGTCTTTTGGCAACCTCTGCTTACGCGGATCCACCTCCACTGCCCTCTTTACTATCAGCGCAACTGAATGTTTTGCCGAAATTACCTTCAACATCTAATGGATTGCTTAATACACATAATTCAACTGGAGCTCGCACTAATTTGAATTTATACTTTAATAATATGTCTGGAATTAGGACCAAGATTAATTCTATTTTTAATTGGACGTCACAAGGTGATTTCGACGTAATTGTCTTTGTCGAAACATGGTTAAATGGAGATTTTTTTGATGCGGAATTTTTTAATCCCAACATTTTTAATGTATATATATATAAGGATAGAGATGCTGCTAAAACTGGTCTCACTGGGGGGGGTGGGGTGTTGATTGCAGTTAAACGCAGTCTTTGCTCTTCCATTCACCTACTGCAGAATAGTGACACGCTACTTGATCGATTTTGCGTTACAATAAATGATCCGAATGGAGCTATTTACATTTGTGCCTCATATATTCCTCCGAATAGCTCATATTGCTTATATACTGCGCATATTGATAATGTCGTCAATTTACAATCATCACTCAAGAATACTAATAATCACCTTTGTTTTCTTGGTGATTTTTACCTAAGTAAAATCGTTTGGAGTTTTGTTGCTGATGTGCTGATTCCTTCTAATATTAATAGCTCGTATGAAATTTATTTTATTGATAGTTTGTTTAGCATTGACCCGGGGACGTGTGGGTTGATAGTCTAGCGCACTCTCCACTAGACCACACAGGCCAACAGTTAACAGCAATCGCAAATTTGAACAGTTGCAAAATTATTACCGTGGCTAACATTTTCCAAGCATGATTGTAAAACACTTACTTAAAGCAAGTCTTTCCAAGTATTTTTGTGCAACACTTACTTTTTGTTTTTTGCCAATTTATTACCCAAGCAAGTGTTTTACAACCGTGCTTGGAAAACCCAATCAGCCATTTATAAATAGTGATTGAATTAAGCTTACATACAGTGCAAAAACTAAGCCTTTTCCAAGCACGCTTGTAAAACATTGTTCTTTATCATTGGGGCCACCAAGAATATACATAATTCAAAAACTTATACATTTATCTCTAAAATATTAGTAGATGCCTAATGAATTAAAGCCAAATGTTGGAAGGAAGAAACTAATTTCATCCCATTGATATTTATGAATAATTCATGTTAAAATTACGGAGAAGAATTTTAGATGGTGTGTCTGTTTGTGTGGTTTGATATTAAGAATTTGTGCTTATTAAATTTTTTCATAAACAGGCCTAAAATTAACAACAAAAACAAAAAAATAAAACATCTTTGTCATGTTAAGAAAAAAAGTTTTGCTTAAACAGGGAAGTTTTGCTGTATAAGCATAATATTACACTTACACACCAACACACTCACTAACACACAAGTATAACAGCGTTTGTGTGTGCGCGTGTGTACTTTAAGCAACATCTTAATTTATTAAAACGCTGGCAGCGGCAGCTAAACTTGGCTCAGTTCAACAAACGACAACAACAAATTAATATAAATATTTATAGGCAGACAGAACTAATGAAATGTATGTTGCGCCGATGAAGGCATAAAAAGCATTTATCAATTTTTCTACTGACAGGATAATGGTTGTTTGTGTGTGTGTGTTTGTGAGAGTGTACGTGTGTAAAACATAAAAAAATTTCAAGTATAACTTAAAGTGTGTTGTTATTGTTAGCTTTTGTTAAAGCCTGTTTGTTCTTGGAAACATATTTTTGTGTAAAAAAATAAACTTTGAAAATTTTTACTAAAAGCTTTTTAGATCTAAGCATAAGTTTCTAATGCATTATATAAACTAAGAGCATAGATAAGCAATAAGCCATAATTATATTTTTTTACTAGACCGGGTTGGTCTCCATACAAAAAAAGTTTTTAATAAGCTCAGTCTTAAATATTTCTTGCCTTATTGTAGTAGCCTCCACCAAAAGATTTCGCCTTTTGTGGGAAAAAAAGGCGAGTATGGGCAAGTTTTTTGGTTCTATGAATTGTCAAAAACAAAAAAAAAAACGAAAGCTCCAAAAATGATTACTATCAGTCAGGTGCGTACCCAGAAAAAAATTCGGAGGGTTTTTATTTTTTTTTTTTTTTTAGTGAGACTTATTCCAATTTATTTATATGAAATAATCTTTATATTATAATGTCTAGACTTCTTTTATTTCGGGCTTGTGCATTTAAAATTTTGTTCATTATCACTTCCACACGGATAAAAAAATATACTCATATTCAGTGGGGATTAAGAAAATCGCGGCCGCAGATACCACTCAGCGAATATAAGCTTAAATCAAGTAAACTGTTTTCTGAAAAATTAAAATAAATATTCCAGTCAATATCTACTTAAATCAAACGGATATTTGCTGAGTTATTGAAATTCCCACTCCAGAAAATATAACCTCAAATTAAGCCAATATTTTCTGCTATGTTAAAATAAATATTCCTGTCAAAAAATTTTTTATTTCAAGCTTATATTTCCTGTTATACCAAAATTAATACTCCATTAAAAAATTTCTAAAATCAAGTCGCAATATGCTTGGTATTCACAGGATCAATTTTTCAGCTGAAATATAGCGTACTTTTGATCTGCCTGAGAAATAAGCGCAAGTCTTGATTAATTACATACATAAATTTAACTAAGAGATCTCTGCGTGTATTATTAACATTAAAATAAATTGAAATTAAAAATTACCTTTACCTAAAATTTGAACCCACTACTCAAGATTCCAAGAAAAAATAAGAGTAAACACTAAAGCCTTAGCCAACTCAGCTATCGCACTGTTATGATGGTGTTGAATTAATATACATAACAACATTAGGAAAATAATTTCTCAATATTAAGCATATAAATACTGGAAAATTTTTTTGATAACTGAGTAAATTATTTTTCTGTTGCAAGAAACTCAAATTTCTGGTTTCTACTAATGTTAGTGCTAGATAAGTTCAGTTGAGCTTTTTTTATTCTAAATAAAAGTAAATTATTTCTATCCGTGCACATCCCAGTAAACATTTAGAAGATCTAACCCATTAAGCCTTTTTTCTCCAGTTTTTCTTCTCATGTTTTTTTGAGTCTTTCAAGCGATGAAAACGAGCGTTCGCTTGAAGCGACTGAAACCGGCAACGTTGCACCAATCTTCAGTAATCAGCTTATTGATGGATATATCATTGCATCGCAAAAATTAAGGGATTCGATAAACGTTACAGGTCGATTTGTTTGATTTAAGGAGTGCCTACAAATATGGGATACAAAGTATTGGTCAAAATCAATAAATGTATGCACTGAAAAAATCATGATGTCTTAAAATTGAACTTAATGCCTTTAATATCAATGCATATTTTTTCATACAAAATTAGAAACGTTTTCAAGCAATTTTTTAACCACAATTTGTAATAAATTTTTTTTTAATTTTCAAAGTGAGCTGTTTACGGTAAACATGGTTTAAACTAAAATTAGCGCATTTTAAGTGTTTATAATTGCGTTGCTATATGGCAACCACAGGCTGATTCGGGTTAAACAAATTTTGTCAAAGTAGGAACAAAATGTTTTTAATATGTCGCCCATTTCAAATTAAAGTGTAATATCAATTGCACTAACCATCTCCGATTTGGTTCAAATTTTGTGCTTAGATTAGTTTATTGTCAAGAAAACCAAATCCGGAGTTTAAGGTTTTGAGATTTTTTTTCGCGTACCCATAGCATGCGAATACTAAAATAGGGTCTATTTTGAGGCAACATAGCTCAGTCAATTTAAATGCGGTGTTCGTAAATATGGTATCATTGGAAAGTTTATTTGGTCTTTTGTAAGGAAAAAATATGAAACTTAAAAAAAATTGCAGACCCATTATTAATTTCAAAGTTTAATACCATGCCAGCAACAGGAGCTATAATTTTTTGACGTAGAATTACGTCTTACAGCGCGGTTTGTATGGGGGTCATTTTCACGAATTTTTTCAAAGTGATATTTGACACTTTGGGGTATACCTACAGCTTTTAATATTCATCGTACAAAGAAAAGAAAAATGCCAAAATATCAGTTTTAGTGGGAATAAAACGAATATCTAATAAAATAGCAAAATCGAAGAAGATGAAAAATTCATATATTCGTATGAGAAATGCACAAGCTGCTTAGCTGCAGTAGCTGTTTTTAAGGTTGTTGTTGTTGTTGTGTTTGCTTGTTTGGTTCGTAATCACGCCGTTCGTTGTTGTGCTGCTTTTGTTGTTGTTGTTGTTGTTTATTATTATGTATGTAAAACATACATATATAAATACTCATCAGTTGCTTTCATTTTTTTTGTTACCCAGATAGCCAATCGGCTCGGTTGAAAACGGTGTGCACTTTTAAAAGCACTGAAGCGGACCGTTTCGATGTCAGCAAACTATGCAATGTGTGTTTCATATAAGCGTACCATATATTAAAATGTTTATTAATGTTGATTTTCTATGATATAATACAAATTCTAAATGTTTAATAGTTTATCTCATTCTCGATTTTAGGTTCAAATGCTAGTTGTTTGGTACTTTAAAATCGTTGAAATTGCAAATAAAATTGAGCTTTAGGTCAGGTTAGAACAATTAATTTCTCTAACGAATTTTTTCCAAAGAAACAACAACAACAACATTTTCAATATGAAAAGGAAAACATCACTAGCTGATTAAGTAAACAACGATTTGTTTTTAGTAAAAGTGGTACCATAACGGAAATATATAATTCAAATGTATGAACATAAAGTTAATTGAATAAATTGAAAACTTATGTATATATATGTATATTTATATATATATATATATAGAATTAACTTTATGCTCATACACATAAATTATATATTTCCGTGACATATATATTATGTAACTTTCACAAAAAACATGATAAATATATTTATATAAAAAGTAGTAATTGAATAGCTACATTCACATCATATTACAAGCGTTATATTTTTTAAACAGTTTATATCAATAAATTATTATATATATATATGTGTCGACAATGAATAACGAATAAACTCAAAATATCGTAAAAAAGCTATATGGCATTTTCTTCATTGCCAATCTTTGATAGAATGCAGGAAAATATTTTTTCGCCAATTAAGAGTTATCTGTTTGATTAAATAGTTAGAGCAGTTAATTGTTCTTACCTGACCTAAAGCTCAATAAACGATTTTAAACTATCAAACAACTAGAATTTGTATTTAAAATCAAGAATGATTTAAACTATCAAACAATTAGAATTTGTGTTTAAATCAAAGAAAATCAACACAATAAATAACAAGGTCATATAGAAAACTTTAAGTTGCATATTAATTTTATTTGTTGTTAAGCAATTGTTACCTTTTCTTAAAATAGTTTTTATTAAGTTGCAACAATAAACTAAAGAATAAACGGCAGCTCAACTCATTCAATGCATTTTTCAGAGTTTTTGGCGAACGGGTGAAAAAGAGAGGGAAAATAGACAAGAACAAACGACACATAAGGCGAATATGGCATAAATTTAAATTCGAATCTTGATAAATATAAAAAAGGACTTTATAATTGTATAGAGAACGGTTTAAAGTTACAAAAAAATGTCGTTTTCATACCACCAAATCAGACGCTGCCGTTTTAAGTACCGTTTAGCTGGAACAGTCACATTCATGGCTTGTTGGGTTGTAATACAGTAGAGAATACAGATACATGTAGCTAGAGAGCAAGTATGTGGCTACAAAAAAATGTATTACTACAAGCCAAGGTTGCCAGTTAAAATTTGAAACAATTCCGACAAAAAGTTACTTTTTCACATTAACACAAATTAAATATAACAAAAATTACCATGATAAAGATAAACAAAAAAGTTTCCACCGCAATAAAAAAATATAAAAAAAAAAATCCAAGGATCATTAAAAATTACTACAAAAATTCCACGCGTTTTAAAAATACCACCAAAAATTCCATATGCATTTAAAATTACCACAAAAATATCATTCGCATTACAATATACCACAATAAGTCCCATATGCACAAACAATTTAAAAATGTTGTTTCTTTGGAAAAATTCGTTAGAGCAATTAATTATTCTAACCTGACCTTAAGCTCAATAAACGATTTTAAACTATTAAACAACTAGAATTTGTATTTAAAATCAAGTATGATTTAAACTATCAAAAATTTAGAATTTGTATTTAAATCATAGAAAATCAACATAATTAATAACAAGGTCATATAAATAACTTTCAACTGTAATTTAAAACAAATTTAGAAATACCACAAAGAAATTTTGCTTACTAAAACAAAAAAAAAATTTAAGAAGAATATTACCAAACTCCCACGGAAAGAAAAAAATACCCAGCTGAATTCCCACGCCAACTAAAATATACCACGCTGAATTAAAAAATTTAATAGGAATTCCCAAAAACAAAAATTCCTAGAGGGAATCAAAAATTAAAACGAATGGGATTTTTCCAACATAACTGGCAACGTTGCTAATAGCTGCTGATATTGTTGTTTTGGTTCTGCATGCTAAGCAAAGGGCCGTTTTTCACTCGGCAATTTTATGAGCAATAATTGCCTTCGCCGCAAGTAGTTTGCTGACTACTCGGGTTGAAAGAGGACTTTCGTAAACCCCCTCATGCAGATGAATAATCTGTTTGTCGCTTGCGGCAAAGGCAATTATTATCGAGTGAAAAGCGCGACAAAGAGATCTTGCTACCAGAGCAAGAGAATATTTGCTCTCGGAGCAATATTTGCTTTGGCCGCAAGCTCGAGAATTTTCGTGTGTGACGAGTGACATTGCTCGAGAATTGCAGAGTGAAAAGCGGGACATAGTAAGCAAAGTTCTGTTTATTTTCTGTGGACGATTCGGTTCATCCCCTCTAACGCTGCTCAACCGCTGTGATCATGCTTTTCTCTGTGCGTCGTTGTTTTAGATTTGCTAAATTTTTTTATATGTTCTTAATTCTTACTCTCTGGCAATAGGGTAGCTACAGTCAGTATATGACAATCGAAGTATTTTTAACAAAAATTATAACAGCTCTTATAAATATATCTGTGTCGACAAGGAATAACGACTAAACTCAAATTATCGTAAAAACCAATATTTTTATTGTACTTATTCCGACCTTTTTTCTGAAATATATGAAACTTTACAAACGATAATAGGTGCAGAATTAAGTGGTTATCTATTCTGTGCAAAAAAATATTTTCCTGCATTCTATCAAAGATTGGCAATGAAGAAAATGCCATATAGCTTTTTTTACGATATTTTGAGTTTAGTCGTTATTCATTGTCGACACATATATATATATAAAATAATTTATTGATGTAAACTGTTTAAAAAATATAACGCTTGTAATATGATGTGAATGTAGCTATTCAATTACTACTTTTTATATAAATATATTTATCATGTTTTTTGTGAAAGTTACATAATATATATGTAACGGAAATATATAATTTATGTGTATGAACATAAAGTTAATTCTATATATATATATATATAAATATACATATATATACATAAGTTTTCAATTTATTCAATTAACTTTATGTTCATACATTTGAATTATATATTTCCGTTATGGTACCACTTTTACTAAAAACAAATCGTTGTAATAATATATATATATATTTTAATAAATTCATTTAAACTATTTTAATATGACATACTTCGATTGTCATATGCCGACTGTAGCTACCAAATTTCCAGAGTAGAAATTCAGAATATCTATAAAAAAAAGTCATAGTTTCGATAGTTTCGTATGTATAGACGTAGGATTCCTTTTTATAACAACAACAACCAATTCTTTTTTGAATAATTTTTATTTAGAAGATGAAATATTTTAAAATAGTTTTGAAAAATATAAATAAAAAAACCAGAATTTTTCTCTATTACTGTAGAAAAAGGAATTCTACGTCTGTACTTACGATACTATCGAAACTGTGTCTTTTTTTCATTTTCATTTTTTATGTTCCATTATCTTTGCAACGATACAAAATTAAAGTGTTTTTTCAAAGGTTCAGAAGTTATGGCATAAAACGTAAGGTAATAGTGAGTTTTTAATATAAATTCAACTAGCGTCGATGTTTATTGTAATAAGACAATAATACATAGAGACTTAAAAATTTTTTCGTTAATAATATAGAAAACAATTTCCAAAGTACATTTTTTATGCCACTTAGCGAGAAAAAGATGCATTTAAAAACAAATGAAAAATTGTTTTTAGAATATTTGGGCCTCTTCTGCTAGATCTGTTATGAATTTTCTGTTATGAATCATAAAAGATGTCGACCAGAAAAGATGTTATCAATCTCCGAAAACAAAAATCTATTACAATTCCGTAAACTTCTGTTATGTTTGCTGTCAATAAAATTAAATTTGTAGACATGAATATAAAATGCAAGCGCACATTTACTTTGTCCAATCTAAAAAGCTGCACGAAACGCACGTCAGGAAGATTGAACGGTTTGCTGTTTTGGCGTAACTCCAGCAAAGTGGCCCGATGGTTTTTTCTATTTAAAACTTGTCTTTATAATCTTACATTTGCCTCCTTTTATGAGCCATGCTTAATGAAATTCGTAAATAAACATCAATTTTTCAGACCAAAATGTTCACTTTCTAAGAATTTATTATGATAAAAGACAGAAAAATGTATATGTTATTCTGTTGTCTTTCATTACAGATTTCAGAGCAGATTTTGTCATGCAGAATACAAAATAAAAGATTTTGTAAAAGACTTTTTGACAGTTCAAAGAATATGCTTTGATTAACAACAGATTTCATAAAAGATTGTCGTGCAGAAGACGCATTTTGGTCTCGTAACAGATTTTTTAATAGCTCAAAATTTGTATGGGAAATCATAACAGAATAACAGAATTTTTTCATAACAGATTATGCAGAATACTCCCAATTATTTTTATATTATTTACACTGAGAATACAAAATTACTTCAAAATTAAACAAAAATATTAAAATAGAAATTTAACGCTTGATGACTGACTAAGTTTCTGTTGTCATGACTTTACTGGTTTTTTAGATATTGCAAAAAATAAAATTCATTTGTATGGAAGGTGCCACACCCACTTGCCCAAAAATTTAAAAAACCCTTTTTAGTACTTTTCTGTGCCTAAAGCACTAATAACGTCATAAAAATAATTATTCTCTATAGTTTGTACAAATCATTCCATTGTGCAGTGCTCTGTATGGCTCACACAAGACAGGTAGTGCAAATTTAAAGCATTCATAACAGACTTGCTTATGGAGAATAGATCATTTTTCTTTTTTTTTATTATTTTTAAATTTTTATATATACGTAATATTTTTTTATAAATTTTCTATGTGATCCAGAACGTTTATTTTTTTAATTTTTAATAAAAAACTTATTAATTTTACAGAAAAATAATTTTTTTTTAAATAATCATTTTTGTAATGTACGTGTATTAAGAGTACTTGACTCAGAAATCAAGAAATTTTAACAAGCCGTTACTTCGCAAAATTAATTTTATTAAAACAGTGGCCTAAAACTAAATTCTTTGTAGCTCATTGAAAAAAAAACTTAAAAAAAATTGCAATTAATTTTTTTTTTCATATACACTTCAATAATATCTATAATAAATATAAAAATTATGACTTCCTGTTTTACGTGGCTAGTTTCACGAATTTTCACTCAGTCTTATCACAATAAATGTTTTAAATTGAGTCTTTTTCTTTTTTTTCCAATGCGCAATGTTATTTAAGGTTCTTTATCAAGACCATAAATACACAATGGCTGGCATGTTGCGCTGAAAGTTGCTCTCGGTGCTCGGTAAAATTCATTCATTTCGTGAGGGAGACTAACCCCCAAAATCCCCCTCCTGCGTACGCACCTGCTATCAGTATAGAAAAGGTTGAGAAATCCTCTTTTTTGGGATTTTGTTTCTTTTGGTGACCGTTTTTGGACACATTTCGATGCTATTTCGACTTCAGTCGCCATAACTACGCCATTTATACTCCGATTGTCCCAAATTGTCCAAAATTCTCTACAAAAATCTGGCTTAGTTAAACGTTTTGGAATTAAATTAACCCATTGAGGACGTACAACATGTTCCTCCCTCATCTTCATAGGGTTCAATTAGTACCCTAACTGTTTATTTTATTTTATTTTAGTAGTGCATCTGAACACCTTTCCAAAAAATGGAAACTTATCAAAACCAGACTACCTTTGTTAACGTGGCAGTCATTTGAATCAAATCAACAAAATTTGAGGTTTTTTTGCCAAAAAAAGTCACTTTTTAAAAAATAAATTCCAGCAAGCCTAAAGGTTAACACATCGCGAAATCCTTTTGTGGAGGGTACACCAATGAGCCAGGGAATATTTAAGACTGAGTTTATCAAACACTATTTTTTAGACCCTGCCTAATGTATGCTAGCTAATATACCCCGTTTTACTCTGGGATTTATTTTGTACAATAACCAGATGCGGGTTAAGTAATAGCTTAAGTAATTGGTAGCAAGCGTTTTATTTGTAATTGTGTCTTATTTATTTTGTGATAAAAAATATCCTATTTCCCGAAAAAAGACGTAAGCTACCTACATGTCAAGTTTGGAGATACTTATTTCTTAATAAACTAAGTTACATGTCTTAATTTTGAAAATAATTTTTTATTTTTATTATTATTTTTAGTGTTTGAAACTTATTTGTAAAAGTCAAATTCTATGAAAGCAATGATAACAACTTTATTTTGCTATGAATTTATAGTTGATCTTATTTTTTCAAAGTAGTATGAGTTGAACCAAAAAAATGGACTTATTCCACTATCAAAAATAAATAGTCAACATGTTGTTTTTGAAAGTGTTCCATTTATGGATAAAAAATCGTTTATATTATTTAATTATTATATAGGTAACTACTGTGTGATAAAATCTGATCATTAAATAATGCTAAAAAAATATCCTGAATCAGTTAATATTTGCCAATAATTTTAAATTTTATCCAACTGAAACCTTCAAATATCTCAATATACACAAAAGTGGACTTTTTCCACTTTCATATATAACGGCTTATATAATTTTCGTTTTCAGCAATTTCATTACATGCATCAAGCACATTTTAAGCTTCTAATATCAAGCTTAACATTTAAGTATTAAGAAAATTGTGTACTTGAATCAAGCAAACTAGTTTCAATTCAAAGAAAAGAAATTTCTCAAGAAAAAAAAAATTCTTTACTTGAATTAAGCAAATTGTAATGTACACACCTTAACATTATAAGCCAGCGGTCGTCAGCGCCTAACTCTTTCCACTCTTTCCACTCTTTTACAACAACTTCAAGATTTTCATGATTGTTGTAATTCGCCGAATTGTTCACATGCGCAGCTGCACCTTATAACACAGCGCGTGTGTGTTGTTGTTTCTTCTTGTTGTTGTTGGTAAATATAGCACATGTTGTTGTTGGTGTTTTTTTCGTTGTTGGTTTTACAGTGCATGCGACCGCGCACAATGGTAATTTTGCATAGTGTTTCGTCGCTACCGACATGCGTGTTGTTGCTTTTATGTGTTGTTTTTATATTAATAATTCCTTATTGTACCACGGAGCCAACTATTTCTTGTTTTTGTTGTTTTTTGTTGTAATTGTTGTTGCACTCTTAAAAAAAAATTTTTGACTATCCCTGTTATAAACTACTTATAAATCACATTAAAACAAACAACTATTAAACATATTTAAAAAGATACATACTTTTACGGTACGTATCAGCTTATTCTATTTTACTTCATTATACTAAAATAATATAATAACAATAAGAGCATATGTTCATACTAAGCACTACTATCTATTTCATTCGCACACATGTACTAATATTGCTGAATACAAAATATATGACATTACATTTTTACTTTTATTCCTACACAAATATATTAACATATAATTATGTTTACGTTTTCTAATAATTTAAGTCTACTCACTCACACACATTATACTACTATTACTAAATTACAAATATGTATGCGATATTCTACTATTTTTTTTTACACTAATTTAATAACATATGATTCTGTTTACTTTTTAAATACAAAAACAATTGTTAACTAGTTTTAAGACAAAATTTCGTTATACATGCTATAAAAGAACGAACAAATTTCAAATAAAGTTAAACTAGTTTTGAGCTCTAACAGCTGCCAACTGTTTTCAATTTTTATAAGTCTTGAGCTTTAATAGCTGCCGACTTAAACTTTTTAGCCTCTGCACTTTTTTTAGTTAACGGCATAAAAATGATATTAAAAATAGCGCCAGTGGCGAACTTCGCCGGCAACCTATTAGGGCACGTTTATAGTGACGGCTGGAAACGCGTCCTGCTAAAAGCAGCTGAAAGTGCGTATAGTGCGCGTTTGCCGCTGGTGACTTGTTTCAGCTGGTTTTTGACTATTTTGGGTTTGTTTGTATATATAAGTTTTTTTTTTGTTTATTTTTGCAACCGAAGCATCAAAAAAGCCACATGATTCCGTTCATTCATTTTGCTTTCCTCAAACCAACAAGCGCAGAGACGAAAATTCGAAAAACGTTGCTGAAACGCGCTTCCTGCAACTGCAAGTCGTTTCAAGTCACTTGAGGTACCAGCTTGTTTCTATTTTTTACGCAAGTGTTTTCTGCTGGTTTTTGTTGCCTTCTTGTTGTGTTTTTATTTCAAATTTTTTTTGACAAAAAAAAGATCATAGAAAGAACGCACATTAAAAAAACGTACATCAGCTGCTGGCCCAAGATTTTTTGATGCTATGACTCAGCGAAAACGCACTTCAAGCCGCATGAAGCCACTTGATCATCCATCTGGTTTTAACTTTTTTCTTTAGGTTTTGTTTTTGTTGTATTATTTTTGATATTGCAACAAAGCAATACAAAACTAATCTAAACAAAGTTGTTATATCTTGTTGCTGCTATTTTTGTTTGTTTACTTTTGTGCTTAAAATCAAATGGAAAGGAAGAGCGCACATAAAAAATTTGATAATCTTCGATTCTCTGTTTTAAATGAAACGCACTTGCAGCCGCTAATCGACTGTGTGTATTTTTTGCGGTCAAGAAAATACAGCATAACAACTGAGCGCAATTTCGTGTTCTTGTATGCTTCTTACTTTTTTTGTTGGTCTTCTTAGTTGCTATCGTGTGGTTCTTTGTTTTTTTGAATGAATGAATTCAAGGAAATACAGAATCGATCGCGACAATGGCAGTCAATTGTGCTGCAATTTGTTGTTTTTTCGTATATCAATATTTTTTCGAGGAATTTAGATTGCTCCCGCCAACGTTGCCAACTTTGTGGGAAAAATCTCTTTTCATTCGTTTGTTCATTTTACACACTTGCTTTTGTGCACAAGAAAAACAAAGAAAAGACGAAGAAAAGGAGCAACAGCAAAAACAAAAAAAAAATTGTTTTCCTTGTTTCTTTTTCCATTTCATGTTATTTAACGAAAGTAATAAGCAAGCAACTTGTAAAATGAATCAAAACACAAGCAAACCGTGCGAGCGAGCGAGAAAGCAACAATCGGGAAGATGGAAACCAGTCACTTGAAGTTGCAAGCTCGGCTGTCATTATACGGACTTTGAGCTTGTTTCATATGATTGTATGTGCAGCGTTTTACTTCTCGGTCCGGTCCGGTCCAGCAACAAGTCGCCACTATAAATGCGCCCTTAAGCAGGTCCTAAAACTTTTATTATAGAACGCGAGTCCTATTTTTATTCTTTTTAAATAAAAAAGGCGCGCACTTAACATGGTGATCCTGCGATATCACCAAGTAACAAAACATATTACAAAATTGTTTTCAATTAAAGGAAAATAATTTTCTCAAATCACGCAAAATAATATATTTTTACACCCAATGAATATTTAGGATAAAATTAAGAAATAAATCTTTGTAGAAATACAAACGGAGTATATTCGTAGAATGTACAAATATTTTGTACATATTACAAACGTTTGTAGTATTGGCCGCATGAAACAAAAGTTTTGAATTCGTAACTTTGTACATTCTACAAACGCTCGTTTGTAAAAATCTATAATATATAAATTTGTGATATGAACGAACATTGTTTGATAATATACAAAGTGGTAGCAGCAGCGTTCGAATATTCACATATATGTATATATATCTTCCCATGTTTTTTATGTAATCCTGAACAAAACAAATCGCTTTCATAACAGTGGAGAATATAAGAAAAAATCTTTCACTTTGTATAAGTGGTGGGCGTACTTTTGGTCCAACCACGCCCAACTCAACAGTACAATTAATTTATCTTTCCAGGAGTACGTACATAAAATTTTTTGTCAAAATCTCGATTGGGAATGTTTTTGTCACCCTTTTATATGGAAAGGGAACCACTGTGCAACAATTCGATCGAATTTTTGAATCAACTCAATCTAAAAATTATACATAAATCAAATCAGAAGTATATTTTTACAGAAATTGTTTGTGTTTTGTGAAATATTTTTGTGTGCAAGGTGTCAAAATAAAGAGAAATTATATAAACCAAGAATAAAAGGGCGTTATAGTCTTCAACTCCAAGATTTTTTCTGTTACTATTAGCCGCGGCCAGTTACCTGACTGATAAGGTAAGAATTCTTTTAGATGGAATTTATTACCATCTTATCAATTTAATCCAATGAATGAAAGTATAGAATCAAATTATATTGCTGTTATATATGTACTATATTGTTTTTAAATTAGAATTTGGCGTGTTTTAATTAATGTTTGGCGTGAACGTCTTATTCGCAACATTTTTGTATTTACTTATATTGAAATTCTCAAAAAATCGACTTTCATCTCATTTATTACGCGTTGATATTTCTTCAGTATATTTAATTTTTTATTGTAGCCATTGTACGTATATTAGGGCGGGTCAATTTGTATGGACGAATTTTTTGGAGGTCTGGCTCAGCGAAATTCGTAAAATACATGTAATTTCAAGACTTTTTCTCCACTACAGCATATACAAATTCTGAAAAAAAGCTGTGCGGACTTTCGTAAATAGATTTTGTTCTCAATTATAAAATATGAATGTATGAATGTATGTGTATGAATCTATTTACGAAAGTCCGCACAGCTTTTTTTCAGAATTTGTATATGCTGTAGTGGAGAAAAAGTCTTGAAATTACATGTATTTTACGAATTTCGCTGAGCCAGAATTTGACCCGCCCTAACGTATATATATTACAATTTAATTATTGGTCCGGGCAGAACGATTTTTTATGTAGCGCTAGTAATTCCATTTTCATTCTCTGGCTATATTTAAATCTAGACGTTAAGCAGCAACACGTTGAAGAAATACAAAATCAAACAGTACCAAAAGTAGTGACAATTAATATCGAAAGCGCAGCATGACTGTATAGCGAAAAAATATTTAAATTGTATTTTAGTAACTTCTCAATTAATATATGTATACATTTATTACTGATAAATATTATTAATAATTTACTGTTTTTGCAGATATTTTTTTCCTTCTCTTTTGATATTTTTTCTTTTAAATAAGAAATAAGAAGTCAAGAAATAGAATGAGTGAATATGTTTGAAACTTAAAATATTTTATTTTAAAACAACGTTCAAATATTCTAGTTTTGCAAGGGTTAATCTCTATATATAATTCGTCTGTATCTCCTGGCTTACACTCATCGAGACTTGACTTCTTGGTCATTCCCTTTTTAACTTCCACCTTTCTCACGTTTGATATCCGTGTCTTTTATCCATAAAGGTAGGGCTAGCCCGTCTTGACGAATGTAAGCCAAGAGTATGTCACTGGACTCTTCCGAAATAGAATCCAGGAACCAATAGAGTTGGTTCCTGGATGGTTTGGATTTACAATTGGACCCGATTGGTTGTGCTGCGATCGGGAGTTTTCTGGTACGATGAGTATTGTAGCGGTATTTTTTTATCCATCCTGAACACTAGAGAGCGCTGTCTAGTCTAAAATCATTCAATTCCCAATCAATGATTTGAAAAAGTGATTGCATTCATTTTTTCAAATCATTGATTGTGATCTACAATTTAAAATCCCAATCAATGATTTGAAAAAATGAGTGCAATCGTTGGTTGGAATCGTTGCAATCTTTGGTTGGAAATTATTGACTGCATTTACGTGATTTCATTTATATCTTATTATTATTATCAAAAGTATCGATATCTCTGTTGAACAAGTATTGGAAATTCTTAGTTTAATATTATTTGTTTAACATTTTATCTTCATTACTTGCAAGCAAATTAATTTTTAATAAGCTTTTCTTAATTTTATGTTGTTATTTATTTTTTGGTTCGCTCTCACTCTCTTTCACACGTTTAGCTTATTCTTTTAATATTTGAAATCCTTATACGCGATTTAAAATCTTGGAATAAATTTTAGTACAGCTGAGAGTATACTGCATATTTTTTAACCTTGCGTTTTAAAATTTAAACTTTCACAAATACTGAACCATACTTAAAATTTTTCTGCACTAAAATTAAACCAAAGAAATATTGCAATTTGCAAACTTAGCATTAACATTACAATCTGATTTCAAATCAGTGACCCCTTAATACTGGCAGCACATCTACCATTTCTAACATGGTTTTATACAAAGGCTGTGTTAAAGCTCAGCAGATCCAAGATCCTGTGAAAGATCCAATAACTCAAAAATTATTTGATATTGAATAAAAGACGCAAATTGTTATATAATCGAATAGTAACCGATTTTCGACTAAGAAATAGCTTGGTAATCGCACCAGTAATCATTCTTCGCTTATGTAATCGCTTAGTAATCGGTATTGAGCTAAGTAATCGCTTGGTAGTCGCTTCAGTAATTGGTATTCGGTTCAAGATAAAATTTGTTAATACTACGAATACGTTCGTGCAATGTACAAAGAGATTCGTAAATTCTGTAAAAAGGAATCTTATATTGTACAAAGGCATTCGTAATATTGAATAATTTTCTTTGTAGATGAAACGAAAGCGTTTGTAAAATATACAAATTTTTTCTTTGTACAATGTACAAATGGTCATTTGTATTATTCACAAAGTCTTTCGTAGGCTGAAAAGAACAAAGGGCTTTGTAGAATACAATAGTTGTTTTGTACATAGTACGAAGCTTTTTTTTGGGTGTAAGTAAATATTTTATTTAAATCACGCAAATTGGTCTCAACTTAAGGAAAATAAATTTCTCAAATAAAAAAATTATTGTAGTTTTCAGTAAATTGCTTACTTGAATTAAACAAATTGTTTTCAATTCAAGCAAAATAAATTTCTCAAATCACGCAAATTATTGTATTTTTCAGTAAATATTTTATTTAAATCAAGCAAATTGGTTTCAACTCAAGGAAAAGAAATTTCTCAAATCTAGCAAATTATTCTTGTTTTAAGTAAATTCTTTACTTGAATTAAGCAAATTGTTTTCAATTCAAGGAAAATAAATTTCTCAAATCACGCAAAATATTATATTTTTCAGTAAATATTTTATTTGAATCAAGCAAATTTGTCTCAACTTAAGGAAAATAAATTTCTCAAATCTAGTTAATTATTCCAGTTTCAGTAAATTGCTTACTTGAATTAAACAAATTGTTTTCAATTCAAGCAAAATAAATTTCTCAAGTCTATTATTTCTCAAGCCAACTATAATAATTTGTAGTAAATTGTTTACTTGAATCAAGCAAATTTTTCTCACTTTAAGCAAATATCAGATTTAAATCTTTAAACAATTATAGAGTCTTAGCAAATATTTCAAAACTTGTTAAAATTTTTTTTTTTAAAGTCATGTGTTTTAGATGTGCTTACTTCTAGCAAAATAATGCTTGAATTAAAAAATTTTCGCTTGAGTGTATACTGATAGCCTATTTGCTTGATTCAAGTAAAGAATGCTTGAGTTTTTCTCTCCGTGTATATAAATAAACAATTCTTTTGTTGCTGCTATTATTTATTTCATATAACTGAATCATGCAATTTTTGAACCAACTAATGGGGCTTGTTGCAGATCCCGTAATGTGATGTAGTTAAGAGTTAATATCTAGAACAACAGCTAGATAAGCGGATGCTTGTCATTGAGTATTTGTTGTTCTTTTTATGTACATCAGTGTCAATGTCTGCATTTATGCTTGTTTGTTTGCACACGTTTTCTAAACTATTCTCAATGAACTTCGTTTTATTCCTCAAACCAATATAAATGCCAAAACAAACACCGTTATGCATACTGTCGTATGCTTCCGCTTTTTATTTGTTTTGTATTTTTGTCGCCATTTTTATTGGATACAATTTCTATAAATATTTGCCTATTTTTATGCTAGTGTAGACACATATTCGTGCTATTTATAGAAGCTTTTTTTACCAAGCTTGATTAATTCGCATTTGGAACTGTTTTTTTTTTCAATGTCATATAGATGGTTTTTTCCCAAAACTGCATGCTTGTTTAATAAATTATATACCTTAAGCAAATTTCTTTTTTCCATTAACTTTAAGTTAGTTTTTTGCTCTAGCAAAGCCAGAACTATCACCAACTAAATGTGCCATTTTATAAGCCATCCTGTATAGATCGATGTTAGTTATCTACAATCAAGGCAAAAACTCTGCCATCAATCATTGCCACGCAATCATTGCTCAACATGTCGGAAATAAGTGGCAAAAACATTTGCTTTGGCCAGTCTGCCCAAATTAACTGAGAAACTGACCTAAGCACTGACATTAAAGTCTCATTAATCAGTTGTAAATCATTTTGCGTAGGCTAGAAAATTTAACTTTGCTCGAATTTCATCTCTGTCAATATCAATAAATTGCATTGAAAACTTAATGGCTCTTACATTATTTACTAGCAAGATTTATAACTGACAGAAAATTTTATATATTTTGAATTACTCGTACTCAAAACATTTCAGTCTCACAATTTTATCTCATTTATCTGATGCTCAATGCCCATCAAACGTAATAATCGGTATTCTTAAACATTTTTAGCTCACTTAAGTTTCAGCAATTCTTGGCTGAGGTGCCAGTAAATTTTTAGTATTCATGTCTCCAAATTTTTATTTTTCCATTTTGTTTGTTTTATCTGCACGAGCAGCTTTTAATATAAAAATTCTACTGGACTAAAGCTTAATGGTTTCCTTTTTTTTTCTCTGCAACGTGCTAAGAATCTAAAAAATAAAAACTCATTCATCTTCACTTCACAGTCAGAAGGATAAGCGCATCATTTTGTGTGGGCCGCCGTCAGCTAACCGTACTTAATCTTTGCCAACCACCTCGAAGCTATACAATTAATTGAAGTCTTAGACAAACATTTAATGTTACCAAATTGAAAGTTTCTCTTGAAAGCTATGCGACCAGAGTTTGCTGTGTTTATGTCATATACGAGTATTGATGTTTTAAAATAACGCTTTAAGCTCTATTAAGCGACAAGAATTTGTACTTAATAAGCATTAAATATAATATCCTTGGGAGCTATGCCCGCAAACATAAAATAGTGGTAGAGATAAATACAGGCAGAGATACAGCCACAAAGATGTACACACATGCACAGTGCTACTGCTACTCACTCGACTAAGCTTTAATTAAAATCGATTTTCGATTAAAAACATTGTATAAATATCTAGTTCAACGCCAAACCCTTGCTTGGCATCTGTCAGGATGTTGCTCGGTTAAATTGACAGTTGGGGAATTTGGTTAAATTTGGTTGCTTTTAAAGAGCAAAAGCATAGCTACGAGCTGCTTACTTGCTTGGTTTCTTTGACAATTTAGAATAATTTAGAATAAAACAAGGCTTTAAAGTTTGTACAATTATAACGTATATAAAAGTTATATATGTCATACACACATATTTTTGTTTTTTAAGTTTAATTTACCATAAAAAAATTTTTATTTTTACTATTTTAATAGAGATATAGTTGTGAGTTGAGTAGAGTTGAGTAAAACTTTTTTGATTATAGTAAACTATTGACATTCTAGTTACATTCTGTTAAAAAAAGTTGCTTCAAAGCTGCTCACTTTCGCAGTATTTAAATTATTTTATTTATTTATTTAATTCATTTCATCAAACAGAGTACTTTATTCCCTTACTGATTACTTATATAATCTAATAACTTAAGTGAATTTAGTAATTTGATACAAATTTAAAATGATTCTCTAGAGCTATTATATATAAAAGAAAAAATTTTAAACGCACTTCTACTTAAACTTAGATTAAAATCTTTATATTGGCACACAGAGTTTGCCAGTCTTAAGCAACGAGTTATAGGTTCATTCACGCTGTAATTCACTCTATGAAAAGGTTCATAAAATAGATTTTGAGCCCTTAGAACACGTGAAGGTATGAGAAAATTAATTTGATAAAGAAGAAAAGAACATTTAATATCAAAGCATATTAAATCTCTCACAAACATAATAGCAAAATATTTGCGCCGATTAAATAAAGATTGTATACCTAGATGAAACCTTCTAGCATTATATTCAGGCATATCAATATCCCATCTCAAACGACTTATTGAAAATCTCGTAAAACGTCTCTGAATTTTTTTTCTATTCTGTTAGAAGCACATGCATAAAAGGGATCCCATATTAAGCAACAATACTCTCTAAAATAGATTTTAGAGAAACGGGATCACAAAGGTCTTTAGAGTTTTATTTATTTATTTTTTATTTTTATTTATTTAGAAATAGTAATGTTTACATATAAGACAGAGTCTTTTGAATGCATTACGCAGTTTAGAATAACAACTAGTTATAAAAAACAGAAAAATAAATATAACTTAAAACTAACATTTAGTGATTTAACAAAAATAATAAATATTATAGCAACAGCTAGTCATAAATAACAACAAATCATGAATGAACAAAAAAACATCATTAGATTATTAGATAAAAAAGAAAAAACTTAAATTATTTTTATTCTATTAGATGAAGAAATAGTAAGTTTAGATAGATTTAATAGATAGAAGATAGTATTAAGAATAGTATTCTAAAATTTCATGCTTAAAGTTGCGTTTGTTTTGAATAATTTTAATTCTTAGAGGTAACGAGTTCCAAATTCTGATAGCGTTTACAAAGAAAAGTCTGTTTGAGTTAAAAAAATTGTATCTCGGGATAATAAGGTTCATGTTTCTATTCGATCTGCAAAATTGTTACTTATCAAATAAATATTTAGGTGTTTTTGTGTAAATCAAATTATGCAAAAATATGCAGTTCCTGGCATCCAGATAATTGAACATTTTGCAACCAAGTATTTGATTGCTCAAATGACTAACGCGGTCAAACTTTCTGAGGCCATAAACATATCTGACAGCGTTATTAAAAGCTTGTTGTAACTTTAGTTTGGACCTCGAATCGAGTTTACTATACACAACATCTGAGTACGTAATGAATGGCATTATAAGCTGGAGTACCAAATTTCTCCTCGTGTCGACGGGTACAAATGATGCTGTCCACCTCAGGTTCCGAAGGGCATAATAAATCTTAGAAACAACCGAATTAATGTGATCCTCACAAGAAAGTGAAGAGTTAATGTGGTATCCAAGATTTTTAACTTTATCAACAAATCTTAGCCCTACACCATTAAGATAAATCGTTGGTATATCAGACAAAGAGTAACTAGATTTAAAGATCGGTAAAACAAATGACTTCAGTGGATTCAGATTAAGCTTATTAGCTCTAGCCCATTTAGTTATTTTTCTCAAATCCTCGTTCATCCTGAGACATAAATTATCAACAAGACCAATAGGACTGGCCAAGTACAATTGAAGATCATCAGCATATGCATGCATGGTTACATGACGGCATTTGCTGAATATATCATTTTTAAACATTGAAAATAACAACGGACCAAGTACTGAGCCTTGAGGAACCCCACAAGATAAGTAACAGAAAGCGGACAGACTATCTCCCACCCTAACTCTTTGAGACCTTCCCACCAGGTAACTATAGAACAGACGGACCGAAGTGCTAGAAAACCCAAAGTTTACATATAATTTTTGGCACAATATTGTATGATCAACGGAATCAAATGCTTTCGAAAAATCTAAGAGAGAGAGCAAGTTTATGCTGCCTAGATCAAATGACACTCTGATGTCGTCTAAAATCTTTATAATAGCTGTAGAGCAGCTGTGCCCTGGACGAAATCCAGACTGAAGTGGGGATAAAAGGTCAAATCTTCGAATGTGTTCTGAGATTTGCACGGCCATAAGAGACTCAAAAACTTTTGATAACGATGATAACAGACTTACAGGACGATAATCAGACAGATCACACGCATTAGTTTTTTTCGCTATGGGAATAATTGTTGCTGATTTCCAAACATTAGGGAAGCATGAACTTGTGAAGCAGTGATTAAATATGTGGGTAAGTGGGCTGAGAATGAATGGTAAAATAAGTTTAATAAATTTAATGGATATTCCATCATCACCCACTGCATTGGATTTAATTTTGTTTACACACCGCGCTACATCACACTCATCTACAACAACAAACTCAAAATAAGGTGAATATTCAGATGTTAAAGTTCTTGTGTTATAGTCGATCACATTACCAGAAGACGTAGAGCTTGCAACAAAGTATTCGTTAAGAATATTAGGATCGATCTGACAATCATCGGTTTTCACCTTGCATACACCAGCTTGTTTTAAATTGTTCCATAGCTTTTTGGATGGTTGTGCTGAACTTAACTTAGACATAAAAAATATACGTTTTGATGATTTAACTGTAGAGTTAGCTACGTTTCTTGATCTTTTGTGCTGTTCCCAATTTGATGTTGTTGGATTTCTTTTCCAGCGGTTATAATCTTTATTTCGTTTTTTAAGGGCTAATCTTACATAATTTGTAAACCAGGGACAGCTTGTATTCTTTACTCGGCGAGTGATTAATGGAACATGCAGGTCATAAAGTTCACTGATTCTGAGCTAAACTGAGCATTAGCTAAACGACCAGCATTCAGACCAATTTGTAGTAGACAAGTCACTACACAAAGAGACATAATCAACAACAACTGAGTTCCTGATTATAAAGCCTAACATACCATTGGCCTTTGCAACAATATAGTCTATATGTCTTGAAAATGTGAGTTTGATATCAAGAATAACTCCAAGATCTTTTTTCTCGGTAATTCTTGGCAAAATCTTATTTCCTAGCTCATATGGGTAAAACGCAGGAGAAACAATTCTGCAGAAAGTCATGCTTTGGCATTTTAATATATTAAGGGGCAATAAATCTTGCAATCAACCTGGTAGTCCTACGTCATTTTTAGACCCCCTTCTTCCTCCAAAAGTGAAATTGACACTAAACTCCTGCGAAGGCACTGAGAGCAGATATGCCCTTTCTCGCCTCAGGGAGAACAACGTTTATAACAATGTTCGCCTGTATCTCGCTTATATGTATAAAGCCCCTGATTCAACATGCATTGAAGGCAAGACCAAAACTAATCTTAGAGTATTAATTCGGCAAGAAGGTCTTCCTACCGGTGTTGAAGACTTGCGTAATTTATTTGTCCGCTTTCACGAGCACCTCGGTGTAACGGTTGATCAAGTCAAGATGGATCTGGAAACCTATGGCGCTCATGTCAGAGCTAAACATGTTTCTCTTCTTCAAAAATCTCGTAAAGAGCAACAGCAATATTATCGTTCCTAACTCTTCTTACTTAAATATATTCTACCATAACTGTGGCGGCATGAGAAGCAAATTAAACAAACTTTATGTTGACGCTAAATCATGCCACTTCAATGTCCTAGTATTCACTGAGACATGGCTAAACGAAACCTTCAATAATGAGGAAATTCTTGATAGCAATTGGACTGTCTTCAGAAAGGATCGGGACTACTCCTCAACAGGTCTTTCTCGAGGAGGTGGTGTCCTTGTAGCATCTCACAATTCCCTTTCAAGTGAGCTAATAGACACACCTAACCATAAACTGTTCGATCACCGAATTATTAGAGTTTGTTCAGGTAAAAGTCTCAATGTGTACATAGGTGTCGTTTACATTCCTCCCGGCTCAAGTGAAACAACATACAACGAGCTATATGAAACACTGACCACCTTTACCTCCACCCTAAAAGAGGAAGATAAAGTTGTTATTCTTGGTGACTTCAATCGCCCAAATATATCTTTTGTCACCGACGAAAACGACAACTTTCTTCTTCCTGTAAATCTTTCTAATGCCATAGACTTCAACTTACTTAGCACCTTTTATGGCAGTGACTTGCAGCAAGTCTCTTCTGTACAAAATCAGAATGGCAGATGGTTGGACCTAATTTTTACTAACTCGTATGAAGAAGTGAAGGTTAGTCCATGCATGGGAGCAGAAAATTTATTAACCAACACTGTTCATCATACAGCCTTAAAAGTTGTTTTCTCTGCTAATGACATCAACTTTACCCAGTCTTATAATAACACCATTGCGTACGATTACCTCAACGCCGATTATGAAAGAATAAAATGTTATCTTAGTTCTCTAAATTGGAATCATATTCTATTCAATTTAGATTTAGACAGTGCTGTCTCTATATTTTATCAGCACATTTTTACCGCTATCGAAAGTTATGTGCCAATAATAAAGAAAAAGAATAAGCTCACAGTACCATGGCTAGACAACAATCTCAGATTTTTGAGGAATCAAAGAAATAAAATCTACAAACTTCTCAAAAACACTGATAATATAAGCGATGAACTGAAGCTTAGATATGACGAGCTATCAAGAGAGTTCTCTATCAAGTCAGAAGAAGCGTACAAGTTGTACACGAACATCATCGGAGAAAAAATTGTCCAAGAGCCGAGAAAATTCTTTGACTTTGTTAACATGAAGCGCAAATCTAGCGACTATCCATCGTCTATGTTTAAAGGTAATGTCACTTCGTCCAATTCTCTTGAAATAAGCTTGAAATAAACTTGTATGCCGATCACTTTAAGGAGGTCTTTTGTCTTCCTACCACCTTATCTGAAACTTCTCCTAGCTCAACTATTATAGTTGATAGTTTGTATTAAACCCAGGAAGAGATTTCTAATGCAATAAAAGAACTGGATATATAAAAGGGACCAGGGCCAGACTTAATACCTACAAGCTTTTTGGTGCGATGTTTAGACCAACTGCTATTGCCATTACACATAATCTTTAACGAATCACTGGTTTGTGGGACCAGTCATATTCCTTCATATTGGAAATCATCCCATCTTACGCCAATTTACAAGAATGGTGATAAAAGATCAGTTGAAAATTATAGAGGCATAGCAATCTTGTCAGCCATTCCAAAACTTTTTGAAAAACTTATTTGTGAAAAGCTAACAAGTTTCATAAACCCACGTCTAAATGAGCAGCAACACGGGTTCCGAAAAGGGCGATCTACCACCACTAATCTCATTATTATGGTATCAGATGTATTAGTCAAAATGGAAAAAGGGCACCAAATAGATGCTGTTTATACTGATTTCAGTAAAGCTTTTGATCGAGTTGATCACAACATTCTTATATATAAGTTAGAAAAATTTGGTGTTGCAGGGTCCATACTAAGTTGGCTAAAATCATATTTAAACGGCAGATCCCAGTTTGTTAAATTCCAGGGAGTTCTATCGAAAAAAATTGCAGTCTCCTCGGGAGTTCCGCAAGGTAGTCATCTTGGTCCTCTTCTTTTCAACATATTCATATCCGATCTGTCAGAAGTTCTTAACGATATCCCACATCTTATGTATGCAGATGATTTAAAAATGTACTAGATCAATTCAAGTTCAATTCAATCAGATGTAGATGTAAATGTTTTGCAATCAAAACTGTTGTCTCTTGAGCAATGGTGTTTTCAAAATAAACTACATCTTAAATGCAGTGTTATGAGCTTTTCTCGTAAAAACAACGTAACATTACATACCTACCACCTCAATAGTATCGAACTAAAAAGGGTCAACCATATAGTGGATCTTGGAGTTGTCTTAGATTGCAAGATGCGCTTTAATCTGCACTATGATAAAATTGTGTCCAGGGCCAGCAAACAGCTCGGTTTTATAAAAAGACGTGCAAATGAGTTCAAGAATATATGGGTCACTACATCCTTGTAACGTTCATTAGTGCGCCCAATACTTGAATATGCATGCATAATTTGGAATCCATCTTTCGATTCCCATAGAGAAAGAATTGGGTCTATTCAAAAGCAGTTCTTACTATACGCGCTTAGAGATATGTACAACCCCCATGATTATTGTAGCCTTCCATCATATGAACATAGACTCAGCCTTTGAAATTTGATGCCACTATCAACAAGAAGATCGTTATTGGGCTCATGCTTCACATTTGATGTAATTAATGGTGCTATTCACAGCGAATATATTTCTAATATGATTTCCTTTAACGATCCAATTAGGCGCACTAGGCATACTCTATTGTTAACTGAATATCAGCACCAAACTACATATGCAAATAATGAACCCATCAATCGTTGTTGCAGAGAATTTAATAATATCTCTATATACTACTCACCTTCTATGTCCAAATCCTCTTTCAAGCAAACCCTAATCACTTTATATAAATAAATCACCCTATATAAATCACTCAGTAATCAGAATTAACACAGGCCTCAGATAAACTACATACATGTATGGATTTATATGTATAAGCATTTAGTTTAATAAATCAAAATTCTTTAACATCCCTCTCCAAATCTCCCATTTACGTCCTTTTGTCCTTATAGTCTTTAAGAATAATATATATACATCGTATCTTAAGTGTGTATATAGTCTCTCTTGTTTTCCTCCTCTTCTCTTAGTTTTGACATGGTTTTTGAAATCATGTCAATCCGGTGGGCGGAGTATGCCCACTAAGAGCACCAAATAAAAAATAAAATAAAAACAAGGAAAGGGGAGAAGAAAAACAAAAAACTTAGTAATAAGTAAACAAAACCTGTTAGAATAAGTTAGAATAAGTAAATTGCATTGCCTTGTTTGGCCAATAAATAAATAAAAAAAAAAAATAAAATAAAATTGCTACTACACCAAAAAGACAGCTTGGAGAGGTCTTTCTCCATATTTATACTGTCATTAATATCTTTTTTATCAGAAACAATTTGTATGTTATCAGCGTACATTAAAAATTGAGAAAAAGTAAAATTTTTTGGAATATCGTTTATAAATATTAAAACAGAAGTGGTCCAAAATGGCTACCCTGCGGAACACCAGAAGATACCATTACCGACTAGATATTAGATATTTTTAGATAGGAATTTGTTAATCGAACAAATTGCGTTCGACCAATAAGGTATGATTTGAACTACTCAAGTAAATTTGAGTGAAATCCAATTAATTTATGGATGGCCCAAATCGACCCAGATTTATGAATCGGTATAATGAAGATGGTTTCCAATTCTCTAAAAAATTGTCTTCTCTTAGAGACTGATTGTAGATAATCATAAGGGGTAAAGCTAACGAGTCCTCGCAAGTTTTTAAGAGTATGGGTGAAAATCCGTCCATCCATTTTGACTTACATGGCACAAACCATAGTACAATTACCCAGGTATTGTAAATCGAAAGGGTTCAACTGTCATTGTAGGGATAGAATGTCAAAAGATCTTGATGACAATCAAAACAATGATGCTTCTTGTATGTGAACAATTGAAACGGGAATTTTTTGTTTATGGATTTTAAATTTTACAAATTTTTCTTATGCTTTTTTATTTGAAAATTTTACAATTCAATGCCCAGTGTCTAGCTTCGTAATAATTAATGACAAAAAAGCCCGTTTTTACTCTTTCTTGTTCAAATGTGTTCATCAAACGCTGAAGTAAACACAGAAAAAAAAATCCGCTTTAATTTCTTAATGAGCTTACACCACTGGTATTTGACACTTTATCCCTACAGCTCGGCAGCGCAGTCGCTATTTATAATACCTGGTAATTCTATCATGGCACAAATCTATGCTTTTCTTGTGTATATATTGCCAAAAACAACCACTATTACTACGAATTATGGAGAGTGAATTATTGAAGTTTGAAAATTTATCTTTCATTTGGTATATAATATATACGATTTATTTATTCTCGCTTGAAATATTTTCATAATATTTAAGATTCATAACAAGAATCGTGATTTCCAATTTAACGTAATATTTATTTTAACATATATTTACAGCCCCATTCTAGCAAATTGATAAATTGTTAACCAGTATTTTGAATATTTCTATGTGTTTATTTCAAAACAAAATTTGAAGCTCAAAAATAAAAAATTTTGATAAAAATTGTCAACTGCTTTTCGTTATTGACAATTTCATTAACAAATTTTGTTTTTTGAGCTTTTAATTTTGTATTGAAAACAACACATAGAAATATTCAAAATACTGGTTAACAATTTGTTCATTTGGCAGAATAGGGCTGTAATTCTATTTTTTTTTTATTTTCACCATATTTGGTGAATTTACAACAGTGGTCCCCAACAGAGAACAGCTTGAGTGCATTCAAATGGCATTTTGATTGTCTCGTCAATAAACGAGCACCGAATGTGCTTCCTGCATTTAAATTAATGCGCAAATACATGTTACCAATCGCTGTTGATACGAATGCCTAGAGTGTGAGCGCTAGCGATTACGAATGTCTGCGACACAAGAATGGCAAACAAGGCAAGACATGGGGAACAATCGCTAAAAGCAAGGAAAATCCATGCTTTTATGCATTCGCACAAAGGAAAAATATTAGTGGCAGTGTTGCAGTTTTTTTATTCTGCGAATGTTGTTACCAGACACAAAAAATTGCAATATTATAAAACAAGATTTTAATTAGAGTTATTATCGCACAAGTTGGCGAAAAAATATTTCAACAATCAACTGCTATGCTAATTTGACTGCGAGGCGGATAGCAGCAATTGAATACGATTAATGTGAAAATTACTTTTATTAATATAGCCAATGGTATACAAAAATTTGTTTGAAGCCATAACCTTTAATAGGAAAGAGATATTGGGGTTATTTTTCATGTAAATTATTTTTGAGACATTAAATATAAAAACAACATTTTGGTATAAATAAATTTCGCCCAAAAAAATCATAGGGCAAAAAAAAAAAAAAAATAAAAAACAGTTTAACAATTTTTGCGCAAAACTGGACGATTTTTTGCAAAAGAATGCTATGTCATATAAAAGGTAGTCAGGAATTTTATATAATAGTATAGATGATTGCCCAAATATTTCGGCTGTAGCGATAGCCATCCGTGAGCTGGAACGCTTTAAAATCACCTCTAAAAATCAAGTTTTTTGTAAAAATATTGGCTAGTATAAAAAATATAAACGGTCTGAAATAATAGTTATAAAAAAGTTTTTCCAATCAGCATCAACAAATGTTAAATTTTTGCATTCAGATTAATGAAAATGCTGTTTTTCGTGCATTTATTAATTATTTTCAATTACATACAAAAAAACATAATTATTTCAAATGCTATTCTCACTTTCAAGATATCGTTGGGAAGGTTTTGAGTGGCTGCAATTTATTGATTGATTTCTGGTCAGAATTTCGTATATTGATATATATTAAAACTAAAATATAAATTATAAAATAAGCACATACTGAAAAATATTATAAGAAATTAAAAAACAAAATACAAGTTATGAAGATATTTTAATCTTAAAAGTTTTGTATAAATCACATTAATTAAATTGCGAGCTTTAGATCAAGTAAGTTTTGTATTAATATTTACAAAAAAAAAAAAAAAAAATATATCAAAAATATGCATGAAAAAAAGCATTATCTTTTATCCGATTGCATACCAGAGAACTGCACAAGCCTACTTGAAACTCTATTTCAAGTACTTGCTTAAAATACAAGTTCAAGCTAGCTTGAGCTTGGTAATTTTCAATCAAGTAAAGCTTGTAATTGAATATAAGTAAGCCCACGACAGCTTTCGACTTGCAAGTATGCTAGCTTACAAGCGAACGGCACGAAGTTTCAAGTAAAGGAAAGCTTGATGCCTACGGCAAAAAGAGAGAGCTGAATTCAATGAGAGCTTAAGCGTAATAGGACTTTTGAGGATTCTGTGGACTCTGTGGTGAAAGTTTTAGGGGTAACTTATTTCGAAGATGATGTCAAACTTTAAAATTTAAGGTGGCGCATAGAGTTGCCACCTAGATTTTTTTTTTATTTTTGCGAATTCTTGTAATTTTGAAATTCTGACCACGGATTTGATTTAAAATATAATGTCACAGTTTTAAAATTTAAGATGGAGGTTAGGGTTGGCACTTAAATTTTTACCACAGTATTGCCAGCTAATAATATGTATTTTTAAGAGTTTTAAATATCATTTATCAGTGTTAAGGAGTCGCTGATTTTGAATCTTAAGTCAGAATTTTAAATTCAAGATGGTGGATAGGGTTGCCACCTTAATTTTTTGTAGTTTTATGAATTCGGGGCTCGCAAAAAAAATGGTACTCCAAATATGGGTCGCTCAATCCGAATCCGTTGTCAGAATTTAAAAATTATAAAATTTTGAAATAATAGGGTTGCCCCCTAATATTATGTCTTTTCAAGAGTTTTAAACGTCATTTCTCAGTGCTAAGGGGTCGCGAATTTTGAATATAAAGTCAGAATTTTAAAATTCAAGATGGTGGATAGGGTTGCCACCTTAATTTTTTGTAGTTTTATGAATTCGGGGCTGGCAAAAAAAAAATGTACACCAAAAATGGGTCGCTGAATCCGAATCCGTTGTCAGAATTTTGAAATTATGAAATTTTGAAATAATAGGGCTGCCACCTAATATTATGTCTTTTCAAGAGTTTTGGTATGCCAAAAAAATGGTATGCCAAAAATGGGTCGCTGAATCCGAACCCGTTGTTAGAATTTCCAAATTATAAAATTTTGAAAAAGGGTTACCACCTAATATTATGGCAATAACAACAGAAAAAAAGTTACACGAACTCCGCATAATAAATGGAACGAACAACAAACCAAACGATCGTCAGTTGCTTCCGACAGCAGTGCAGTCGCATAGAGTCGAAACCAGAGTTGAAAAGAAGAAAACTTGACTTTTTCCACCAACTCATGTGGGGTAGAAACAAAATAGAATCACGTCAGACATATGATTCGTTTTTCAGAAGACAGTCGCGAATTGTAAGGAAAAAATAAATCAAGTTCCTGCATATCAACTCAAAGCTTGATATTTTTTCAAGTAGCTTGATTTTCAATTTACTTTTTGCAGATTTCTGTTGCATACATTTCAATTGTTGATGCAGATAAGAATAGTTTTTTCGCCATATAATTTCTGGCATTTTATTTTTTAGAACTATTACACCAACCAATATTTTGACATAAAATTTTATTTTTAGAGGCTATTTCAAACCATTCCATCACACGAATGGCTATCACTAGAATCCAAATATTTGAGGAATTTTCATAAATGCTATTGCAACCAAGGATTTTTTTGAAAAACTGACACAAACAACTTAACCTTCAGCCTTTAATATTCATCGCACAAAGAAAAAATAGATAATAAAATAAAATGAGTTATGTGGTGAATGAAACGAATATTTTATTAAATATTCTTCTAAAATATTTAATGTATTGTTTTTACAAGATATTTATATTGTATCTAAAATGTTATTTTATTATTTCTCACTATGTATAAAAAAATATTTTTATTATAGAAACAATAAAACAGTTGCATTTTATAGAAAAAATATAATAAATATATTAATAATCAGGGCTTGTACTTTGATGAACTAAAAACTGACATAAGTAAAATAAAAAACGCAAACAATTACATAGAAAACAAAATAAAAAGAGCCTTAAAAATAAAGCATTACTAAACACGTATTGCTGTAAGAAACTTAAGTAAGTTTGCAGAATAAAGTTTCTATTAGTTTTAGCATGGTGATGTGAAAAATCTGACTAAACTAACGTATACGTGTGATTTCACAAGTAGGGTGCATTACACCTAGTAGCAATACATTAAAAATTATTCTAAGCATAGAATTAGTGAATGAAATTATTAAAAAAACTATTTATAACTAATAAAAAAGGTTTAACTAATTTCGAATTTAAAAATTTTTAAGATTTATTCACTTGAGTCCTTATAATTGTGAGTTTCATTTACGGGTGTTTTCATAGGATAGTAATCAAGGGTTAAGCAAACTCTTTTCTATATTAAACTAATTTTTATTTTCAGTTTTACTGTATCTACTATTAAGCATAACCGATTTTAATTTATATGTAACATAATTTTAAATTGTCTATATTCTATATTAATTGTCTATTAAATTGTCTATAAATAAAAAATATATATTTTTTATTTAAAATCGTTAAATTTTTAATGTGAATAGTGAAAGCATTTACTTACTAAATACGATAAATTTTTAAAAGTTATAATTCTTCTTTTGAAATACTAGAATATATTTACAGAGTAATTAAGTATTCTAGAGTGTGTTTCTCAGTCTAGTAATTTGCTACGTTAATATCCTCTTGAGACCGTCGGTACACATATGTGTACCTTAATTTATTTTAAGTTTTAAACACTAGCGGCATCTTGTGACCAATAGCCAATAGTTTTTTTCTTGCATAAGACTACTGGGCTTCAGAAAAAAATCAACAGATGGCACTGCTGTGAAGTTGAAGCCATTATTTTTGCATTTGAATTTGACACTATGAAAAAGTTTGCAGTAGGCCTTGGCAAAAATTGTAAAAGATTTATGAAAAATTGAGATTTTCAGTTACTTTCACATTTCTTGTAGTTTTCCACTGCGAATTAGCTGGGTAAACGAGTAAAAAGGTAAGTTTATTTTCTTGTGGCTTTTTGAAAATGAAATGCTGCTTTGTTTTTTTGATACACATATGTGTACCTCCGGATTGAGTCTTTGTTTTTCGTAAATATTGAATGTTTTTTAGCTTGGATATGGATGAGCAGCAGATTGCGGATTTGCTCAATGACAGCGAATTTGATTTCTCGGGAGACGATGATGATGACGACTACTTGCCTTCGGAAGTAATCCAAGCACTTCAATCATCTAAGGAATTTGTGACAGATGAAGAAGAGAGGCAAAATGAGGCAAATAGTGAAAATGAAGATGGAAGTTCACCGCGCCTTTTTTGGCGGACCAAAGAAATGGCAAATTCTGGACCAGATATAAAGGATGATTTTCTATCTGCACAGGGTAGCTCAGACGTAAACATCTTATACTCTTTTTTTGAGTATTTGGGGCTAAACTTTTGGGAATTAGTGGCAGAACAAACCAATATATATTCGGCACAAAAGCGAGATTTAAAATCAATTAACACCAATGCCACTGAGATGATACGTTTTGCTGGTATACAGCTGATGATGGTCACTCTCAAATACCCTCAAGGGAAGTTTTATTGGAGCAGAGATCTTTGTGTGCCAATTGTTAGAGATTCAATGAATCGCGATAGGTTTTTTGAAATCCGAAATTTTTTGCACTTTTCAGATTGCAGCCAACCGAATGATAATGATAAACTTTGGAGAATAAGACCACTATTAGACCCCATTTTGAGGAAATGCCAAAGTTTGCCACGTTCCAAGCACATGTCAATTGACGAGCAGATGATTCCTTTTTCAGGACGTTGTGAGTACCGACAATATTTGCCATCCAAGCCTAATCCACTTGGACTAAAAAACTTTGTTTTGGCTTCCCGAGACGGGCTGGTATTAGATTTCGAAATCTACGTTGGCAAGGATACTTTACCTCAAGATGTTATGAAAAATCTCGGACTAGGAGCAGGAATTGTGGAAAAGCTTTGTCGTACAATTAATGACAACTGTGTTTTATACACAGACAGATTTTTTACAAGTCTAAAGTTGGCTGATCATTTAAATGAAAAAAGAGGCGGGATTTTTCTGACCGGTACTGTAATGGCAAATAGGATTGGACCAGTGGCACAAAAGCTAAAGACCGACAAGCAGTTGCAAAGGGGAGAATGGGATGAGAAAGTTAGAAGTGATGACAAAGTCTGTGTCGTTAAATGGATGGATACAAAATCAGTAACGATGCTGTCTACTTGTACAGGGAGCGCCCCTGCAAATACCTGTCAACGTTGGTGCAAAAAAGAGAAGAAGAAAATTGATGTAACTCGACCAGCTGCTGTAAAAAACTATAACTCCTGCATGGGCGGCATAGACCTATGCGATAGACTAATAGCTTACTATCGAAGTTCAATGCGGACAAAAAAATGGCCCGTGAGAGCTTTCTGTCATTTCTTGGACCTGGTTGTCGTCAATTGCTGGATAATGTACATTCGTTGTTGTATACAAGAAAACGTTGAACGAAAGGATAGGCTAGGTTTGCTCCAATTCAGGCTTAACCTGGCCAAAGCGATGATGAAATATGACGGAGGCAGCGTTGAACCCAATTTTTTGCATAGCGGCTCTACATCTCGTCCCAACACCAGCACATCTTTTAGATCTGAAGTGAATTCCACAGACGGCAGCCGAGATTATCGTATCGAACCTCCTTCAAAGAAGCACCGTGCGGTTGTGCCACATCCACAGCCAGAAATAAGACTTGACAATGTTGGTCACCTTCCGCGTTTCGTAGAAAGCAATTTCGCCTCGAAATGTCGCCACCCATCGTGTTCCTCACGCTGCCGTACAATCTGTGTAAAATGCAATGTATATTTATGTATTTTGAAAAATAACTGTTTTGAAAACTATCATACTGTTAAGGCTATTGTTCCTCATTAATCAGACATTTAGACCTAAAGTACACATGTGTGCACCTCCTTTTTCTACCACTATAAATAAAAAAAATTAAAAAGTTTTATAAATAATTGTTTTAAATACACCTCATAAGATAAAAAAATAGTTCAAAATGTTTTTAACTCAATTGGTTCATGTTCAGGTCTCAAGAGGATATATAGTATATTTTTTTAAATAATTACAATTAAATTGAATTAGGTAAACAGTAATATGATATGTATATAGTTAAATTAATTCACATTATCTTATAGCTTACTATGAAACATTTTAATGAATTTCGCAATAAAATGTTTTCAAAACTATTCACACATTTAAATTTCCTTGTCAAAAAATGTTCTTCAAACATCTTTAATCAGCTGAAAGTGAAATATATATTCTTTGATTCTAAATAACAGAATTAGAATACGCACACGAAGAAAATTAATTTGCTTGAAAAAGAAAAATTTTGATTAAATTCAAGCTATTATAAACTGTATTATTATAAACAGAAAATCAAATTTTTACTTAATTCAAGCAAATATTTGCTATGTTATTATAAATAGGAACAGCAAATTTTTACTTAATTCAAGCAAATATTTGCTTAGTTATTATAAATTGGAATAGCACATTTTGATTTGTTTTTGCTGAAATTTAGCATAATTTTGAAGTGGCTGAGAATCAAGCGCAAGTTTTGCTTAACCACAATACTAATTTAGCAAACAGTTTTCTCCGTGTATGCAAGCCATGTTTTTATGCTACACAACCTGTGCTCACTTTATCACAATGCTAAAAAGTATGCTATTATCTTTTTTAACTGTTATAGTACCACATTTACAACCAGCGCCAATTTTTGGCAAAAAGCATGAGGTTCACTCCTTTTTTTTTGGAATATAAACGAAACGATAAGCTTTTTTTATGATTTTTTTCTATTTTTATAAAAAGCAAACCAATAATATCTTGGAATACTATAAACCACTATTTTGAACATTTTAGTTAGTTCAAGTTTAGTTCAAGACAAAGAAAAATATGGCGTTTTAAATGGTTGTGTTGTATGGGAGGTAGGCGTGATTGAGGACGGATTTAAAAATATTTTTGTGTGTATTCTAATAAAGCAAATTCCAAATAATACACAAAATTTAATTGGTTTACGATGAGTCCTTCTATTTATTGATAACTTTTGTATGGCGCTCAACCACTGTGGGGCGCACGTGTCTGTTTGCTTCTTGTGCGTAAGCACGTGCAATAGAAGTTAAATTTAAATTATGCGCATGTGATTTGGCAACTTAAGGTTACAGAAAAATAAATACCTTACAAATTTAATAATAATTGCTGATTGCAGAAAATGAATGACACGATACTATCGAAACTGCGTATTATTTTTTAAGCACAACAACGTTACCTCATGCGCAGCTCTTACTGTGTAAGATAAAAACAAAAAGCAACACAAGAATAACACATCTGTTATTCAGCATTTAGATATGCTTAGAAAAAAATAGCACAAAATAAATACAAAAAAACTCGCTCACTATTTACTGCTGCGCTCTACTGCGCTCTCTTTCATATATTTAGCAGATGAGCCGAGTGATTCGGTTACTTGTGTCGATTCTGAGTATTTCGGCAAGTAGGATATGTATCAGCAAGACGACAACAACCATAAGTATTTATGAACCGAAAAAACCCGATCTTTCCCGATCCGACTCATGACTTAGGATACTCATATTTATTTGAGCCGCCGCATTCTAGCTTCGTAGAAGAGAATATGAGTCGAGTC
The DNA here is from genome assembly GCA_963920525.1 of Dichetophora obliterata. Taxonomy (NCBI): domain Eukaryota; kingdom Metazoa; phylum Arthropoda; class Insecta; order Diptera; family Sciomyzidae; genus Dichetophora; species Dichetophora obliterata. Next base: position 28,674,492 of record OY986437.1, read on the forward strand.
GCGTGCGCTTAGGGTGAGTAGGTTTTTGTACTTATTTTTTTCGGATATACTCAGAGTCGCAAAAAAGCTATCCGTTGCAGATCTCTGGTGTAAGCTCAATTTTTTACGTTTCACATGATATTGACAGAATTGTAGGTATTGTCGAAAAGGAATCAAAACAAACACAGAATATAAGGGGTACTTTTTAAAGTCTCACCGTATCGAGCCTACCTTCTTATTTTTCCATTTCTAGATGGCTTATGACTACACTTTTAAGGTTTTCAAAAATTTTGTCTTCCTTTCAGGAACAAAATAAAATGTATACTTTTAACACGTCGAACTCCTTACGTCATTTTGTATGGGAGTTTGGAGGAGTTTTTATTTGATTTTATCAAATTAAAATCAAATTTTTGTGAAGAATTTCAAGTTCATTTATTAATTTTTGTAGAGTTTAAAGATTTGTTAGCGTTTTGATAAAGTCACTTTGTATGGGAGGTAGAAGTAGTTTTCTTTTGATTTGGTTAATTTTTGAACTTGAAACAAGAACGATTTAATTTTTAAAAACAAGCTTAAATACCGAATTTGATAAAGATATCTTCAAAATTACGGTTGTCATCGTGTCGACAGACAGACAGATGGACGGATATTTTTTTTTCTTATTTTAACCCATTACAAATCAAACAAAAGTCAAAATTTCCTTACGTCTTCTATGTCAATTGTTACCCATTTTGAGGGTTCCATGCTCACAGTGTGTCTGTCTGTCTGTATGTTATTTTTATAGTTAGAGTACTATAGCACATCGGATATTTATAGTGGCTACTCTTCCGTAACAGTAACACTATCGAAATTTCAGCCGAAATTTGTGTTCAATTTGTTGCCTAGTATAGTTATAATTTCAAAATATAAAAAACCACAATGCATTTTAATATCTGAAGAAATCAAGGATTCGTCCTATTAATATTTACTCAACTTATCGCATGGATATTTACGCCAAGCTTTGATGACAAATAATTTTAAACACAACCAACTCAATCAATTTCTGCTCAATTTTACAACGAATTTTGCTCATAAATAAGATTTAAATAAGATTTAAAAATACACTGCACAAGCATAATGATGCTTTAAGTCTTGTTGCTGATTTTTAGCTGAATTTGGGGTATTTGTGTGTTCCTCTCGGTTTCTGTGTTATTTTATACCAAAATTTGTTAGAGTACGAAACAGCTGAGGCCCCTTTTTTATCGTTGCTACGCCCATGAATGTCTCGATGCTAAGCGTTGCTGTGACATGTACTTTTTAGCAGCTGTTGGAGTACAAAGGTAAAATTTGCTTTTACAAAAAGCCTGCCACAACACTGACTGCAGAGCAAGAAAATAAAATCCTTTAAGTTCCTGAAATAAGAACTCACAATACGATTAAATGGCACAAAGCAAATTCATAAATTGTTCACAATGAAAAAAAAAATGAAAGGATTAATATGAGAAGCTTATCCTGATTAAGTATTCTACAAAGCTGATTCAAATATTGTGTTGTCGCTTTTGTACAATTTCTGTCGACTTTGCGCTAAATTTAATGATGCAACCTTTTGTTACTTTTAAGACTATCAAAGAAATGTCGGCCTTGATCGGGACTAATGTAATGTCATAATAATGTATTACCTAGAATACAACAAAAGCAACATGATTTTAATCTTTCTTTTATTGCCTCGAACAACAAAATAAACACATATAACAGCAACATTTGGCTTTTCCTTAGCTGCTTAATAAAATGCATACTTTTAGGCGCACAAAACATAAAACGACACAACATCAATTAAAATGCTTAATAATCGATTCAGTCTGCTGTGGCTTTTGGTTATAAACATTCTGTTGGTTATAACCAAGGCATGACGACTTGATTGAATCCAGCCACAACGAGTCAAGAGCAACAAAGGAGCGCGCATAAGAAACAAACTACGGAGAGAGAGAGGACACTAAAAATTGTCAAATTAAATGCTTCACTTACCACAAAACTAAACAGGACGCAAGATGAAAAAGGTCGCTGCACGTTGATTTGGTTTCGTTGGTTGGAAGATGTGCAGCCAGGATATAGTCGAGACAACCAGGACAAGTAGATTTAATAATGTTGAACAAGCAAAACCACAACAAGTAGCATGATTTTTCCTAATGTTTGTTGTTGTTTTTGTGTTTTTTTAAAATGCATAACTGTTCAGGATCGTTGCTTGCGCGGGCTAAGCAGTTTCTTAGCTCTTTTGTTATTGTTATTCTTTTATGTTTTGTAGTTGTCTTGTTTATTGCGTTACGGTAACGCTTGTTTCTGGTTCCTGGTATGCTAATGAAACATGGCGCAGGTTTTAAAAATCAGCATTGAAGTTATTCCCTAGTGTTTGGTTGTTCTTCTTGGTGATTTTTTACAATAAATCTTGTGCAATTAAACACAAATTCTTCACTTCACTTCACTTCAAATTTTTCCGTTTTTGATGGTGGTTTTTGTGTTAGCTACAATGTGGCGAATAACTTTATTTTTCACTTTTTTTCTTATTTGTTTTCTTGTGTTATTATTTTTTAGCTGGGTTTTTTTTCTCAAATTTTTTTATATTTTTTAATGAAATTCTGTTTAAAGTTTTTCTTATTTGTTCTTTCTTTATATTTGTTCCTTTGTTATGCACAACAATAAAAAAAATGAGAAAGATGAAGAAAAAAAAAATGCTTTTTAGTAGCGTAAATTTAAGCCAGCTCCATTTCTACAGTTATATTTTAATTGGCCACGTTTTTTATATTAACAACATTATTTATTATAACAGCTGCTATTCTCTGCAACGTTTATGTTTTCATTTTGTTAACATTTTTCTTTCTTTTTTTGGTCAATTTTAAGGTTAGCTAAGGCTAAAGCTTAATTAAAAACTAAGTTGTTAAAAAGAACGCTCATTAAAACGAAACAAAACAAAAATTAAAAATAACCATAACAAAAAAAAAATATTACGAAAAACAATAAACAATATAATTCATTCACTTGCTCTGCTTCTTAGAGCGACCCTTTTTAAAGGGATATTTTTCGATTTCAAGGATGTTTTTTTTTTTTCAAAATAAATAGCTGCTTAAAATTACACTTACAGTTCTTTAAAGGAAATCGTCAGTTTGTGCTAAGACTAATATTTTTGTATCTTGTGTTTTTGCAGGTTTTGATGCGTAACAAAAGGTAACGAAACCTTTAGTGAAGAATAGCTGTTTACTGTTGAGTTTAAGAGGCAACACATATAATGAGGAAATTTTCATTCAGCTTCCAACGTTTTAATATATTATCCTTTTCACTTTATAAGAGAAAAACGGTAAAACTTGGCAAGGCCAATATAGCTGTCTACTTAGTTTAGAATATTTCGTTGAAATCCGGATTTTGGGCAATAAAACGGTTCATTGTAGGTTCAACGCATACATAATGATATGTTTATTTTATAACTGCGTCATTTTACAAAAAGTTTGTATTAAAATAAAGCTGGCAAATAAATTTATTGAGTTAAATGACTAGTTCATTCAACTCTACAAAATAACAATTTAATTAAATTTATCATATTTTAGCCCGTTGTGATAAAGTATGTGTGTTGTTTGTGTTTAAACTTCTTTGTACACTTAGAAAAACAAAGTTTCTTTGTACCAAATAACATTTGGTTATAGTTACTAAGGGGCATACTTTCTTATGGCGAGATAAATATTTGGTAGTGGAAAGAAAAATTATGTATTTCAGCTTTTTTATTGAGATCAAAATTTATTTCTAAACAAATAGCTTAATGCTTTTTAGAATTAAGAAAATTGTAAAAACCTTTATATATTAATTATCTTTTACATATTCTTTGATATTATTTTATTTTACGATTTTTTTTTAGGACTTCAATCTCTTCAATCTATTATCTTTGATACAACAGACATGAAGATCATACATTCAAAAAGATATGTATTTGTGGTTACTTACTCTAAACGAAAAAATTGCCCTGAAATAATTGTCTAAATTATGTAAATTACAATTATATTAAATTATATCATTAGCTGGCTCAATACGTCATTTGGTTATTATTACTAAATCTTTACTAATTTTTTGACAAAGAATTACGTCTTACAGCGCAGTATGGGGGTCATTTTCACAAATTTTTTCAAAGTGATATTTGACACTTTGGGGTATACCTACAGCCTTTAATATTTATCGTACACAGAAAAAAAATGCCAAAATATCAGTTTTAGTGGAAATAAAACGAATCTTTTGTAATAAAACTAATTTTCTGTTTGTTTGGCCTTTATACAAATCTAAACGGGTCAACGGATTTTGCACAACCTAGGTATACATATTAAGTGCATCCCAACTTAAAATGTAACATACTTATTTTTTGCCACGCCCCCTCTGAAACATTCATATATCTTAAAAATTGGAGAAATTTTCAGTACAACGACTTTTTATAAAACATCGTTGCCTAAGAATGAGAAAAAAACGACATGAAAATCAAAGTTTGTCTTTCGATGCAAATATCTCCGCTCTCCATTACTATATTTTACAAAAATTTTTTTTGTTCAAAAGTTCAATAAAATCACTTTACAAAAATAGGTTGAACTGTACCGTTAAGTCAGTGTATATATGTTGTGTGATTATGTCAAAAAAGGTCCAAAATATTGACTTTTTACTCAAAAAATGACTCAAAAATTGTTGTTGTTGTAAAAATGAAATCAATTAAAAATGGTACATCTGGCTACCTTTCGTATGACATAGCATTTATTTGCAAAAATTCTTCCAGCTAAGCCCAAAAATTATTTTACCGTTTTTGTCATCAAAACAACAAGGTACACCCTTTGATTTTTTTGGCGAAATTTATTTTTTTCAAAATGTTGTTTTTATATTTTTTACAAAAAAGTCTCAAAAATAATTTATGTGTAAAAACTACCCCAATATCTCTTTCCAATGAAAAGTAATGGCTATTTTTTATACCAGACCATTAATAAGACTGAGTTTTGTTTTCAAATTCTCTATATAATTTGAATCTAAGAAAGCAGTTGTATGTCTAGAGTAATTATGAACATTTTCGTTTATTTTATATTTATCTTCTGAGTTTCAGACAAGGTGATTCCTTATCGTGCGACTTTTTCAACCTAATGATGGAAAAGATCATCCGAGCTGCTGATCTGAGACGTAGTGGCACAATATTCTACAAGAGTGTTATTATGCATTGGCCATAATACGCGCGAAGTCAGTGCAGCATTTTCCAGATTAGAAAGAGAGTCAAGTCGAATGGGTCTGGCAGTGAATGCAGATAAGACTAAATACTTGGTGTTTTTTATTCCGCTTTCGCGTAACAAAACCCACTGCAGCGAAAATTCTAGCACTCATTGATAGTGATTTAAAATTTACCGACGAAAGTTATTGAATTGAAATAGTGTATCCTTAATACAAAATGATAATTGGTATTATTGGTCAATTAAAAGTCACGGTACATTTGGCTAATAACGCAACTTTTGATTTTGCTGCGGTTCTGCGCATTAGGTTTGATGAATATTGCGATTGCTGATTTTGTTAGAGTGTCTGCTTCGTCTGTTTGCCGTATTTTGCCAAAGCAATTTGCAAACATTCCAAAGGTTTTGTTCGAATGCCAGGAGCAGAACAAGAAATGGCTGAAGATACATATAAACAGTGTTTGTTTTTATTATAAAGGTAGCAGATATATTACTTTTTATTTTGTTTAGCATCAACGGTATTTTACAAAATTGCAAAATTTCCACGCACTTGTTGTCCAACAGCTGTCCACCATGCAATTGCTTGTACTCACATTCGGATCAGAGATCTGCAACGGATAGCTTTTTTGCGACTCTAAGTATATTCGAAAAAAATAAGTACAAAAACCTACTCACCCTAAGCGCGTGCAACTCGACTCATATTCTCTTCTACGAAGCTAGAATGCGGCGGCTCAAATAAATATGAGTATCCTAAGTCATGAGTCGGATCGGGAAAGATCGGGTTTTTCGGTTATAAATACTTATGGTTGTTGTCGTCTTGCTGATACTTATCCTACTTGCCGAAATACTCATAATCGACACAAATAGCCGAATCACTCGGCTCATCTGCCACAGATATGAAAGAGAGCGCAGTAGAGCGCAGCAGTAAATAGTGAGCGACTTTTTTGTATTTGTTTTGTGCTATTTTTTCTAAGCATATCTAAATGCTGAATAACAGATGTGTTGTTCTTGTGCTGCTTTTTGTTTTTATCTTGCACAGTGAAAGCTGCGCATGAGGTAACGTTGTTGAGGCTTAAAAATAATACGCAGTTTCGATAGTATCGTGTCATTAATTTTCTGCAATCAGCAATTATTATTAAATTTGCAAGGTATTTCTTTTTATTTCTCTGTAACTTTATGTTGCCAAATCACATGCGCATAATTTAAATTTAACTTCTATTGCACGTGCTTACGCACAAGAAGCAAACAGACACGTGCGCCGCACAGTGGTTGAGCCCCCATACAAAAGTTGTCAATAAATAGAAGGACTCTTCGTAAAGCAATTAAATTTTGTGTATTATTTGGATTTTGCTTTATTAGAATACACACAAAAATATTTTTAAATCCGCCATCAATCACGCCTACCTCCCATACAACACAAATATTTAAAACGCCATATTTTTTTTGTCTTGAACCAATACAAGAACCATTCTGTAAGAAATCTTCAATATGTTTCTATAAAAAAAGTATTTTTTGCCACGCCCACCTCCCATACGAAATTTTCCACTTCACGTGTTATTCCGTATTCCAACTTCAATGAAGCGCAGCATCTAAACTGTTTAAAATAGTGGTTTATAGTATTCCAAGATATTATTTGTTTGCGTTTTATTAAAACAGAAAAAAACCATCAAAAAAAGCTTATCATTTCGTTTTTATTCCAAAAAAAAGGAGTGAACCTCATGCTTTTGCCATAAATTGGCGCAGGTTGTAAATGTGATACTATTAACAGTTAAAAAAGATAATTGCATACTTTTTAGCATTGTGATAAAGTGAACACAGGTCGTGTAGCATAAAAACATGGCTTGCATACACGGAGAAAACTGTTTGCTAAATTAGTATTGTGGCTAAGCAAAACTTGAGCTTTATTCTCAGCCACTTCAAAATTATGCTAAATTTCAGCAAAAACTAATCAAAATGTGCTATTCCAATTTATAATAACTAAGCAAATATTTGCTTCAATTAAGTAAAAATTTGATTTTCAGTTTATAATAACTTAGCAAAATTTTGCTTGAATTTAATCAAAATTTTTCTTTTTCCTAAATACAAATTGATTCAAGAAAATTAATTTTCTCCGTGTACGTATTCTAATTCTGTTGTTTCAATCAAAGAATATATATTTCACTTTCAGCTAATTGAAGATGTTTGAAGAACATTTATTGACAAGGTAATTTAAATGTTTGAATACTTTTGAAAGCATTTTATTGCGAAATTCATTAAAATGTTTCATAGTAAGCTATAAGATAAAGTGAATTAATTCAACTTTATACATATCACATAACTGTTTTACTAATTCAATTTAATTGTAGTTATTTAAAAAAATATTTAATATATATTAACATAGCAAATTACTAGACTGAGAAACACACTGTAGAATACTTAATTACTCTGTAAATATATTCTAGTATTTCAAAAGAAGAATTATAACATTTTAAACCGTTTATCGTGTATAGTAAGTAAATGCTTTTACTACAAACATTAAAAATTTAACGATTTTAAATAAAAAAATATACATATATATTAATATGCCGCACTTTCGTAATAAGTGATCGTTAAATAAAAAAATGACTAGAAGCATACTAAAGAAAATGACTATAGTAATAAACCTTGAGACTAAACATTTCTATATTTTCTTCGAAACGCATGTACCAAATGTTGTTTTTAGACGCAAAATTTTTAACTTGTCAATTTTTTTTTAATCGCTCAACTTAAAATCCAATAAAAGCATTTCTTTATTTAATATATCGTCGACATCCGAAGATCATTATGTTTTTGAATTCTAAAAATATTTTCTGCAAAAAAATAAATTTACGTATTTTTGTCATATTAACATTGCATAAGAAATTTATTGCAAAAATAAAAAAAAAATATTTCAAGAATGCAAAAACTTTTTCAGTAATGCTTTTTGTACTTAAAAAAAACCAAAGTGCAATACGTTTTCTCAATTGTCTGTAATAACTCTTGAAAAATATCAATATTTTAAGAAATTTTTTCAACATTTTTACATCAATCTAATTTTAAGGCGTCTACACAGAAAACCTATATACATATATTTCTGATAAATATTTTGGAATCATGCGAGTTAGAATATTCTTAAACAACGCAAAGAAAAAAAAAATCACAAAAAGAGATCATCAGCTTTGGTATTTATTTCCAACTTTTAACCACTGTGCACCGGCATTTTGATTTTGTTTTATTTTTGTTTATGTCTAACAAACCAAAATCACAAGCGTTGTTTTTGTTTTTTCCTCCAAAGAGTGCAATAATAAAATACCAAGAACGAGTTTTCGAGAAAATACAAACAAAAAATGAGAGCTCACATGGCCTGCAGACAAGTACTTACGAAAAGTGCATACGCAAAAAAAAAACTAATTAGCGCTAAGAGACGTTGGCAGAGAAGGAGCAGTACTCAGAGTACACTCAAAATACATTCGGATCGAGCGCCTTTGTAATAAACTGACTCAACGCACTCATTGAAAACGGCTTGAAGTGGATCGGATCATGCCGCTCTCGGATATGAGAATGTACTTATACCCGAAAAAATGCTAATGAGCCGAATGCCTATAAGTATTTAACACATATTATTAAGTATGGATAGAGTTGAGAACAGCACGACACTCGGGTATGATTTGAGTATCCGAATTCTGTCGGATACTCATTGCAGTTCTCTGATTCGGATACAATCCCCGGGTGGCGAACATGCTGAGATTTATCGAAACCGAAAGGGTTGGTTTTCATTCAACGTGCAAACGGTAGCGTCCGCTAATTTAAAAGTGCTTGATATAGTTACTCGTTGGCTTGGATCAACATATGACCAGACTATTTTTAACAATTCGGTGTTGAAGCGTAAGTTATAATTTTTCTGTAAATTTGTGCTACAGACAAACCGTTTTTATTTTAAATTTTATTATTATTTTCTTTTCTGTGTCAAAATCTAGTTCTAACTTTCCGTCAAAATGTGTCAAATTCTTAGAAAAATTAAATTACCCATTGGGAAAAAACCACTTATATGTTAACTCTAGAATTCGTCTTCCAAATCAGAAGCTATAGTGAAGAAACATGAATATTTAGCAGGAGTTCTTAAATTCAGAATTCCTTCTATAATTAGCAGTCTTTTACGATATAGCATTAGATTTAGCAGGAAGTGAAGAAACTGACCCCCAAAAAACCTACAAGAATAATGAAAAAACGGGTAAGCCCCCACTTTCCCTGTATGATTAATTTGCCTCTGTAGACAAATAATCATTTAATTTTTTTGCATCCACTCACAAGCATGTGGTGACTAATGGACCAGAGGAGGACATACAAGGACGGATATGTTAGTGCCTAGGGGCGTGGAGATGTAACCCAGAACTTAGGGAAACTCGTCCATTCCCCTGTTAAGCTAATTTGATAGGTAAGTAACTAACAATTTTTATTATAATAACTTAGTTTAACCTTAATGTTTACAATAAATTTATTTTAATTCCACCATTGTAGAGATTTCAGTGGCAAGGATTTTTTTAACTGAAAATTGTTCAGTTTACCTCTGGTTAGTACAGACACAAAACTTCAGACCGTAATTAAACGTTAGAATAAAAACTTTTGGCCCATACAAATAGGGCCACTCTAAGGTCTGGGTAAATTTTTATCACTTAACGCAGACATGAGCTTCCAGAAGCTCAATTGGCTTAGTTGTCTCAGGTACAAATTTGTTTTGTTTTATCTACTTTGTGTTTGCACATTTGTAAAAACAACAAAACGTACATATAATAACAACAATACCGACGTTCACCAAATTTCTAACTTGTTAACAACAACAAATGCATGCAAAGGCAACAAAAAGCAAGCCTTACTCAATTGCGCTGCGCGTGAGATGTTTGTGCCGCTACATGTGTTGCACACAAACACACATAATTTGTTTTGGTTTTGCTTGTCAATTTTTTTTTTTTATAGAATTATAAATTTTTTATAGAAATTGGGGTTTTTATTGCATTAAAATTTTTTATTTTGTTCTTTTTTTTTAGCAACGATGAGCAAAAGCAATAATGAGGATAATTTTGTGTTTGTTCTAAAAAAAAACATTGGCTCACTAAATTTATTTTCCTGCTCATGACTGACTTAATATAATGTTATTTAATTTAACATTTGTACAATCAGGTGCAAAAAAATTAACAAAAAAAACAAATAAAAAAAAACCTGGCCATTTCAGCTCTTGGAAGGACTTTGACCTAACTTCTATTGGTCAATTGTGTTGTGCGTGTTATTAAATGTTTGATCACAAATGACCGAAAACTTCAATTAACAACATGCACCTCAAAAAATAAAAATAGCAATGTATAAAACAATTCCTTTAACATTTATCACTGTACTTTTTAAATTACAATTCAGCTGTTACTGTGTATCAATTTGCTTTTTCTTTGAATTTTTTTCTTTTAAGAGTTAAATTGGCTGTTTTTTAATCTAGGCCTCTCAATTGCTGTTATCAGTTAAACTCTTAATAGTTTATGGTCTCAGAGCTTATCAACAGAACTTTGTTTTTCTCTGCTTTTAAAAAATGCTTTGAAGTGTTCATTAAAGTCTTAACACAAATTTTCCAAATGATTTTCGAACTTTTATAATTAAATTTAAAGAGATTGCAATATGTATATGAGTTCATGCAAATTCAAATTAAACTTGTGGTTATGGTAATATTTTTAGAATATGTTAACTTTAACAGCTTTCAATTGTATTTTGAATATATACATAGCATATAGAATATACTAAGAAACAAATATATATAATGTTTAATATAACTGTCTATTTGTTTTGCACCTCATTGGGCATGAATTTAATTCTATTTTTAAATAGCTGCAGAAACTCTGCTAAAATGCTGATCAACAGATATGTAAATTCCATTCTCTGGCGTATCTTTTATTCGTAGACTTCTTTATTGAAAGGCATGCTAGACGCGTAAGCTTAAAGATATTTTTTAATTGAGATCAATTAGAATGACAAACATGGTCTTCATACTTGTACAATCGACAATTCGAAATGTCGAATATTTTCATATTGTAGAAGAAATGTCAGACTTGTGTAAAAAATTGTTGCTATAATAATATGTATAACTAATTAAGTAAGTAGATAATAAAGCCAAAAAGCCGGTGATAAGTAGATGCATAAAAATAATACGTTTTTGTATTGGATTTTTTCAGATTTTAAGGGGAGAGGGGGCTTATTTTATTAAAAAAAATGTATATGCACATATATGATATCATATATGATATGATATATATATGATATATGACATAGATGATATATGTATATGCACATATAATTTATATAAATATTTCTTTAATATCAAAATGGAAATGTTATCATTATCACTTGTTTTTTTTTTGTCATAAAATTTTTCGTTAATTTTTAGTAAGCGGTCATTTATTTTTGCACATAATTTCTTGTGAAATTATTCAAATTGAGACTTCTTTCAAAAAACCCAAATGTAGACAATTATTTTAAGGTTATTTTTTAGAAGTTTTTTAACCCATTGAATCTCATGAAAATGCAATTTAAGGCTCCTTTGAGCTACATTTAGGAATATTCCATTCCATCACCATTTTTTAATGAAACGGATTTATCCAAATTTTTTTAATGTTACTTAAGAATTGAAAACATAAAATTTGGTCGAAAAACTTTAGGGTTTCATGCAAACCCTAAAAAAGGTAGATATACATTTCTTTAAGAATTTATAAAATCTCACTAAGTAAAAGTAATATTTTTAACTACCCGGTGTTACTCGAGAGTCATTTATATAAACATTTTAACATACACTTCTCGATTAAATGTTTATTAAATTCTGTAATAATGAAAAAAATGTGGAATTTTATTTGTAAGCTACCGTTAGAAAGGTAATTGAACGAACTTTAATCAAAAAAAGTTTTATAAAATTTATGTTGTTGGTGGTTCCATCTCTTGCGATGAACTAATTGAATTCAAAGAAGGGGTACAAAAAACATATTTTAAAAATTAAAAATAATTAAAGTTTTTTCCTAAATGACCTCTATGTTTATTATGTTGACTTTATATGATTTAAATACAAATTCTAAATGTTTGATAGTTTAAATCATACTTGATTTTAAATACAAATTCTAGTTGTTTGACAGTTTAAAATCGTTTATCGAGCTTAAGGTCAAAGTTAGAAACAATTAATTGTTCTAACGAATTTTTCTAATGTTGTTTTTGTTGTTTCTTTAGAAAAATTCGTTAGAACAATTAATTGTTTCTAACTTTGACCTTAAGCTCGATAAACGATTTTAAACTGTCAAACAACTAGAATTTGTATTTAAAATCAAGTATGATTTAAACTATCAAACATTTAGAATTTGTATTTAAATCATATAAAGTCAACAATTAAAAATAATTTTTATATTTACTTAATCTTAAAGCTAGCAATCTCATGGGAGATCTCATGATAGCATTTGCAAGCAAAGCAAAAACAACAAAAAATCCAGAAAGTGAGCTGGACATTTAAATTGATCCAATTCTATGTTTTTAAGTGTTCAAAGCGCAACTGTAAAAGTAGACATCACTTAGCCGTTATTGACGGCTAGATGACGCTGCGACTGAAAAAACTAGCAGTACTGCATTTTTTGACATTTTAAAAGTTTGGCAGCAATAGCATTTTCGTAAAATATTTCGCAAAACTTATCTGCTAGCTACATAAGAACATCAGATATTCTTCTGTAAGCAGAAAATGGCACCACCTGTCTGTAATCCTAAACGTGTGGGGTTTAATTTTAAGAAACTTTTGTTAGACATCATTCAGCTATTCACCGCAAGGTGTATAGTTTGTATCCTCAGTACTTACAAATGCGGCGCCATCTATCTGTTAATTTAACGTACAGATCAAAACTAATGAAATAATTGTGCTGACCAGAAGCGCACATGTTTTATTATATCGCCATATAGCTGAAACTAATTGCACGAAAATATTAATTTTACAGCATTCTTATTCACAGTTATCTTTTCGATGAAATGGTGACATATATACAATATTTAAAGTACCATTGATAAAGAACTGAGTGACAACGGTGACACAATAGTAAGAAAAAATAGAGCCATCACAACAAAACAAATTTAACAGGAGAGGGAAGGGGAGGCAAAAAACTAAGCAGATTATTATATAAACCAAAATGTTCGCAATTACTCTAGACACACAACTGCATTCTTGGAGATAAATGGGGACGTTTTTTAAAACGAAATTCAGTTCTATTAATAGTCTGGTCCATAGGCCAATAAGCCAAACAAACAAACAGAAAATGAGTTTTATTACTATAGATAGATAGTCAATTGTATGAAAAAATAGATTTTTAGCCATAACTTTTGATTGGAAAGAGATATTTTGGTAATTTTTTACATAAATTATTTTTGAGACTTGACCTTTTTTGTAAAATATATAAAAACAACATTTTGGAAAAAATAAATTTCGCAAAAAAAATCCCTTGTTGTTTTGATGACAAAAACAGTAAAATAATTTTTGCGCTTAACTGGAAGAATTTTTGCAAAAAAATGCTATGTCATATGAAAGGTAGCCAGATGCACAATTTTTAATTGATTTCATTTTTACAACAACAACAATTTTTGAGTCATTTTTTGAGTAAAAAGTCAATATATTGGACCTTTTTTGACATAATTATAAAAAATAGTTTCACTGACTTAACGGTACAGTTCAACCTATTTTTGTAAAGTGATTTCATTGAATTTTTGAACAAAAACAATTTGAATGAAATATATTAATGGACAGCGGAGATATTTGCATCGAAAGACCAAACTTTGATTTTCATGTCGTTTTTTTCTCATTCTTACGTAACGATGTTTTATGAAAAAGTCGTTGTACTGAAAATTTCTACAATTTTGAATGTATGTGAGTGTTTTTGATGTCGAAATAACAGACATTTTTTCCGATACTAAAAACTGTTATAATAACAAAATTACCGTTAGTTGAAAAATTTCGGAGGGGCGTGGCAAAAACTAAGTATCTAACATTTTAATTTGGGATAGACTTAATATGTGTACCTAGTTTGAGCGAAATCCGTTGAGCCGTTTAGATTTGTATAAAGGCCAAACAAACAAACAAACAGAAAATGAGTTTTATTACTATAGAAAGAGTTGCTGCAAATATCATATTTCGTACATTCTTTCCTTTAGGTAAATTTACTAGCCGCAATAATAATTATAATAATTCTTTTTAAAATTTGTTAAAATATTTTAGATATTTTCTGAACGTAAAGATTTAAAAACGGTGTCGTTTGCAGTTTATATTTTTTAAATTACATTTTAATATTTGTTAAGTACAGCTATAGTTGTTTCAGCATGCATTTTATGGTGCTTAGCAGAGACAAGTCTTTCCGAGACAAAAAGTTTTTGGATATATTTGAAAACCATTTGTGCATGGATTATTTGTATGGGTTTTAACATAAAACTTCAAACTGCAAACTTTGAAGTTAAAGCAAGTATCGTTTTTAAAACAATAAATTTTAATCAAAGTTGTAATTATATTACAAATTCACTATGTTTTAATAATCTTACAAATCATCGCTTGAAAAAATTACTGTCGTATGTGAGATTATTCAGAAAAAATGGCTATAATTTAAAATCTAGCGGTGCAATATTCTTCAGATTTGCAGGCCTATTTGCAAACACATTTAACAATACATTACTAATTTTTGTGGACTTAACACTATTTTTTAGAATTTATTGTCCTTTTTCTCAAAAATCTCAAAAGTGCAAATTTTCACATACGACATTTATTTTTTCAAGCGACGATAGCGACGAATATAAAAATTATACTTTTGAGTGCATGTATATTAAATGGGTTCATTTTCCAAAAGTATTCCAGAACCTTCTTTCAAGGCCAGATTCTGAATCCTGGATTTAATAAAAGGTCGTGACGCAAAAAAAAAATACCAGAAAAATCTCAAACTGTATGGGCGCCGCTAAAAAACGTAAATTTGAAGAAGTATAAAATGGATATTACAAATCGAGTTTCCTATTTACATTTGAGCCACATAAAAACTTTTTAGCATAACATATTCAAATGTAGAATTGATCGTTTAATCCAAATATGCCATCAGATTTTTACAAAAATTAGTCCTGAACCCCCTATTTATTAAGAATTTCCTAATTTTTTTCTTTTGATTTTCAGCTAAAAAAATAAGAAAAATATCCAAATCGAATCATTTTTATGGCAGAAAAACTATTTTACTTCAAGCTGAGTTTTGAGCAAGTATTAAATAATCGTCATTCTGAACCGCGTTGATTTCACTACGTTGGAAATACGTTTTAAGAAACCTGTCCGTAATCTGTCATACATTTAGAACTTTCAATCGACAATTGTTTTAATCCAATTCCTGTTTCCTGATTTGAAATTAGACTGAACTCACACTATCACTTGGATTGGTGTGCCAGAGTATATCTCTTTTCCCCACAAGTTTATGCCTGCGTTTGCCCAAATGCATATAACTAATTGGGATTTTGATTTGGCGGATATGAGATTTATCTCATTTCCACGTAGGTCCTTGGGTTGGACAATGGCCGAAAACCAGTTAAAATGAGTTTAGTGTTTTGGATTGTTTTTGAAATCAAGATTGTTTTTCGAGTACCTTAAATTGATAATCACTATAATTTAATTCGATGTTGCTTATTGATATAGAATAAAATATACTTAAATACACGTTGGATATATATTAAATTTTTAAATTCCGCTGAAAAGCCAATTAATGTGCTTAGTGGAAAATATTAATTGCCAATAGGGGGTATGTTTTAGTACGTAGGTGCATTCTGTCTGTCCCGGCTGATCCGGGCAGGATCTAGAATGTAAATCGTGCATGCGTATAGGTCGGTTCTATACGTATATTTGGAAGATTCATACCTCCGGGCGAATCTAAAAAAAAAAAATAATATATTAAAGAAATTTACTCAAGCAGTTCAAGATACTCGTATATATTAAAAAATGTCGAATAACTTCTATTTCTTGAATTGATCTTAGCGTATTAATATTTCTAGAAAATACTCTGCGCTTCTTTCCAAAATTCACATTGCCAACGTACGAGCGATAAGAGATTGACGTTAAAACGAAAAGAAAGTCGCCGCACTAGAAAAGGAAGGCAATATTGGAAAGTGCAAGCGAGCATCTTTGAGATCATATATGATAAAAACAAAAACAATAAAAACTGCTTCGAAATTCAACATTGATGATTTCGTTACGTCAAATGTCCATAAATTGTGAGTCATTATTTGCGAACGATTCGAACGAAGAGATCCCATGAGCTTTCTAAGCATCGAAAAAATTCTTCCAGCTTTGCGCAAAAATTATTTTAAATATTAAATCAAATTTATTTTTCCAAAATCTTGTTTTTATATTTTTTACACAAAAGTCAAGCCTCAAAAATAATTTATGTAAAAAAATTACCCAAATATCTCTTTCCAATCAAAAGTTATTGCTAAAAATCTATTTTTTCATACAATTGACTATCTATTTATAGTAATAAAACTCATTTTCTGTTTGTTTGTTTGTTTGACCCTTATACAAATCTAAACGGCTCAACGGATTTCGCTCAAACTAAATATACGTACTTAGTGCGTGTTAACTTAAAATGTTACATATTTAGTTTTTGCCACGACCCCTCCGAAATTTTTCAGCTAACGGTAATTTTGTAATTATAATACTTTTTAGTATCGGCACAGCACAGCGACCTTAGAATGAGAAAAAAACAACATGAAAATCAAAGTTTGGTCTTTTGATGCAAATATCTCTGCTGTCCATTAACCTTTATGTGCTCGGGACTGTAAACTTAAGTAGAAAGTCGGATGTCTACATTTGTAGCAAGCATGTATTTATATGGGAAACCTTGTCAACATATGAAAGAAGAAATCAGTTTTGTGTACGTTTTAACATATTTATTTAAAAAGTTATTTTTTAATAAAAAACTGAGGTGAAAAAGTTTATTTTGTATTAATGAAACAGCATTTACCTAAAGTATATGTGATAGCATGTGCGTCGAACATTGGTTTTTTTCGTAAACTGCAAATCTTGTGTGTAGTCTTACGCTTTTCAATTTCCATGGGCTATTTGTCATAAAAAATATCAGGCAAACGCTGCAAAATAGTTCCAGAAGCAGAAGTAGAAGAAGGACAGCACCTAGTGCCATTAGAATTGACGCGTTCAATCAGCATGAGAATTATTGCACTGTACTACTCTCCAATTATTGGAAAATATGCAATAAAGTCACATATGGGCATTTCCATATTCACGCACGTAACGTTGTGAGCCTTTTTTGTTGTTAGAAATTTAAAAAAAAAGCAGAAGAAGTTTTAAACTTTGTCCTGTTTAGATTTTTAGATAGCGCTAGTAGTACTATATTTTGTGTAAAATGTAGAAGCAATCGAAATATTGATATATGATTTTGTCCAAAGATATAAGCAAACAGAGAAGTGGCCTTACGAAACAAAAAACGAGATATATATAAATGAAAAAAATAACGGTAAAAATCGAAAACTAAAAAAAAATTTAATTAAACTTTGTATATGGGTGAATTTCAAAACCAACGGCTTTTCTCTGTCCCTACTTTTTTCAGCCTTCTCTCTCAAAAAATAATCACCAAAAAAAGGATTTCAAAATACTGTTGTAAAATAAAAACTTTATATAAGTAAATAAGGCATTTGGAGTTAAGGCAAATTTCATCGTTTAACATTTATAAGCGATTATTTTCTCCCCTCTCTAATCTGTTTCATAGAAAAGAATTTGTCCCCACTCTTACCTGCAGTTGTTCAATATAGAAACAGAAAACGAAAAGAAAGATAAATAAAAAGAATATGCATTGATTTGCGATGCCAATGTATATACTAAAGAGTTTTTGGTGTTTTTAATTGCTAAAGTTTACATAACAGTATTTTTTTGCAAAATTTTTGTTGTCATCGGCCCGTGTCTGGAGTGTTATGTTATACTTTATTTGCACAAATCTCTATTTCAGTTACTGATATGACATCAAGTGCATAACTGCTAGAAAACACAAGATTTATCGCTTTCAGTTTTATTAAATAAGTGCCATTTCAAAGTGTTTATTTAAATATAATTAGCAGATTATGGTAAGTATAGATTTATATGTCAAGAGTGTTGTCGCCGATTTTGCGGTTTTGAATATCGATATTAAAAAAAAGTGTTTGTAATTGATTGCTTAGATAGTTTTCAAGTGCTTCTTATAATCTGAGCTTTTAATGCAGAATTTTTTTAAACTAAACTCTTACAAAATGGTTAAAAGTCCTGAGTGTTGTTTCAACACCAACATCTATGCCGCCGAATTATTAAATTTTTTTATCATTATTAAAATTTTCAGCCTAAGATAGCTAAATTATCAAATGCTGGAACTCAGAAACGGTATTGGGAGAAAGTATAAGGAGAAATAAAAAAAAACAATGTAGTCATTGCATCGAAAATATTGAAGCGGTATAAATTAAAAGCAATAATGGGCTGCAAAAAAGAAAATATTATTTCACCTTTATTGAAAAAACGGTCAATAAAAATGAGTGAAGTTTATGCATTCTTCTTGCGAGATGAGCTAACAGGAAAAAAGCTACTAACAGTAGAGCTTCTGCAGGAAAAAAGGAAACTTTTACTCGTGGCAAAAAGAAAAAACAAAAAAGATACTTGTGCGATACAATGAAAATACTTTACAAGACCTTCAAAACGGAAAATGAAAAGCTTGCTATATCTTATACCACTTTTACAAGGCTTAAACCTTTTTGGATTAGTAAACCTGTACATACTGATAGAAACACTTGTGCTTGCCAACAGCACGCTAACATTACATTAAAAACTTCAAAACTGTTCCATGAAAAGGTCATCTCCAACCAGAGCCATGAGACACTATTAAAAGACATTATGTGTAGTGATGATTCTGCCCATTGTGCTTGGAGCTTCTGTAAAGTTTGCAAGTCTAAAAAAATCGTAGTTTGTAATACTAATTTTGAAAAAACTTGCAAGTGGTTCCAATGGGAAATTGATAACGAAGAAAGACACAACAAAAAGAAAGACTTCCATGAAACGTATCGTGTAAAAATTATAAAGAAAGTAGAGAAAGTTACAACATTAGCAAGTCTAATAGATAAATATCAAGTTGAAATGCAAAAATTTAAAAAACATGTGTTTAAAGTTAAAAATCAGTATAGTGCGTCCCACTTCTGCAAACAAAACTTACGCGAAACTGAAGCTATGATGCATATAGATTTTTTCAGAGAATTACTCCTGTAAGTTATCTGAAGAAGTTCAAATGTTTCATTTTGGTGCATCGCGAAATCAAGCAACACTGCACACAGGTTTAATTTATCTAAAAATTTCAGAGAGCCTGCACCATGGTCTTGGTGCAATTTGGGAACATTTAGATCCAAGTTTCGATTTTTTGAAACAAAAAGCTCCAAATATAACGACAATTCATTTCTTTTCAGACAGCCCATCATCACAGTATCGTCAAAAAAACAATTTTTTTTTACTATGCAATAGATTTTTTGACAAAAAATTTAAGTGCGCAACTTGGTCCTTTTTTGAAACATCCCACGGGAAAGGCGCAGCAGATGGTGTGGGTGCTGTTCTGAAGCGAACGGCAGATAGTCTTGTTGCCCATGGAATATATATTATCGATGCCCACCAATTTTACGATGCGCTTAAAGGCAAAGTTAATGTGGAATTGTTTTACGTAAATGCACAACAAATTTCCTGCACTAATAAACTATTGCCTAAAAATTTGAAAACAATACAAGGAACAAGAGATATTCATCAAATAGTGTCATGCTCGAAAGGAACAATAATGCATAGAAATCTCTCTTGCTACTGCGCAAATAATAATTGGCTAAAAGGAAGGTTATGCAATTGCCATGGGTTAAAGGCGAAGACTGTAAAAATTTAAGAAAACGCAAAACGAAACCCGTCAAAAAAGATAAGATCTGTTTACAAAGAAGTTTACACAGAATCGGAGTAGAATTTTTTTTTCGTTTTCTATAGACAAAGAAAAAAAAAACATTAAAAAATAATTGAGAATAAATGCTTATTTTTTTTATGTTATTAATTTTGGTTTCATTGTGTCCAGAGTGTTGCTAATTGTCGTGAGTGTTGTATTGAACTTCTTATGAAAATTTCTTGCTTAATGAACTTGATTTGAAAATTTATCCAAGAAGAAGGTTGCCTCTCAAATAAGCTTTATTGTAATTCTTGTTCTAGTAAAATTATATAATTTCATAATACTAAAATTATGAAACATAGTAACCCTTACTTGAGACAGTTGTGATTTTTGAGAGAATATTGTGTTATTTAAAAAAAAATAAATTATTTTACCAATGTAGCGTGACAATGCAAATCAATAAATACTTCGTTCATTTTTTTTCACTTCTTTCGTTTTACCTTATTTTAATAATAATTTGAAATTTATTTTGTTGTTGGAAAAAAAGTATTTATATAATATAAACTATTTGTGTTTAGTCAGTTGGCTTTCTTCTAATTGTAACACTTAAATTTAAAATAAACTTGTATAATCTTAAAATGGAATTTGCTGACTTCATGATGTAGTAGTTAATATATTTTCTGCTAAGTCAAAGTTGAATGCTGTTGTAGTTCTGGTACAGGTGTTAATGATGATGACGTTTGAAGAAATTAAAGTTGGTGCTTGAATTTCCCTGTTGTAGTTACCAATATATTATTTTGCTGTGTTATTTGCGCTACAAATGAATTGTAAAGCTATCATCTGCAGCAGTTGTTGTTGTTGCACTCCAAATTCCACAATAACTTATTAAAGTTATTGACCGCGTCATATTTCGGAATTTATTGAACTCCAAATTCCACAATAAATTATTAAAGTTAATGACCGGGTCATATTTCGTTTATTCTCATAGTTTCGCGTTTAGTCATTGAACTCAAGTATCAATGTCGAATTGCATCGATACTTGACTTTCTACTTTTGTCACGTACACCCTTCTTCGTAAGTTTCTTTTTAGATTAAGACTAGCACAAGAAGTCAGTCAAGGAGTGTAACTGTATTGAAAATGTTTGGTCACTCGCGATCTAACCGAAATAAATAAAATTAAAACTAAAATTAAATATTGTGTTTTTTTGGACTTTAATAGCAACCAAGCTATCCTAACACCAAAACATAAATCAAATAGCCCAACAATATACATACAATTAAAGAAAAAAATTAGTTCTTTAATTTATTTAAATTTAAACATATTTTTAGTAAATTTTCAGGGTACAACACTCAAGACAAAAATTCTTTGCACTTCTGCAAAAACTTGAAAAAAATTTAATTTAACAGAATTTTTTAAGGAGCGTAACAGTAATTGTGGATTCTACATTAGTTTTCATAACAGTGTCCCTGTTTAAAGTTGTACGATATTAAAGTTAAAAAAATTAAAAAATTTATCTGGCATATCCATATTTTTTGAAATTTACCCATATATAACTTTTGTCACCATTTTTAAACTTTTGTTGTCATTCATCATGTTTGTTGCCATTTTTTAAGAATTCCAATTGAGATCAGCTTTCAGCATTCTCACAATATAAATTTTAAAATTTTTTCCTCTATTACGGAGGTAAAAAAAATGATCAGTATTATTTAATTTTTTACTCGCGGTAGACTTTTTGTGGAAATCGAGTGCATACACGAACTCACATACGTGCATATGAAAGCATAGAATAATAAAAATGGCAAAAGGACATGTTTCGATACGCTGAAATAAAATTTTTTTTCTATTTCGTAAAAAATTGATATGACTTTTCATACATTTTATATGGTGACTACATTTGTAGACACCCAGCCAGGAGATGATAAATTTTTGAAGTAAGGTCTGGAGGTCTCGAAAATTTTTTTTTTGCAATTAGTGCACAAAACTGTTTAGAATTTATTTTTGGGAAGCTATTGAAAACCTCGGAGTCTATTGTCTAAATTTTTTTTATTCAGTTTTGTAGGCAAAAATGCTACAAATGTAGACATCCGAGCATTTGAAGGTTATTATATTTCATTCAAATTTTTTTGTTTTATTAAATCACTTCATAAAAATAAGTTCAACTGTACCGTTGAGTCAGTGTAGATATGTTTTATAACTATGTCAAAAAAGGTCCAAAATTTTGACTTTTAACTCAAAAAGTGACTCAAAAATTGTTTTTGTTGTAAAAATCAAATTATTTTAAAATTGCACATCTGGCTACCTTTCATATGACATAGTATTTTTTGGCAAAAATTCTTCCAGCTAAGCGCAAAAATTATTTTTAAAATTTATTTATATTTAAAAAATTAAAACAAGAAGGGTACCTACCTCCTTTAATTTTTTTCGCCAGATTTATTTTTTCCAAAATGTTTTTTTTATTTTTTACAAAAAAGTCAAGTCTCAAAAATAATTTATGTAAAAGCTTAGTATGCTGTAGAAGTGAAAAGAAATCTTCCGTATGAAATGCATTGCGTTTTTGACAGCGAAAAGGTAGCGACATTTTTTTTTTTTTTTTGTTAGTACGCTGTTGAACCGAAGAATTTGTTCAATGCAGCCAAGTTCACAACCATGATTGGAGAGCTAAAATGTCAAAATTTTGCTGTCCTTTATATGTTCGTACATTTAATTGGCGTGGAAATTTGACATTCAATAATAATGTTAAACTAACACATTAAAACAATACGTTATGGTACGTATGTGTTAGCGTTGAGTCTACACCAAAATTTCGCGTGTATAATTAAATACCTACAAATTTTCGTTCCTACAGCATACTAAGCTTTAGTCGTGAAAAGTATGCTGGAAAATGTTCTAAATTAGAACTAAGCACTGCATTAACAACACCTTTCCAATGATTTAGAAAAGTCGGTAATTGTTAGTTAATTTAGTTATTTTCGCACACAGCCTAAACTTTCAGCAAAAAACATAATGGCACTTCTTGCACTGTTCTTGCAGTTTTTTCAGCTGGACTTATGTCGATCAACTACTTACGTCGATAAAGTTGCTGTATATGCAATAAATGGAAATTAAAAAGCGACTGATTTCCTAACTTACACCTTTTTGCTAATTTACATTAAGAAACGACTGTACAATTTTTTGCATAAAAAAGGAATTATGGAGGTTTCAGAAATTGCATCAACTATCAGACTCAGTTGATTTTATTTTTATTTTAAACATAAACCAATTGTTATTTTCCCACTGAAAAAACTACAAGAAAATTTAAGAAAATTGGTGTCCATTTCTCTTGTTTAACAAATTTGATTTTCATATGCGAAGTGCAAGTAAAATTTTTACCGTAACTTCAGTTTAAAATTAAAAAATCAATTTTTTATTGTTACTCAAATTGTGATAAAGTCATTCCTTCGTTAAAAAAGTACTGTACATTTTTTAACTAATATTTTTATAGTGGTCTCAAACTTAAAATTCAACATTTTTTCCAAAATTCCAAAATTTAAAAAAAAAAATTTAATTGAGAGTGTATATTAAATGTTTATATAAATTACTCTCGAGTATCACCGGGTTTATCAGCTAGTATTTAATAAAATTCAAGATTTAAAATTCATACTATTTAAATAAACTTGTAATAAAATAATTTTGCAAAAATAGTCCACAGAATTTTCTGCAATTAAAGAAATCCAAAGTTGATCTTGCCAAACTAAGTTCAGTTTAGATTCGAAAAAATTGAAAACTCTTCATGGCTTAAACGATTTTTTTCCATTTTATATTAGAAATGTTGAACTTTCATTTCAGTAGAGCTAAAACTTTATTTTTGGAGACCAAAAGATATTTTTTAACATAAATTTTTTAATTTTGCTAAGTTTTATTTTAAAATTATTTACTAAAGTCTTATTTGTATTAATTCTTTTTTTGCATTTCTTCGAAAGCCTCCCTCTTCCCTTCTGAATCACTCCAATTATTATTGTTATCATTTAAATTATAGTATTTTATTATTGGTGCATGAAGGGCATTGATCGCGCCTCTTCTTATCACTATCATTCTTATCACAGATGTGTCATTTTGACCGAAATGATTTTTGTGGTTTTTGAGCAAACATTTTATGAGAGATCTCACTTAATGTACTCTAGCAAAAAATGTATATAAAGCAATATTTTTATAAGAATCATTGTCCAACCATTTTCCTGAAAAATAAAAAATAATCACCTACAGTAAAGTAAAACTTTTTACATCATTTTAATCTACTTGAAAAAAAAAACACTATCCAAATATAAAAAGTTAATTAAACCATTTGACGTAGCTTATCGGCAAATACTTGAGCTCATTTCATTACTCTGACGTTTATTTAAACTTTTAATCTATTAACAGATATATAGTTAAGCTAGTAATGAAAGTGTTGGAAATCTACACCGGAAAGGCGCTCAATGTGATGCCACCGGAAGTGTGTCTGGAAGTCGTTTAAAAACAGCACTAATTTCCTAGAAAATAATGCACTAAGTGGAAAAAGTTGTGAAAATATATGCACAAACTAAAACTAAAACAGAAACAAAAATAACGGAAAAAAAGTAAGCAAATTGTTTAGACAAAAAAAAAACTATAAACTAATACTCTCGAAAGTAAAAAATAAAACAAACCGTTCTCCCTGGTGTTATCGTTACAGAAGCGTGCAGGGCGTGACAATTAAATGTTTAATTTATTTGTTAGTATTATTGTTGTACTAGTTTTTCATCAGGTTGTTGTTGTTATTGCTGCTGTTATTGTTGTTGCTGTACAATAAACCATAAACATTAACGCTGCATTAGCATGAATTAAAGGTATACAAACTCACAAATAACGAGCTGTACACCACCCACAACGGTCGCGCGCAAAACACTTCACAAAAAGAGCACACACACACACACGCACACACACCCGCACCCCTCACACACATGCACACTCTGCCTATGTTATACACACTCTCTTAGTAAATTGTTATAATTTATAAATGTATGTGAGTGGGTATGTGTTTTGTCCTCACTAATACACTGCCACAATTTGACACAATTTTCCGCGTTTCACTAGATTTTCTTAATTTTCACGTTCTTCTCAATTCACTGCATAATAATTTTTCACCTGATTAAATTTTCATCTCATTCATTTTGCATCCATCTTTACTAGTTTAAATTTTATTTTATGGTGTTTGTTTTTTTTTTTTTTGTCTTTTTTTATTCACTTTAGTTTTCGCTTTTCCGCTTTGTAGCTACCGTACGCTTTGAAAGTTGCCGCTAGACTATTTCTTGGGAAATGTGTGCCTTTGCTGAGCAAAAGAAGTAAAAGCTTTTTGCTGGTTGTGTCGGGAACACTTTGACAAACAAGAACATGACCCGTTTTAAATGTTTACATCCGTCTGAGAGACGGAGAGATGTAAGCTTTCGCTCAATTCTGCTCCAGTTGAAAGTATCTAGAATTGTTTGAGTTTTTGTTTGTTTTTACCTTTATTTTGTTATTGCTGCTGGGAAAAATGTTTGAAATGTTGCTGCAGTGACACTTGTAGCGCTTGTTGGTAATGTTGCAGCAACATTTTTGGCTTAGTACTAAATCACTCAAATGTTTAGTTTATTAAAATTCACTTGTTTAACGCGTCGTTTGTTTTTGAACGCGTTTTGGCGCTAGCTACAAATAAGTGTGTCAGATGTAGGGTATTAAATATTGAGGCATTTTAGCGATGCTGGAATTTTCAGGAAAGCAAATTTCCCGGTACACGGTTAGAAATCTTGGAATACATTTTAATACTTTTTGGCTTACATATATGACCACACCAAAATTGTATTAAAATTAAATGCTGGCCATATATTAAAAATTATTTTTAATAAAAATATGTATTGAAATTTTATGCTCAGTTCGTACTAATTTTTAATGCAGATTTTGTATTAAAAATTTATTATAATACCAACCATAGTATCAAATTAATTCCAAAGAGTATAAAATTACGATGTAGTATTTGAATTGCATTAAAATTTAATGCAAAATTTTCATGAAATATAATACAGCATGTCTTGGATGTACGCACGAGCCGTGGTGCAAACATTGACTTGGATTATTATCTTGATGCAGCCAAGATCCGTAAACGTCTTTGCGCAGCTAAGAATACACGCAACCTTACACAGAGAAAACTAGACGTCGACAAGCTGCAATCGAAACAGAAAGCCGATGCTTTCGCCACTCGACTCTCACTCCTGCTTTAAAGCACTCCTCCAATCGATGATATATGCGCGCAGTGGACACACATCTCCAACTCCATGCGTGCGGCTGCTGAAGAGGTGATTGGCGACCACCGCCCTCGCCGAAATCAGTGGTACGACCAGGAGTCTCGCGACGCCACTGCAGAGAAAGACGCCGCCTACAAAGCCACCCTGCAGTCGGTTGTAACGCACGCTGCTAAGGAGCGATACAATGAAAAGAGGAGGGAAGAGAGATGTATTTTCAGGCGGAAAAAAAAGAGAGGCAGAAAAGCGCGAGCAGGAGAAGATTGAGATGTATGGTGACAAGAATGAGGCCCGAAAATTTTTCGAAAAAATAAGACTCCTTGCCGATGGTTTTAAAACCGGGGCCTCTTCCTGCAAGGATGAAAACGGGAATCTAGTGACAGATGTCCAGAGTACACTGACGTTATGGAGGGAACACTTCTCTAAGCTTCTAAATGGCGACGCTGACAACAATCCCGCCAATAGAGATGATATTCCGGAAACCCCAATTGCGGATGACAGCGTCGAGGTTCCGCTGCCCGACTATGATGAAGTTCTGACAGCTATAGCTCGACTTAAAAATAACAAAGCCGCGGGAGCTGATGGCTTAACTGCTGAGCTGTTTAAGAACGGAGGCAAAGCTCCACTTAAATGCATTCACGAGCTTCTATGCAGAATATGGTCGTAATGCATTCCGAACGATTGGAATCTCAGTGTGCTCTGCCCAATCCACAAGAAAGACGATCCCACTAGCTGTGCCAATTACCGTGGGATAAGCCTTCTTAATATCGCATATAAGGTCCTGTCGAGCGTTTTATGTGAAAGGTTGAAGCCCATTGTAAACGAACTGATCGGACCTTATCAGTGTGGCTTCAGACCTGGAAAGTCCACCATCGACCAGATTTTCACGCTACGACAAATCGTGGAGAAGACTCAAGAAAAACAAGTCGACACCCATCATCTTTTTGTCGACTACAAAGCCGCCTTCGACAGCCCAATAAGGAAGCACCTGTACTACACCATGTCTGAATTTGGTATTCCTGCAAAACTAATACGACTTTGCAGGATGACACTGAGCAACACCAGCAGCGCAGTTAAAATCGGGAAGAACCTCCCCCCACCATTTGCTACCAAACGAGGTTTCAGACAAGATGATTCCTTATCGTGCGACTTTTTCAACCTAATGATGGAAAAGATCATCCGAGCTGCTGATCTGAGACGTAGTGGCACAATATTCTACAAGAGTGTTATGCTGCTTGCGTATGCTGATGACATAGATATCATTGGCCATAATACGCGCGAAGTCAGTGCAGCATTTTCCAGATTAGAAAGAGAGTCAAGTCGAATGGGTCTGTCAGTGAATGCAGATAAGACGAAATACTTAGTGTCAACAAACAAACAGTCCCAGCGTCTTGGAACCCACGTTACCGTTGAAAATACCTCCTTCGAGGTTGTGAAGAACTTCGTTTATCTGGGATCCAGCATTAATTCAACCAACGACATCAGCATTGAGATCAAACGAAGAATAACTCTTGCCAACAGGTGTTACTTTGGGCTCAGTAGGCAATTGAGAAGCAGAGCCATCTCGACGAACGAAAATCACGCTCTATAAATCGCTCATCGTGCCCGTCCTACTTAATGCATCACAAACCTGGACGCTGAGCAGTTCAGATGAAATGACTTTAGGAGCATTCGAGAGAAAGATTCTTCGTAAGATCTACGGACCAATCTGCGTCAATGGCGAGTACCGAATACGGTGGAATGATGAACTGTATGAGCTGTACGCTGACATCGACATAGTCAAGCGCATTAAAATTGAGCGGTTTCGCTGGCTTGGTCATGTTCAGCGCATGAAAGACGATGCTCCAGTGAAGAAAACATTCGACTCGGTACCCAGCGGTGGTCAACGCAAAAGAGGACGACCGCATTTTCGTTGGAAAGACCAAGTAGAGGACAACCTGACGAAACTTGGAGTTTCCAACTGGCACCAGCAAGCGAAAGACAGATATGCTGGCGCAAAATCTTAGATGAGGCCAAGACCGACATACGGTTGTAGCGCCAACTAAGTAAGTAAGTAAGTATGTCTTGCAAATTAAATACAATATTCACCATAGCATCGAATTGATTCCAAGGGTATGAAATCCTATTGTAATATTTGAACTGTGTTAAGATGTAAGACAAAATAAATTTAAAAATTTTGTAATTGAGAGGTATTAAATTTAATACTTTTTGTATTTACTCCAAGATTTCTAACCGTGTACTAGTGACGAAATTTAAAAAGGTTACGAAAAATTGTTTATAGCTCTTAAGAAAAAGTATCTGCTCACGGATGCACCAAGACAAACAGATTTTTTGCAGAATTACTTTTTGCAATAATGTAAGAATTCACATGATCTTAATAATAAATAACATTCTTTTAAGAAATTAGAACTAACCTCTATCAAATGTTGGAAATATTTCTGTACATGAAATAACAGTATATCTCGAGACAAGGGCGAACCGAGGCCATTTTTATTGGGGGCCCTTTAGTCCCGACTTTTTTTTAAGTACAACAAAGGTTAATTATATAAAGTTACTCATCCCTTCTATCAATATAAATAAATCTTAAGGGGTCTTTTTCATTTGATTGGCTAAGAAAAACACTTTGTAATTTTTTTCTACTAAAAACTTTTTTAATGATGAAAAAAAAACTCGTGTTCATCAGATACATATAACCAAGTATGTTTTGAATGTTTTTTTGGTTTGGCCTTTTATCTGCTCTCTTAAGCTTTTCGCAATTTGGACATAATTTTTCGAACTATTTCTCAGCTTTTATAACAGGTAACTGAAAATTTTTTTAGTTCATCTAAACGATAATACTGGAAACTATAAGATTTCGTATAATCAGACAACTAAACCTCATACCTGTTTTTGGCGCCATTTTCAAAACAAAAATTGAAAAATAACCCTATTTTTTACATTTCTAACGCACTAAAAATTCAAGTTTTAGGTTTTAATAGATGATTGTAGATAATAATCTTAGAGATTTTGCAATAATAAAAATGATACAAAACAGTTTCAGCTCAAACTGAATTAATTTTTGAATTTTTTGTTTTAAGAAATCCTGAAATTTTTTTTTTTTTTTTTTTTTGGTACCGTTTTAAGAAATCCTAAAATTTTTAACCCACATATAGTAACACTTTTCAATCTTTCGATCTTTTTCAAGTGAAGAAAATCGCTTAAAGGCAGTTTTCATATCTTCCCTCTATCAAAGAAAAGAAAATAAAAGTATTTCAACATTATCGAATCAGCATTCAAAAATGTCATATGCTGACTGTAGCTACAAATAAGCATCCACAAAAAATTAAAGCTTACTGTACAACAATAACTACTTAGAAAATTTACAACAACAACGCAAAGAGAATGACAAGATCCCAGCGGTTGCGCAACGTTAGAGGAGATGAACCGAATTGGCGGCGTAAAATATATAGTACTTTGCATGCTAAATTTTCTGTTTGCCTGGTAGCACAATCTCAAGTAGTGGAAGGGCAAAATTAGACAGGGTACTGTTTAAGCGGAAAGCCGGTGACCGAAACTGTCAAAACGAAATTGACATTTCATACAAAATATGCAACCAATGAGAATGCAATATGAAAGCAAAAATTGGCAAAAATACCAAAATAGCTGCGTTTGACAGTTATGGTCACTAATAAAGAGAACACATTCAGCCATAACACTACCTTTTCTAGTTGTACTATGAGTGGTGGCATCAAAAAGGACTTCACGGCCAGTCAAACAAAAACAAAATATCAAAAATTTTAAATTTATTTTATTTTAACCTACAGCAGCTCTACATATACATTAAAAAAGCTATATCCTTCAATGATTTGCAGCGGAGCAAAGGGAGGGAAAAAAACTATGCGTCAGCAGAGGAATTTATTGATGGTTGCTTGCTAAATTTGCTGAGCGCCTTATAGTCTAGATTCAAGAGCGTCATTTAAAAACCTACTCGCTGTCTGTATTGATGACGAGAGTTACTCGCAAAATGACGAAATATAATAAAGAAGTTTTCACTTCAAAAAAATAACGAAACTGCTTGAGTTTGTGTGTGCGTGGGCCAACGATATCCCGGTGCAGCAAAGCTAAATTGGCTTTCTTTGCTGGTGAACGTCCTCCAAGTACCACTACCAGCAGCACAAGCAAGTGCAGTGCAAAATTTTTTGCTAGCTACATCCTCCAAGTGCCACCAGCAACAGTATAAGCAAGTGCAGCACAAATTTCTTGCTAGCCAACATGTGCCAACAAGTGCCACCAGCAACAACACAAGCAAATGAAGCGCAAATTCTTCGCTTTCAATTTATTTAATTCACGCCGGCAGAATAATGGCAGAAATTTGCCTCTGCGCTTGAGACATGCTGAAATAGTGCTTCTGAAATATTGGAGAGTTGACCAGTCAATTGAATTGTGCTGCACTTGCTGGTGCTGCTGGTGATGGCACTTGGAGGATGTTAGCTAGCAACAAATTTTGCACTGCACTTGCTGGTGGTGGCACTTGGAGGACGTTCGCCAGCAAAGAAAGCCAGTTTAACTTTGCTGCACTTGCTGATGCACCGGGAGATCGTTGGCCCACACACACGCATACACAAACTCAAGCACTTTCGTTATTTTTTTATTATTTTGTTATTTTTTAAGTTTTTCAAGTTGACAATATTACAAGTTTACGAAATAAGTTGCAAGTACAAATGCAAATTAAATAAAATATTTGCGCTAAGACACGATCGAAATGTGAAACGTCAAAATTTACAACTGTTCAAAATTTAATCGTCCATTTGACACAGCAAAAAAGACAAATTTATTTCAACACACACAAATATTATTCAACCTGATATTTTCTATCCTACCACGACTGAAAAGTTTCCTTTTTACACTTACCCTTTACACGGAGGTTACACGAGACAGTACTGTTAAGACAGTCACAACTCATTCACAAATTTTTACCCACACACACTAACTTTTGCTACTGTCTGCTCTACTGCTTAAGTTTTTTGTAGACAGTTGGCGGGACAGTAGCTAGGAGAGTAGAATGATATTTAGCATATCAAGTGACAGAATACGTGAAAATTTAATAGAATTAATGGAAAATTTGCAATACTTTGGCGTACTTCAAATTCTTCATAAAATATAAATTTTTTACTATTTTGTCTACTGTCTTGCCAACTGTCTTACCAACTGTCTGTACTCTTTTTCACAGACACAAAGTTTGACAATTTAGATGTATTTTTCACTATCTTAACAGTACTGTGTCGTGTAACCCCCGTGTTATGAAAAAATTTGTTAATAAAACAATGATAGTTGACAACTCTAAAAATAAAATGCCGCAGTGGTGTAAAAAAACAAGTGTGAAAATTGTCAAACTTTGTTAGATGATATATAATAAAATAAGAGCATGCGTGTAATTATTTGAATGTTCAACATATTCCTTTATCACAACTTAAAGATTAAAATGTTAAAACACTCAATCTATGGATTGCAAACGAAGTTCCAGCAGAAAAAAGCGTAAAAAGAAGAAGATCGTTCTATTTAATATTGCAAATTTAATAGCAAATTTTTCAAAAATGTTGACAAATACAACAACTGAAAAATGTCAATCTTTAAAAGCATTTATAGACTAATATAAAGCGAATTCATAATAAGTTTTGGTTGCAAACATCTTATTGCAACCTAACTTAAGTATTTATATACTAACAAACAGATTATATGCATTAATTTAAGGAGTTGCCAAGTGATTTCTTTGTGAGCTTGCGGCCGATTAAGAACAAGAGTGACGATAATTGTTGATATTTTTATGCACAAATACATGCAAACATTTTTTGAGGTTATGTTTTCTAATTTTCCTATCTTGTTATCTTTGCTGTATGCATTGATGACGAGAGTTTCTCGGAAAAATACGATGACGCAAACCAAAGATTTACCCTCTACTAAAATCGTTCAACGCGCCTAAAGAAGTTTTCACTTCAAAAAAAATTAAAAACACCCCGAAATTTAATTCTGGGTACGCGCCTGCATCAGTTGGTCTTATTTTGCGACGTTAGCAAATTCTTAAGCTAACAGATAACGTCAAATACAAAACATTTAAACTTAACATCTGAAACTTATCATTTCACCAAAAAGAAAATTATTGATGTCATTTATTCAAACTTTAAGTTTGTTTAACTTTTTAAAATAATTAATATATGTTTTGTTTTTAAATACATTGTGATAAAATCTTAAAATATTTATTATAAATTTTATTTTATTTGTTTACGTTATTGCTTTTTTCAACATTTTCCGTTAAAATAAAATATAAATTTATTTATAAAATTTAAAATAAGTAAAAAATACATTTAAAATTTATATTTTTAAAATATAACTGTTGTAATAATTGCATTCAAAAAGTCTCTTCTTGGTCTATTTTTTTTTTTTTTTGTCAATAGTTCTCTTGTTTCCTCCTACGCTTCTAATAACCTACTAATAACATAGTTTAACTCTAAAAGTAAATAGCAAGGCGCTTTAAGAAACCTGAGGGCGGGTGCACAAATTATAGTTACGCTACTGTATAGCAGCAAGGTGGTCTGTGGCCAGACAACGTCTGCCCGGGAATACAAGTTGTCTTATAGTTTTGCTTAAGCCCATTAATAGGCATTAAAAACATAGTTGTTTTTTTCATAATTTAAATTATCATCTTTAGAAACCCAAAATCATAATCTTATATATGGTGCATTCCATGTCAAATCGGCCACGATCCGGACTTGAGGTCTCTGATTTTTTTCAAATTTTCAGGGTCGGTAGAGGAAAATCTGTTCGATTTTAGCTAAATCCGAAGATTTTTGTAGCTTTTACGGCATAAATAAAAAAAAAAGAACGCGTTTCATTATTTCTGCATATTTCAAAACTAAAAAGAGATAGATTAATAAAAATTTGTAGGCATGCGTATAATAATATTGACATTCCAAAAAAAATTAAAAAAAAAATCAAAAATTCATTTAAAAAACAATCATTTTTTTTAAAAAAATCGATTTTTTAATAAACACCATTTTTTAAAATCTTGAAAAAATGTATACCGATAGCCCCAAGTCTTGCGCAAATTTAGAATACTTAACTTTTGGGTGGACTTAAAAATTGCAAAAGTTATGCATTTTATTGTAAAGCTCTACGCGAAAAATTATGATTTAATACGTAGCTCCAAGCGATCCGACTGTTACGGAACGCAGGCAGAATAGCTTTTAAATTCTCTGTACTTCGTAACTATTGGTACTTTTATTCAGTTCTGTGAATTCAACAC
The DNA here is from genome assembly GCA_963920525.1 of Dichetophora obliterata. Taxonomy (NCBI): domain Eukaryota; kingdom Metazoa; phylum Arthropoda; class Insecta; order Diptera; family Sciomyzidae; genus Dichetophora; species Dichetophora obliterata. The sequence continues at coordinate 28,708,178 of OY986437.1, forward strand.
TCTTTGGAAACCACCGAAGTTTATTGTTACTGTATTTTTAAAAGTTTTGTTGAAACTAGTTGAATGTAAGTGAGTTACAGGCAAGAGGTGTCGACATGAGTCCCCGCGAAAAAAACGCTGTTGCAACCCTTTTGAAATAGGTGGCCGTAAGTAAATTAAATTGTACAACAATTTAACATCAATAATAAACTTGATTATGTAAAATATTCTGTAACTCCTATCTTCTTCCTAACTGCTCGTTCGTTTCTGCAGATTCGGTAACAACAAGTTTAAGACCTTTTCCGATGTCTTGTAGACACCTATTTCAAAACATTTCTGGAGATGCACTCATCTGCGATACATGCAGAATGAAGATCGGAAAAGGTGAAATTCCAGATAATGAAGATTCATCGAGTCCAGAATCAACTTTTTCCCATTCAGACAAATTTGAGAATTTGGAATTAGCGAAAAAACAATTGAACGCTGTTTTGAAAGCTTTAGATGAGGAGACAATTGATGACAAAAAGTAAGTTGTTGATTTTATTTTACTTTGCTTAGATTTTATGTATTATTTAAGATTTCCATACACAATTAATATAATTGTTTTCTTAATATACAATTGAAATTGAATAATTGATAAAAATTAAAATTGATTCGAAATATAATGTTGTTCTTTAAAATATATGATACAATTATGCTGTCTAAGCTAGTTTTAAGAATAAACAAAGTAATTGTATATAATACTTAATATCGTTATGTATGAACCAACTATTTGAAACTACTCACAGACTCTGTCGAATGCAATATGTTGTCGAAAAACTCGAGTCAACACAAAAATGCATTAAAAAAAAATTCGAGGAAGTGGCCGGCAAACCAATCTCTACTGTAGACGAAAAAAACCACTGGTTTTGATGAAATAATGAGATTGTTTAAAGAAAAATTCAATACTGAAAATACATCTAGGTAATGTACTATTGATTTCTCCCCTTCTTAATGATCAAAACAGCCGTAATAATAATATTCTACTATTTCAGAGATGATAAATACCGCATTTTGACATCGCTTCCATCATCTTTGAGTGTTACTGACATTAAAAAACAATTTAACTGTTCCAAGCATATGGTAAAGACAGCAATCAAACTGAAAATAAAAACAGGCATCTTGTCAGTACCCAAAGCAAGAAAGGGTCGTAACCTGTCTGATTCAACAGTTGAGTTGATATCAGAATTCTATCGAAACGATGATAACTCCAGACAATTAACCGGGATGAAAGACTTCGTTACAGTAAGCAACGCTAGTGGTTTGAAAGAAAGAATTCAGAAAAGCCTTATTTACTGTAATCTAAAAGAACTTCATCCATTATTCAAATTCGAACACCCGCATTGCCAAGTTGGATTCTCAAAATTTGCGGAACTCCGTCCCAGCGAATGTGTTTTGGCAGGCGCTAGTGGCACGCACACTGTTTGTGTGTGCATAATTCATCAAAATGTAAAACTTATGATTGACGGTCAGTGCCCATATTGATGAGTTAAAATTTGTTCAGTACATTAGTTAAAGTAATTTTAAATAAAATGACTAAGCATAAAAATCAACTATTAACAGGTTGCAATTTTCATGATTTAACCAATGAATGGGTCGTACCAATAACTGGAGAAAGTTCATACAAGAAGCTTCTGCATCATTTAATTTGCTCCGACCGAAATAGTAAATGCTATGAAAGAAACTGTAAATCATATCCAGATAAACAAATTCTACAGAACAAATTAATTGATGCATTCAACAATGCATCAATTGAAAGCGTAACTTATAAGCAATGGATATCTACAGACAGGTAAACATTTTGTTGCTTGTACTAAAAAATATATTTTAAATTGAAACCATATACAAAATTAAATTAAAACTATAACAAATATATGACATCTAACGTAATTTTATACATTAAATGTAGGTGTTCTCTAAAAACATTACAAGATTCAATGGAAAACTTCATTCCATATTTCATGGAAAAGCTCATAAAACTGCTGTACCACGATTTCATTTCTACTCATCAGTCACAGTATTTTAAAAGTTCGAAAAAGAATTTAGAGAAGGGCGATTTTGTTGTGACTTTGGACTTTGCAGAAAATTATGCATTCGTGGTTCAGGAGGCGGTTTCAGGGCTTCATTGGAACAACAACCAGGCGACGGTGCATCCATTTGTGATTTATTTTAAAAATGAAGAATCAAATGAAATTGATCATATTTCTTATGTTGGTGTTTCGGATTGTTTGAATCATGATACAATTGCAGTGTACGTGTTTCAAACCAATCTTGTCGAATTTCTGAAGAAAAACTTTCCAGTCGTGAATAAAATAAAATATTTTTCCGATGGGGCTCCACAAAAATACAAAAACAAGAAAAATTTTTGTAATTTGTCACATCACTCTATCGATTTTGGAATTTCTGCTGAATGGCATTTTTTGCAACAGCACACGGAAAAGGAGCCTGTGATGGCGTAGGAGGAACTCTTAAACGAATGGCTAGACGATTTAGTTTGCAAAGCGGTACCAGAAATGAAATCCTTACAGCAGCGCAGCTGTTTGAATGGGCCGCCTTGAATTTAAAAAACTACAAACTCTTTTATTGCTCGAGACATGCGAGCTGTAAGACGATCAAAGGAACCCTGTCAATACATTCAATATCTCCGATAAATAAAAATGAAATGGAGACAAGAAAGTTTTCCAACGATACAAATTCGACACTCATAAAGTTATGATTTATTTACAAAACTTTGTGTTTACTATTTGCTCAAATGTATTAATAATTAAATAAACAAATTTTCTCTGAGTATAAAGTAGAGTATACTGATTTTTCCCCCAATGCAACAGCCCCATAAAAATGTATTCATATTGCATAAAGACTAGTTATTGTGGGATTCTGCTTGCATTTCAGGACGGTAAGATCGCTTGGAGCTACGTATTAAATCATAATTTTTCGCGTAGAGCTTTACAATAAAATTCATAACTTTTGCAATTTTTAAGTCCACCCAAAAGTTAAGTATTCTAAATTTGCGCAAGACTTGGGGCTATCAGTATAAATTTTTTCAAGTTTTTAAAAAATGGTGTTTTTTAAAAATCGATTTTTTTTTTAAAAATGATTTTTTTTTTAAATGAATTTTTTATTTTTTTTTAATTTTTTTTTTGGAATGTCAATATTATTATACGCATGCCAACAAATTTTCTTTAATCTATCTCTTTTCAGTTTTTAAAATATGCAGAAATAATGAAACGCGTTCCTTTTTTTTATTTATGCCAGAAAAGCTACAAAAATCTTCGGATTTAGCTAAAATCGAACAGTTATGTCTTTTTTTAGTTTCTCTACCGACTCTGAAAATTTGAAAAAAATCGGAGACCTCCGGATCGTGGCCGATTTGACATGGAATGCCCCATATATTACGCAAACGCAAATTTTGTCCGGCGTAAGGCTTTTTAAGTACAAGTTCAATCTTAATAAATTCAGTATGGTTTGGTAGAATTAAACCTGTACCTGTGCAAACTGGACTTTTTATTTCTTAAAAATTTATATTTTTTAAGTTATAGCGAGTTAGAGTTTGCATATACTTGTTGTTATGTTGCTTTTTCTCATCTTAATTTCAGCATATGCCTAAAAATATGTGAGAACTTTAGTGCCAACTATCAGCTAATAGCTATGAAACTGTTATACTGACAAATAATCTTTTATAATTTCACAGTTATAACTATGAATTGATATATTCAATATCAGAGTGATACTCAAATGATTTCTTACAGTTGAAAAAGATTTTTAAACTGTTCGTAGGATAATTTTTTCATTTTTAAAAATTTACACAAAAATTTAATAAGAAATACCCCGTATATTAAATTTCAAAAAAACCAAAATTAATTTCATTTCAATTTTGATCAGTTGAAAATCTATTCAATAGCTTAAAATAAAATCTAGGTATGTTTGATTTTGGCGTTTTAACGCCACACAGGTTTACTAGTTCTTTTATATTCTTGGTTAACAATATTTTAAGATTTAAAGCAAAACCTTAACTTTTTAGCGATTCTACCTTAACTGGTCTAAGACCACTTTTAAAAGAACCGACTAGTATATACTATTATATAACTGCATCGCCTCCATTTGTACCTTTGGTTCAAAATAAAACACGATAACGTTTTCTTTATTTAAATATCTCATGCTTAAAAAATAAGAGATTTGCATATTTTTTCCAAACTAACTAAGATTTGATAAACAAGAAAGATTCTAAAAACATTTCTTATGAAACACTTAATAAGAGAATATTTTTCCTCCAACTTATATTTACTTTGTTTTGAGTCTTGATTGATTTTTATTGACCGTGTTGTTATGAAAACCGCTTTCAGTGAAACGTAAATAAGTCCATGCAATTAAATAAAATTGTATTCGTGAAAAGACCAGACAAAAATGAGATTAACATTAAAATTTTTGCATACGAATTAGCTTATAAACACCAACAAACACCATACACTTTCGTCCTCCAAAAGAGCCAGCATCTTTTTTAGGTAATTTAATTTTTTGCCGAAAACAATTAAAGAGCTCAAACTCAAAGAGCCATAAAAGCCCACACAAAATTTAATTTGCTTCAATTAACATAACGTTTTTGTGTATTTCAACGTATTGGCACTCAACGCCTGCCACCACGCACATCCTGGCTGCTACACATTATTCCAAGTCAATTCATTAAAAATTAACTCAAATAAATTTAATTAGCAAAAAAAATGAAAAAAAAAAAATAAAAGATGCCAACAGAAAAACTAAACACAGTGTTGTAAGAATAAATAAAAAAAAAATTAAGAAGCTTTGTGCTACACAAAAAAAAAAAATAATAAAGCCAAATATAAGATAAACAAATAAAAGACACGAAAAGCGCCTAAATGAGTGAGGGAGAGAACAAAACACCGTATAAACAAAAAGCGTACACAAACGCTTACGAACGAACACGCACAACTCAAAGAAACATGTGTGCATAAATTACACACAGAAAGCAATAAAAAAAAACACACACACACACACATAATCTACAGAAGCTAACTTTTTGTGACCCAAAGTCAACGTGAACAGCAGCGCACTTTAACCTCAAGCGATACAAGCAAACTAACACTTAAAATCAGATTCAACTTTAAACCACACACAGGTGTATCTGATGGATACAAAGCACTGCGTTACATTGCCTTGCGACACAGCGAACGGATGCGGATAACATTTAACGCGAGACTGAAATGCTTTATGTAGCAACTTTAAATACTTGGCCAAAAGAAGCTGCAACCGAAAAACGCAGGCGTGTAAAATAACTTTAACCCGGCGAATGACCCACAGCAAGAGCGCAAATTTGTATGAGCCAGCGTCAGATACAAAATGCGATAGAATAAGAAACAGATTGAGAGAGCCACTAGTCGAGGGTGTGGGAAAAGCTCCCTTGTGTATTTTGTTTCAATACCAATTCGTTCCCATTCATTATTTAAGTAGAAGTAATACGGTGTTTGTTGCCACCTGTAAAGCGCACAAGTGGATGATAATAAATTAAGTAGGAATAACAAAGAATAACAGCAAAACAAAAATATAAGTGATTATCGGAAGAAGCTAAGAAACAGAATGTTCTTCGAATGAAAGAAGATAAGCTAGAAAATACAAAATAATTTCTTTATTCGAAAAAATAAAAGTCGAAAAGCACCAAAACTTTACCATACTTCAAGAGAATTGAACACGTGAAATAGAAGAAAAAAAGAAAAAGAAAAGTAAAGCGGAAGTGAATGACATATTTGGTGCAAAAAAAAAAACAAAAACATAAACACCGCACTGGGTAGCAGCTTAAAAAGTGTATAATAACTCTACTATAGAAGTAATAAATTTAAGTTGACATAATTCTTGCATGCGTTTGATAAGGAGGGTGAGAAAGGGAGGGGGAGGAAGGTGGGCGGTAGATAATAGTTGAGTTAAGTCAAGGGTCGATGTGATAAAAGGACGCTTTTATGAGATTATTTAGTTGAATAACTTTTGAAAACGAAGACAAGGTTTAAGTTGCAAAGAATCTCTACCAGAAATGTGCTTTTGAGCATTCTGCACATCCAAATTGTGTTTTTAAATTTTAAGCTGCAAGAAGATTAGAGCTTCTTATTTTATGAAATTAAGCTATAACAAGCATCATTCAAAATTTGGTTTTAAGGTTTTTGTGTAAAGTTTGCAAACTAGAAATAAAAAAAAAACGAAGGAAGCAAAGCTTTTCGCAGTTTCATAGATTTGAGAATTTAGGGTTTTTTCTATATTAAAATAATTTTTATAAAGTTTTTTTTTTTTTCCCTAAATGACCTCTATGTTTATTATGTTGACTTTATATGATTTAAATACAAATTCTAAATGTTTGATAGTTTAAATCATACTTGATTTTAAATACAAATTCTAGTTGTTTGACAGTTTAAAATCGTTTATCGAGCTTAAGGTCAAAGTTAGAAACAATTAATTGTTCTAACGAATTTTTCTAAAGAAACAACAACAACAACAAAGTTTTTTCAATATGAAAGGAAAAAAACCACTAGCAAATTGATTTTATTGTACAATTTCTGCGTGCTAAACGCGTCATCAGAAATCTTTGTGATTGCCCGTGCAAGCGCGTAGACGCACTGCACCATCGGGGCGATGAGATTTTGAAGCTTCAATTTCTCATTTTTTCCCTTAATTTCATAATGCCACATTTGTTGTTGTATTTCTGTTTTACTTTAGTTTCTATGCCTATATGAATTTGTATTTAAAATCAAGTATGATTTAAACTATCAAACATTTAGAATTTGTATTTAAATCATATAAAGTCAAAATAATTTTTATATTCAAAAATTTTAAATAACATAAAGTTAATTATAAAGCACACGTTATAATCACACCTCTAAATTTTATTACATTTCCTTATTATTTTATTCTTTTACATGTTACATTCATTTTGAACTATTTTTGTAAATATTTTCAATTTTTATGGAATTTTATTAATGAAATTATGGGTTTTAAGAACTGAAATAGCTAAAATAACATGTTATAGATGTTATGACGTCAATATATCTAGCTATACTGCATAAATAGTTGTCGCTAATCGTGTTGTACAAATATTTGGATTGCTTATTATTTGTAAATTAAATTTTTCAAAAAGGACATTCCTGTGCTATTAGTGCCTGTGAACATTCATGTCTCTTATTGCAATTAAATCTCTACCTAAAACATTTTCTCCCTAAGCTTTTTACACTTTTCCTATTTGTAGATTTTGCAGAAAAGACCGAACTTTTCCGTTTTCAAGAACCATATCAAATAAATATATATTTAGAGTTGCGGCCGTAGGCTAGTGGGTAGATTGTGTGGCCCCTAAGCTAAAGAACTGCGGTAGCCCGGGTTCAATTCCAACTCAGACTGAAAGTTTTTTCAATTGAATTCATTTTTCTGTTCGATCTTCATGGCAATGGCAAACCTCAGAGAGTAAAAATTGCCATGTAAAGCTTCTAGACAACATAAGCCGTTCGGAGTCGGCATAAAACACGTAGGTCCAGTTCTCGATCATTAGTGATCAAACATTTAATAACACGCACAACACAATTGATCAATAGAAGCTAGTTTAAAGTCCTTCGAAGGGCTGAAATGGCCAGTTTATTTTTTTTTAATATATATTTAAGTACACACAAAACAAATTTAACAAGCATTTTAGATACCTTGCCGATGTCATTGCTCCTTTAATTAGTTCCATATTAATTTATGTCATCTGTTTTTTCCGTCTTCTCTTGTCAAAGCACTTATGGTCAATTGTTACTTTTTCTTTCGCGCTAGGCAAAAACAAAGAAATCATGTACCCACAACAACACAAACACATTCACAAACCGATGCTTATGACAGCAATAGCAAGTGGGAGCAACATTTTTTTGGTTATATTTTTTACTACTTTTGTTCTTTGGAAAGCCAATGCACAATTTTTTTAATAGATTATTGTGATATGCTGCAACATAGCTTCACGCATTCACATGAAGGATATGTAGGATAGCTAATGCACAATCCTTTTAATAGATTATTGTGATTTGCTGGGAAAAAAAATCAGTTAATGAACAGCAGTACGTGACAAAGGGTTTTAGAAAAGTTGGACACTCACTGCATACAAAGAAATATTTTTAATTTTATATTCTCTTGTTGTAATAGGCGCAAGTAAAAAGCAGCAACAATTCCAAGAAAAAGGTGTATGGAAAAAAGTGTCGTTTTGAGATTTCACTCAAGCAAATCAAAAAGCATGTGACGTAGTTTTATCAAAGACTCAGCCGCTCCAGGGTCCTGTGAAAGGGACCACTAACTCTCAAAAACTATTTTCGAAAACAAAAGACGCAGTGTTTTCAGTAATTCACAAAGTTTCTTTATTGAATACGTTATCCTTGTTACAAACTCTTAGTTACGCAGCTTCGGGTAGTCGCTAGCGGGCTTAGTAATCAGTTGGTAATCGCTTTAGTAGTCGGTCATTAGTTGTTAATTGCTTTAGAAGCCGGTAATCAGTTGGTAATCGCCTCGGTAATTGGTTGGTAATCACTTCGGTAATCGGTAATCAATTGGTAATCGCTTCGGTAATTGGTAATCAGTTGGTAATCGCTGTGGTAATCGGTAACAGGTTGGTAATTGCTTCGGTAATTGGTAATAGGTTGGTAATCACTTCGGTAATGGGTAATAAGTTGGTAATCGCTTCGGTAATCGGTTGGTAATTGCTTCGGTCATTGGTAGTCAGTTGATAATCGCTTCGGTAATCGGTTGACAATCGCTAAAAAGGAATGCTCCGTTATTTCTAATACGACAACTGTAGACGCCGTGGTGGCGTAGCAGAGAGTGCCTGATCGCAGTCCCGGTGACAGGCCTTGCGGTCAACCGGTCAAAATAATAAATAAAATAACAAATAAAAATAAATAACTAACTCCACTTAAAGATAACAAAAAATTGCCGTTTGCCACCCTCCCCGGACGATAGACCTGATAGCCGATACACATTGACTGCGACTAGCGACGAACGCCAATTGTCAAGAAATAGAACGCATGTTTTCTTATGAAGATGTATTTTTTGAAGACGGCACGACAAAGAGAGAACACGACCACAATTGTTGCTGCCGCAAACTTCAATCCATTTCTAATTTGATAGACGACAAGAGCGAACATAGCAGAGTTTGTTTATGTTTTGTATGAAATACAGATTGTCGCTGTTGCGTTCATTATAATCAAGTCGTCGAGAATACTGCGACATTTCTCTCTGACGGCAAGTTTTCTTTTTGTCGGTGGACGACTGTTGCAGTCAATGTGTATCGGCTATAACGGTCAGCCGAGGCAGTAGCTACTTGAGCTCACCTAAAAAGGAATGCTACCTTAGCTGGATTTGTCGTGTCTATGTATAGTTTCCGGAAAGAACTACTTAGGAATTATATACGTTGTCTGTTGTATGGCGTATGAAAAGAATGTTTGGCGGCTATTCTATGGTGAGTCTTGTTGTTGCAGCTGGTAATTTATGTAGGTCACGTTGTTGTTGTCAAAGCTGCCTACCCTATGCTGCATATATAAATTTCTGTACTTAATTTATCGTAAGCCTAATTGTAACGTCTTGTTACAAACGAGGCGTAAAAAGCTTTGTTTCAAAAATCATTATTATGGCATGAAAACGTTAAATGTTTTAATCAAAAGTTTTCAAAAAGTATTTAACAAAAAGTGGTATAAATCTTTTTCTAACTACTTAGAAAACAAGCTTCAATCACTGTTTTCGCCACCAGTATAGGTTGATTTTTAGGTCTCATGAAAGGAATTAAAAAAATTTATAACGTCCATAAAAGTGCGGAGAGAGCCGCTGTAAGTTTGAAAATGCAACAAAAATGTAAGAGCGTTGCACCGAAATTACTACAGGTATTAGTTTCTGTAACTTTACTTTAATAATTTAACTAAATTAGAAATTAAGAAATAATGAAGCCACATTCATAATAGCTAATAATTTGAAGTTGAAGCGTAGAAAATTGTGAAACGAATAGTAAAAAGTGAACTTAGAAAAAATACGGAAAAGTTCTGCAGTTAAAACTTCAAAAAGTACCGAGAATGTAGGGGATTCAGAAATAACTGAAATATTTTTGTTAATTTTAACAATTACTGTTTTATATTCTAAGGATTTTTGTTCTTGTCTAACACCCACTTTTCACAAAATAGTTCGCTCAGATCTTTTGAAATTTTTAGACGTTCATATTCAGCCATCGTTTTAGTTTTCTAAGTTTACGAATGATCAGGTAGCAAAGACAGTAATGCGCATGACATCCAATGTTGTTGGTCAAGACGGTATAAATATAAAATTCATACTGACTATATAAGCTTATATCCTTAGCTCGATAACATACATAATTGATCACTGCTTTAGTACATCTTCTGGTTTTCATGCTGGCCATAGTTTCGCAACCGCTTCTCTAACAGTCAAACCTAAATCAGCGCGTTAGCGTTTTTTATCTGTCAAAAATTTCTCATGCCCATACGATTTATATGTAGCAAACCATAATAACGCGGCGGCAACGCTGAGTGGTTGGAAAATCCAATTTTGACAGAGCGTTAAGAAGTGAAGTTGCACACATCAAAAGCAAAAGTAAAAGCAAAGTAATTTTAAAGTGACAACAATTGTTTATTTTTTACTCTTTTTCGAACGTTTATTGAATTTGCAATATGGAGGTAAGAATTTTGTTGATAATTATAGTTTGAGTATAGTTTTAATGCTTGTGAAAATTATAGCACCTAATAGAATTAGTGCAAAGAAACCCATGTCTTTATATTAAGAAGGAACCTTAATACAAAGATGTTAAATTTAAAGAAAAAATTTAGGAAGAAATTGGCAAAGAATTAAATCTGCCGGGTAGCATAACAATTCGCTTAATATACTATAAAATTTCTAATTGCAAAATATTTCTTTTATCTAAAGATTGACATTTGCTTGCCGCCTACCGCTTTTATTTAGGTATGGTACTTACGCGTTAACGTAAAGCGGCTATCAACGCTCCGCTCAACGCGCTGATTTAGGTTTGACTGTAAAAGTATAAGATGATATACGAAGATTTTGTTACGAAGTAAAACTAACGCTGCTTTGCTTACTTGATTTTTCAAAAGCATTCCACACTGTTTGTCATACAGTGTGGCTAAAAAAGAAAAAAGAACCAAGGCATGTGCCTTATACAAACAAGCTTTGGTCTTTGACCTGAAAGGAAAGTGATAGATTACTAAGAAGAATTGATTGGAATCATATGTGAATTAATGATTAGCCGAAACAAACGTGAACGACAATTTCAATTGCTTTTAACCGAGGCTAGTGGTATGCCTTAGCCTCGGCAAGCATTTCCAGCCCTTAGTGTTTCCTGTCCTTTAAATCCACATTTTCACAATCTAGTTGTGGATTTTTAGTTGTCCATAATTCCTAATAAGAACAAACAAAAAGAGAAAACAACCAAGCCCAGGGACCTCTGGGTTGATAGTCTAGCGCACTCTCCACTAGACTACAAAGGCCGACATGGTCCTTGGCGTTTACTGACCATATTACCGCAATTCGAAAAATATATTTCATTTTCCGTAATCTAAATGTGTCGGCTCAGTTCAACGTATTCTACCAGTGATCACTTATAGCCGATACACATTGACTGCAACAATCTTCCACCAACAAAAAGAAAACTTGCTGCAAGCTCTGCTATGTTCGCTCTTGTCATCTATCAAATTAGAAATAGATTAAAGTCTGCGGCAGCAACAATTGTGGCCGTGTTCCCTCTTTGTCGTGCCGTCTTTAAAAAATACATCTTCATAAGAAACATGCGTTCTATTTTTGACAATTGGCGTTCGTCGCTAGTCGCAGTCAATGCCCTGCAGTGTAAGACTAGTCAGCATTAAAACATGAGTAGTATTTATACTAGTCAAAACAAACTAGTTTATATTTTGTCACGATTTACTAGTTACAAAAGTAGTTTAAACCCCACTAGTTTTTGTCAAGTCACATTAAACCAGTTGTAAAACTAGACAAAATCAAACTATACTACATATTATCAAAATCAACCAGTTCCAAAACCAGTTGATGCTGGGTACCCCATTGGAACAAACTAATAATAAACAAATTAAAACATATATAAACTAATTTAAAAACATGTAGTTGATAAACTATCTTGAATTATATTAATGCGACATATACTCTCATTTTTAAAAGTTTTTATTGCAACTTTGTAGTAGATTAGAACTTAGTTTATAATAGGCTGGGTCAAAAAAATTATTTTTTAAATTACATGTTCTAATAGCAATTTTTTGTTGCCTTTTAGGACTGATATTACGTGTGTAAAATATTATTACAATTGGTGAAGAGCAACTGCCTCCGGATTAGCATCAAAGTTTTAAGAATTAAAAGATTTTTTTCTCCAAACACAGTTTAAGAAAGCGTGTATAAAAAATAACCACCTTAAATAATAATATAAAATAAATGGTTTAAATTATCCAGTAACCCTGTTAGATTATATAAAATCCACTTTAAATTTAAATATGTGTGCTTTCAATTTTTAAAACCGTTTATTAACCATCTAAAAAGTCCAATAAAATAACGCTTTTGCAACACTTTGACAAAAATATACTTAGTTTACAAAAATATTTTGAAATCTAGTATTCAAACAATTTGAATTTGAATCTAGGTTACTTTGCTTCGAAAATGGAAAATTATTTTAAGAAAGAAAAAAAATGATATGAATTTAAACAGTGCAAGAGTTTCAAACAATAAACATCATATTAGTGAAAGAACGCGTGCTAATTTTTTCGTAATTTGTTAAAATTTTGTGTTTATATTAACGTGGCAATGGATCGTACTCGAAAAGCTTTTAGATGTCCAATATTTGGTGACACATGTGATATAAAGGAAAATATGTTGCCAACCTTTGAAGATGTAATAAAATGTTACGAGTGGACACGGTATCAGTTGAAAAGTAAAAAAAATACAAAAAAGGAACCAACTTTTCAAGAAGTAGCTGATATTGTTATGCAGAAAACTGAAAATATTTGGAAAAAAGCATCATTACCGACAGTTTCACACATTCGAATGCAACAAATTCTCAAAGCTTATCACATAAAATTTAAAAATTTGTTGAAATCTTTTCCCAAAATACCGGAAATGAAGGGAAAAAATTTTCTCGCATTGAGCAAAGCCTTATTTGATATTTCATCTTGTAAGTGTTTAGATTTTAAAAAATGTGCTTGCCCTAAAGAAAGAAAGGTGCCTCTTCAAGAGCAAAGTTTTCTCACAGATCAAAGGACTGACCGAGCAATGATAATAGGAAGCATAGATGTGGCTACAACGAAATTAAATCAAAAAAGAATTAATAGAAAGCTTAAACAGGAATCGTCAAGAAGTCGGCGTACTCAAATTAGCGCCAATGTCTCAGTTACCAATTCACTTTTGGCGAATTCACTTATTTGCACTTCTTCATCAAATGATTCTGACACGTCTGATGATAGCCCATCTTTTGAACCAGTTGAAACAAAGAAACAAAAGCTACATTCTAAAGTTTCAATTAACTTTTCAGGTCTTTCTCAAACCTGCGATCGATATGGCGTTTCAGACAGAGCAGCAGCAGCTATTGCCTCAGTTGTTTTACAAGAAGCAAAAATGTCTGTTATAGACAAAAATAAAATAAGAAGAGAAAGAAACAAGGCTCGTATAAGTATTTTAAAAGACGATAAAGTGTCTAAAGTACCTGCACTTTACTTTGACGGTCGAAAGGATAGAACATTAAATAATAATTATAAAGGCGGTAAATATTACAAAGAAATCCTCTTAGAAGAGCACATAACACTAATTAGCGAGCCAGGATGTAAATATTTGGGCTACCTTACACCATCAGCTGGAACAGCAAAAATTATACAAAATGAAATGATGAATTTCTTCAAAAAAGAAAAGATTTCAATGGAGAATCTGTTGGCTATCGGATGCGATGGTACTAATGTTAATGTCGGTAGAGTTTCTGGTGTAATCAGGCTTATGGAAAAAACATTAAACAAACCATTACAGTGGATCATTTGCTTACTCCATATGAATGAATTGCCATTTCGTCACTTGTTCTCTTATATTGACGGTAAAACTTCTGGCCCACAGACATTTACAGGTAATTAATATTTCATATTTAGTTCGAGTTTAATAAATGCAATAAGTTTCAATCTATTGGAGTATAGAAATTAACATTGAATAAACTTCATTAACTTTTAAGGTACCATCGGAAAAGCATTAGAAGATTGTGAAAAGAAAGCTATTGTAAAGTTTAAAGTTATTTCTGGTGAAATGCCAGCTATTGATACAAAAGATCTCAGTTCTGACCAGCTTTATTTGTACAACATAGTAGCAGCTGTTATGTCTGGTGATTACCCAGAACACTTAGCTAACAAATCGCCTGGTAAAATGTCTCACGCTAGGTGGCTAACGCGAGCAAATAGAGTTCTCCGTCTATACGTAGCATCATCTGTTCCTTCTGATCAACTCGTCACTTTAGCAACTTATGTTGTCAAAGTGTATGCACCAGTGTGGTTTCTAATAAAAAGCCACCCAAGTTGCAAGGACGGAGGAAGACATTTGTGGGAATTAGTTTCCAGAACCCGTTATTTATCCACAGATCAGAAAGCAATAACTGACCCAGTGATAAAACGCAATGCTTATTTTGCCCACCCTGAAAATCTCCTGTTATCAATGCTGTCAGATTCATCTAAACATATTAGGGAACTAGCTATACGCCGCATCCTAAAATCACGGGTCGAAAAATCAATCAAATTAAGACTCTTCCAGGTTCCAAACATTAATATGGAAGCAAAAGAATATTTCGACCTTATTAATTGGCAAACTGAAGTTACTGAAGCACCAATATTAAAAAGTGTGTCAAATGCTGAGCTTGAGTCCTTCATAACCCAAGGAGAAGATAAACTAACTTTTTTGCGATTACCTTGTCACACGCAGGCAGTCGAGAGGGCAATTAAGACAGTAACTGAAGCAGCAGCAACCTTGGCCACAAAACCAGCACGAGAAGGCTTTATAAAAGCGCAAATTAAGTCTCGCAAACTTATGCCTAAATTTGATAGCAAACAAGATTTTTGGGTATATTAAAAACCCTTTTTCTTGTAAAATATATATAATTTTTCTTAATATTATCAAAATTAAACAAATATAATTTACAAATATTGTGTTTCCTTATTTATATTGGTAAAAGGAATACACACAAAAAGTTTATTAATTTCTCAAAAAACATATATTTTTTTAATTTTCAAAAAGTTCAAGGTTAATCCGGAGGCAGAAGATAATTTTTAAATGCTATGAAAATTTGTATTTCAGTTCATGTAACCATTTGGCAAGTTTCTATCGCTATTAGAACTAAAAACTTAATAATTTTTTTTCTCCCATACAAGAGTGGCCCACCCTAGTTTATATATACCATAAACATGGTATTTCATCAAATAGCTTTAACTTTAGCCTTTAGCTAATATTTTGTTGTAAAAATATATGTTCTTTGAACCTATGAACTATTGAAAAAATATGAACCTATGAACTAGTTTTAATTCGATAATTACTATATTGGTTAAAAACTAGTCACAACCCAACTAGAATTTTACTTTACATAAAAAATGAGTTGTTAACTAGTTAAAACCTTATCTATAGTAAGACAATCGTCTTTTCCAATGACATCACCACGTAAAAAATACCAGTCGGTTCTATGAGAATAGGACATAAATCGAACTAGTTGTTGGATATTTCCAACTAGTTGTTGACTGGTATAAATCTAGTTGATTACACTGCAGGGTGTGTATCGGCTATGATTCTGAAGTTGTATGCAGTAAGCTTAAATCGAGCTCTCAAATAAATTACAAATTGCATTTAATCTCGCAACAAGATATGTATATAGCTTACTCAAGTTTGATCACTTGGCCGAGCTCAAAACAGTATACTTGGTTGCGAATTTCCTAAATGATCGGAATTGCATATTTCTTCAAAAACTCATGAAATATCAGACGCCAACATATCTATATGCAAAATTACAATTTGGTCAGTCACAAAAGAGTCAAATGCTTTTAGTATCTAATTTTAACTATTTTACGCCATCAGATTATGGAATGCATTACCAACTAACCTAAGATCGATAGTTGGAGAAATAAACTAATAAAATGTTCACAGCACATGAAAGTAATCAGTTCTCTTTTATATTTACATAATCTATACCTTTCTTTATTTACTTTCGCTCAATTATATTTTAAACTTAACCAACCTATTCTTCGAAACCTTTAAATAATATGGTTTTCTATCTATTTTTAAATATTTGTTTCTTTTATTTAAATTAAGGCATTTCCGACAGCGCCTAAGCCGCTGGCTGAAAACCAATTAAACTTTATATTACAAACACATACATACAAACAAATACATACAATACAACACAAAAAGTTTATTGTTCATACATGAATTAAATTGCGAGCTTTAGATCAAGTAAGTTTTTAAGAAGTTTATTGTTAATTTTCTTCAGGTTTTGTCTGCTGGGGTAGTAGATTTTTCGACAGCTGGTCGGAAACGATATACGAAATTGACAAGCATACTACATATTGATTTTTATTCTTTATCTTTTTTTATATTTTTATTTATTACTACCCACCGGGAAAATGAGAATTAATTCGTAAAAAAATCAGGAATTGAATGGATTCTTGTGATGCATTTGAGAATGTTTTCCCAAGAATATATAAATTCAAAGCAAAACCTATGAATTGGAATCAATAAACAAAAAATTTATTGATTCGTTTTTATTGTTGCAGGAATCGATTATGAAGTAAA
The DNA here is from genome assembly GCA_963920525.1 of Dichetophora obliterata. Taxonomy (NCBI): domain Eukaryota; kingdom Metazoa; phylum Arthropoda; class Insecta; order Diptera; family Sciomyzidae; genus Dichetophora; species Dichetophora obliterata. Next base: position 28,725,023 of record OY986437.1, read on the forward strand.
TAAAAATTTATAATAAAGTAAATGTTGTTAGATTCCTTGCTTGCTTTTATGGTAAGTGAAAAACGAATTGATTCTAAAACAAATTTTGCTATAAGCGAAACAATAATCAATCTGTTATGATTTATATTTTCTGTTTGTTGTTGTTGTTCTGGTTTTTTCAGATATTTTTGAAAAACGGTTGTTCTGTTGTTTTCCTTTCACGTGTTTCTTAAAAATTTTATGTTTATAATATTTTCTGTTGCATTTGTCACCAAAAAAGTGTTATTGGAAATTGCGTCACTTGAAAAATTGACATCAGAAATTTCTAATTTAGTGAAGTATCCAAACCAATTAAAGAGTAAGTAGCTTTCTTTATAATTATTCTTATTTATTAGTAACATATTCTTTACATATACTTCTTCTTCATTTCAAGTTTTCGGCAATGGAGTTCATCATTAAACACAACCCTTTGCCAAGCAAATTATTATAAGCAAGTTAATAGCAAACAAAGTGCTTGCAGAATTCAATTTTGGGGGCATTAAAGGAAAAAACTGCTTTAGAAGCCTTAAAAATTTAAATAATGTATTGTTTGGTAGGTTATGAAAAACCATCACTTTTTGCTTGTTTAAATCATTTTTAATGTTTTTTTAATGCAGATTGCCTTTGCAAGGAAGGATACAACCAAGAACAGTTACAAAAGGATACATTTGAAGCAAAATTGAAGGAGCAGCCTACTCATAAACATTAACATTTTTGCACTAAATATGGTATTATTATTCTTTCTCATTACCTAATAATTATCTCTCTCATGTGAATTATTATAATATAATTTTTTTATTTATTGTTTAAAAAATAATAAAAGATTTTCAACTCTGCCATACAATACAAACCTATGTACTATGAAAATCATTCATATGAATCTATTCTAAAAGGGCTTCTTAGGGATTCATTATTTTCTCATATCCAAAAAATGCATACTTTTTTCATTTAAAAGAATCCATTTAATAAGCAAATATTAGAATTGATTTCAGCAGTGATTCAAGTGGAAGGCAGAAAAGAATGTACTACTTTTTGTAGGACATCACAATGTTAAAAATAATCAATTCTACAATAGAATCAATAATTGGAAAAGTGAATTGATTCTTTTTTCATACACAATTGATTCTTTTTTCCCGGTGGGTATATTAATATTAAATTTATAAATGTTGTATTATTATGTTTGGGTGAAAACAAAACAAAACGGCAAATCGGTGTGCTCGACCATTTTTAAAAATTCTGAAAAAATTATCAAAAATTTAGTTGGGTCTGTAGATGCTGGAAATGGCATTTTTTATTTCCTTGCTAATTTATTTTGCAAGTTAGGTGGGTTCAAAAATGAAAAAATGATGAAAAAAATTAAAAAGATGCACATTTTTGATGATTTATTTCTTAGAAACGAATAGAGATAAAATCTTTCAACTTTTTTTATTTTAATATAAAAATATAATATTTTTACATGTGTATCCAAACTTTTGTATGAAAAGTGTATGAAACATGTGTATGAAAAATTTATATTATTGTCAATACTTGAAAAACTAAAAATGGTGAAATTTAAAAATCTATACCGTAGAAACTATTAAAGTCTCCATAATGAAAGTAATAGGTATTACTAAACTCAGTTAAATACATCATCTGCCAAATTTTCAGATTTTTAAATGCATGCGAAAAGGAAGATACAGGGTGTTAAAAAGTGCTTTTTCCGTTGTTCGACTCAACTTTGAGAGCAAATAAAACTAATTTAGAACCACAAAAATGCAAAAATCTTTACATATTCTAAACAAACTTAAACATAACCTTGAAGTTGTAAAAAAAGTTTTTTTATTTTTGAATCACCTTTCGAAAAAACCAGGGTTGAAAATTATAAAATTGATGAAAAAAAAATCTATGTTCAATAGAGTTGTTTGGCAAAACTGTCACATTTTTGAAAAAGTTTGGATACACATGTAAAAATATTATATTTTTATATTAAAATAAAAAAAGTAGAAAGATTTTATCTCTATTCGTTTCCAAGAAATAAATCATCAAAAATGTGCATCTTTTTAATTTTTTTCATCATTTTTTCATTTTTGAACCCCCCTAAATTGCAAAATAAATTAGCAAGGAAATAAAAAATGCCATTTCCAGTATCTACAGACCCAACTAAATTTTTGATAATTTTTTCAGAATTTTTAAAAATGGTCGAGCACACCGATTTGCCGCTTTGTTTTGTTTTCACCCGTTTTATTTATATTTTTAAGTCCTTGCAATTTACAAGCAGTAAAAACAGGTACAAAATTACACAAACCTTAGCAAAAAACATCTGAAAGACTAAGTTTTATCTGTTTTTCGCTAGCGTACGGAAAATTCTAAACTCACTGATCGGTTTTTTATAAATGGGTTAATATTACATTTGTTAGATAATGATAATTTATGTATTCAATAAGTGAAATCTTAAAATCAAAATTGTTTAAGCAATATGATTTCTTATCTTCTTTTTTTTATATTATTTTCTTAAATTTAATTTATAATATTTGTTCAATAATTATAGATATAGTTTATGTATTCAATATGTGAAATTTTGTGTACTTACATTAAAAAAAAAATAATTTTATAAGTATTAGTCTAAGTATTAGCATTAGTAATAGTACATATAAGTATTAGTATTAGTATAAGTTTTGTGATTAGTATTAGAGTTAGTATTAATATTAGTATTGGTATTAGTACTAGAATTAGAATTAGTAATAGAATTAGTATTAGTATTAGAATTATTATTAGTATTGGTATTATTATTAGAATAAGTATTAGTATTATAATATTAGTGTTAGTATTAGTATTATAGTATTAGAGTTAGTACTAGTATGCGTATTAGTATGAGTATGAGTATTAGTATTATTATTAGTGTTTTTATTAGTATTAGTGCTAGTATAAGTATTAGATTTAGATTTAGATTGAGATTTAGTATAAGTATTAGTATTAGTATTAGTATTAGTATTAGTATTAGCATTAGTATAAGAATTAGTATTAGTATAAGTATTAGTATTAGAATTAGTATTAGTATGAGTAAGAGTAAGAGTTATTAGTTATTAGTGTTAGTTATTAGTGTTAGTATTGGTATTGGTATTAGTAGTAGTATTAATATTAGTATTGGAATTAGTATGAGTATTAGTGTTTGTTTAAGTATTAGTATAAGTATAAGTATTAGTATTAGTATTAGTATTGGTATTGGTATTAGTATTAGCATAATTATTAGTATTAATGTTAGTTTTAGTATTAATATTAGAATAAGTATTAGTATTAGTATTAGTATTAGTATTAGTATTAGTATTAGTATTAGTATTAGTATTAGTATTAGTATTAGTATTAGTATAAGAATTAGTATTAGTATTAGTATTGGTATTAGTATTAGCATAAGTATTAGTATTAGTGTTAGTTTTAGTATTAATATTAGAATAAGTATTAGTATTAGTATAAGAATTAGTATTAGTATTAGTGTTAGTATTAGTATTAGTATTAGTATTAGTATCGGTATTAGTATTAGTATTAGTGTTAGTATTAGTATTAACATAAGTTTTAGTATTAGTGTTAGTTTTAGTATTAATATTAGAATAAGTATTAGTATTAGAATTAGTATTAGCATTAGTATTAGTGTTAGTATTAGTATTAGTAATAGTATTAGTATTAGTATTAGTATTAGTATTAGTATTAGTATTAGTATTAGTATTAGTATTAGTATTAGTATTAGTATTAGTATTAGTATTAGTATTATTATTAGTATTAGTATTAGTATTAGTATTAGTATTAGTATTAGTATTAGTATTAGTATTAGTATTAGTATTAGTATTAGTATTAGTATTAGTATTAGTATTAGTATTAGTATTAGTATTAGTATTAGTATTAGTATTAGTATTAGTATTAGTATTAGTATTAGTATTAGTATTAGTATTAGTATTAGTATTAGTATTAGTATTAGTATTAGTATTAGTATTAGTATTAGTATTAGTATTAGTATTAGAATTAGTATTAGTATTAGTATTTTATTTATTTATTTATTTATTTCAATTCAGTCAATGAACAAAGTTCTTACAGACTAGCAATAAATATAATAAGATTATAGAGAGAAGAGCAAAATATAATATACAAAAATAAATTAAAACTAACTAAAACTAACTAAAACTAACTAAAATTGTATAAAGTAATACATTAAAAATTACAATTCAATAATTGCTTCATAGCACATTTAGGCATAGAGAAATCAGCATTACATTTAGATGCTAATATGTTAAAATTTAATAATGCTCTGTACAGCGGAGAATTCATAGCATAGTTTGTTCTGCGAGTATCTAAATAGAATGCATCCGATTTTCTTAAACTTCTTGATGGAACGTTAAAATTAATTAGTTCAAGCAACGAAGGACAATCAATAGCCCCCGATATAAGATCAGAGATGAATAAAAGTGACGCAATTATTCGTCGATTTTGAAGAGATTTTAAATGTATCAGTAAACATTGCGCATTATAAAGGGGAATAGGATCCTCAAAATTAAGAGCTCTAAGGGCAAAACGAATGAAATTCTTTTGTACGCGTTCAAGACGTATGATATGAGTATCATAAGAAGGACTCCAAATGAGAGAGGTGTATTCTAGCTTTGACCGAACTAATGAAGTATAGATTGCTTTTAAAGTGCAGGCATCTAAAAAATTTGAGCTATTTCGCCGAAGAAAGGCTAATAAGGCATAAGCTTTGGGAATAATGTAATCCAAGTGGCCTACAAAAGAGAATTTAGCATCGAACATTACGCCTAGGTCCTTAACTTCCTTAACACAGATTAGCGGAAGGTTAGACAATGCATAAGAGGTGGGTCTGGGGCTATTTGACTTAGAATACGTGGCATCAACACATTTATCAAAATTAAGACAAAGTCGGTTTTTTACACACCAATTATAAACAGCATTAATGTCAAACTGCAGTAGAAATGAATCCAATATATTATTAATTTTTAGAAAAATTTTGAGACCATCTGCAAAAAGTAATTATTTAGAGTGCACGACAATATTTGTTATATCATTGATGAATAATATAAATAATAGCGGCCCCAAAATACTTCCTTGCGGCAATCCTGATGTCGCTATAAACGCAAGGGAGCTGAAATTTTCAATTTTTACAAAACTTTTTCTGTTAATCAGATAAGAGCTCAACCATTTTAGGACTTTAGAATGGAGACCGAGTTTAGCCAATTTATTAATCAATAAAGAATGGGAAACTTTGTCAAACGCTTAAGAAAAATCTGTGTAAGCTGTATCGACTTGACAGCCTGAGACAAAAGCTGAAATGCAATATTCCGAAAAACAAGCAAGGTTTGTTACCGTCGAGCGACAAGCCATGTTGAAACGGTGAAATTAAACTTTTAACTGCAAAAAATAATTTTTGTTTAACTATATATTCAAAGAGCTTAGACGAAGTTGATAGTTTCGAAATAGGCCTGTAGTTAGCAATGTTATTTTTGTTGCCAGATTTGAAAATTGGTGTAATCGATGACATCTTCCAATCAGATAAAAATATACCCGCATCAAGAGATTTATTGAAAATTAATTTAAGTGGTTTCACAAGGGATAGACAGCAATTTTTAAAAAGAAAAGCGGAGAACCCATCAATATCTGACTTCATAGAATATTTCAGATTACGAATACCATCCAAAACGTCAAGGTCAGTTAAAGTTAAGGATCCCAAATCAATGGAAAGAAAAACTTCACAATCATATTCCCCAGCATAGTCAGTGATAGGCTCAAAATTATTCTGAAATTATTCGGCAAATAGATTAACAGTTTCTTGGCCAGAATTTGAATTTTTATTCATATAAAACAAAGAATTAGGAATATTTGATGTTGTAAGGACCTATTTATCCGGCCGAGGATGCGCTCGCCGGATCCAGGGTCCGCACAATTATTTATTGTCTGTCGAACACCGAACCAAAACCAGTTGTCTCCGATTTCAATAGTACTTTTATTTATTTCTTTTCGTGTGATCTTAACCAATACCTTAAACTAACAATGATTATTTATCCTATTCTAATGCTTAGCTTAACTCTACTATCGCTCTTACATACGTTTCGTATGGCTATATTTTACCTTATCCTATCTTTATTATTATTTATCTATTTGTCTTATCCTAATCACTTACACTCTTATTTTTATAAAGTTCTTACTTTCAGTATGATGCCCACCTATCGCTATTCGAGTCGGTTGGGTCCCGTGGTCGTGATTAGGGTGTACGCCTTCTAGTACGAACCCTCTGGTCGGCTGGATTGTGGTTTGATGTTTTCGGATAGCTACATTTTCGGGTTTTAAATCGAGGAATTCGGCGAAGCAAAGAGCTGGCCACCCCAGGCCCTAGGCTTCACTGAACCCCTCCCTTCGGTGGACGAAACTCACGGCGACACATGGCCTAGCAGGTCTTAGGTCGGTACTGAATGGGGCTGGCCACCCCTGGCCTCCACTCACCCGCCACTGAGACCGAAACGAAGCAGTGTGTGACGTGAGGTTCACTTTGGTCGAGCAAGGGGCTGGCCTTCCCTGGCCTCCAAGCTCACCACCTGTATCCTCCTGTATCCTATACTACTTGCGTTTGCCTCACGTACTAACCTGTGCTCTTCTATCCCTGCTCGTCATTGTGTCTGTCGTGTCCGGTTTTCTCGACGCCCTGGGTTGACAGAGGCTGGCCACCCCTGGCCTCCGTTTCCCCAGTCGTCCCTACCCTACTCCTGTCTTCCTATCACTGTGTGTTCCGTCCGTCGTCCACTGTATTCGTTCGACCTAGCGTCCGTGAATTCCGAGCGTGTAGCCCAGAGGTCAGATGAACAACGAGACTGGCCACCCCTGGTCTCGAGTTCATCAGACAACCGTCCACTTGTTCTGGGTCGCCTCATACTTTGAACCTGACTAGACTGTGGTTTGGAACCTGTTGTTGACTGTCCTCCGCATCACGGGTCCACGGAACCCAACGTTCATCTTTTTAGTGGATAGGCATCGTCATCTACTGACTCCTGATTACGTAGATAAGAGTGCAAGACCTATCCTTCTCTATTTACTTAGTATTAGTTGGTGTTTAATATACTCTTACGCTTCTAAGGTGGAAAAGAATCATTTTAAGACTAGGAAAATTTAAGTTTTATTAAAGATTCCCGTAAGGGGAAATAAGATACACTATAGTTACTACAAGGTTGTTCCGCTGGCTGTCGCCCACGTCAGGATCTTTATGCTTCACTTTTCCGTTCTCGGATACCGCCGCCGCTGCGCGCTGTCGCTGCTCTCTGCTATCGTCGCTGCCGCTGTGCGGTCGACGTCTCTGCTGCTGTTGTCGTCGCGTCGCTGTCGACGCTCACTACTGCCGTCGCGGTTACTGCGCGGCCGGTGTCGCTGTCGCCGTTCTGATCACTGCTGTCGGCGTTACTGTCGCCGCTTACGTTGTCCCGCTGTCGACGCTCTCAGTCGAAATTACTTTACGTTCACTGCGCCAGACGTCTGGTCGCTATCACTCGAGGTTCACAAAAAGCTCAAGATTGTTCGTTGTTTGCCTTTTTATAACCTCGCCTGTATGCCACGCCATGCTTCTTCTTCTTAGTGCTCGTGTTTGTTTTCTCCGCAAAATCGCCTGTTTGTCCCGTTGGTAGCGGGTACCGGCTGGCCTTTTCTCAGAGTGTGTATGTTTGTCCATGAGTTCATGCAAAGAAAAGAATATATGTATGTAACTATTTTACTTCTCCCAGTTGGCAATACATTTGAGGCGGGGCCTAGAGAACTACCTAAAGAAAGAGATGCGTGTTTCATCCTATACTAATCCTGACAGTGACCCCGGCCAGGCCGTGGTAACTACCCTTACCTGCGGCGCCAAGCGGGTTTGTTTGAATTAACAACTCTGAAGTGTTTTAGTTTATAAATTCATGTTTATTTCGTTTCTTATATCTAACTTATCTTTAAACATTAACAATATTCTTTGGACTAAATCCATCTTATCGCGTTTATCGTGAGTGTAGTTACTATTTATTCAGATGAGTATTACCTCACATTATTCTATTGTTGAAATTAAAAGTTACTTCATTTCAATATTAAATCTTCTTATAGCTAGCGTATTTGGTATTATCATGAATACGTTATTCGTGATATTATCACCTCGCTGCCTCGACTGTGATACTAGACGCGCGGCCGTCGAGGTCCCTTATGGGTACCCGTCTCGATATGGCGCGGCTGAAGTGGACGTTTCAACAGGGCCTTTTGTCCCGCATTTCGTGGGATATCATGACCCAGTTGTAAACTAAAAATAAAGAAATCTTAGTAAGGCATGTGGGAATAGAATTTGTAAAAATTGTGTTCCTTACATCTCCTCCTCACTTTCGGGGGTGTAGAGTGGCGTGTCCGGTGCCTTGACGGTTGACAACGATGCGGTATCTCGCATTGCCTATATCAGCCAAGAACCTCAGGTGTCCACCTCGTACTTGGTTACGTCGACGCTCTTGAATTAACGCCTCTATTTGTTCGGCGCTTAGCGCTGATGGCGTGCCGAAATCGTCTGGTGGAACGACTGTTGCTGCGGTTTGGACGGGTGGCTCTTGAGGCTCGACCCTGCTGTCCGACGACTGTTGCAGGCTGTCATCCTGTCGCTGCACCAGTGGTGTAACCGTATCGGTTGCTGTCAATGGTTGACCTTGCTTAATGACGCTTTCTCGCTGTTGTGTGACAGCCGTAGTATCCGGTTTCGGAGCTGGCAGTGCGATCTTGTTGACTGTCGATGTAGAGCTGGCGCTGCTGGTGCTACCCGATGAACTGCTGTCCGATGAACTGCTGCTTGAGGTACTGCCGCTGGAGGTACTGTCGGACGAACTGCTGTCGCTGTCCGACTCATCATAGCGTCGTAATCGCCGTGGTGTCGTTTGGGCCTTATGGGGCCGGCCGCAGGACTTTATCACCGATGGTCTCGCTTGACTTGGCGCAATAGTTTCGCGCGCTGGTAAGTATAGCCGGGGCAAGATGGTTCGCACGTTCGCCGGAGCCTGTTCGGTGATGGTGAGTGCCACCTCGGTGCGCTTGTAGGATGCGCTGTGATGTGAAAACCAAGTCTTCACGTTGGCCTCGCTCAGGTCTCGGGTGGGATCTCGCAGAAAGAGGTCGATCATTTGTAGCACGAACGCGCCGCAGTCACTGCTGTTGGTCTGTTGCGGTACGTTGACCTCGTAGAACGGGAGTGTCTCCTCAGTCCAAGGTGTCGACGAGTCCTCGGGATAGGCCTCCTGCCATTCGTCTTGGACGTAGCTCCGCAGAATAGGGCTGACGTGCGCTCGAGAAGTGTGAGCGTACGAATCTAGCAGCCAAATATGGCCACGCTGTCTCGACTGGCTGGGTTTATGCTTCAAGCACACGATGGCGACGTACCAATGATAATTTTCATTGATGGGTACAATGATGTACGTCTTGTGAACCAACCGTATCTTCCGTGTCCACCGTCGGATGCGCTGTCGCCGCTCTTGTACGCTGGTGTGCTCCAGTGGGCGGGCCAACAAACTATAAAAATGCGTACTAAATATATGCACACTCTCGCGCACCTGGGTCGTCTGTTGATCGTAGAGCCACTTCAAATAGAAATCGATGACGATATCATTTAAAAATATTCCCATTTCCAAACACATAAAATCACATATGCGAATGGTGACACCGCCAGGACCATCTGGATACGTGGCTACGACCAAATTCGGCGAGGTTATAGCGATGTGTTGCTCCTGCGCTGCTTTCGTCGCTTGAGTGATGTTCGCCGCTGCCGGCTGGGCTCCTTGTCCGTAGACACTTTGACGTCGTAGCATCGCTGCGGAGGTGGTAGGGAACTGGTCCTCGACGCGGCGGACTTCTTCGCTGGTGCCTGCTGATTCGTCGTTTCTCTGCATCTTCCTGGTCGTTGTCTCTCAAATATCTCTTAAATCGCTGGAATCGTCACTTTATTTTTCACTGTCGAAAACACGTTGTTGATCAGTTCGCTTAAAGTTTAACGATGTTATTTTAAAGGAGAAGTTGCCATATCAGTACAAAATTAATTTGCATACATTTGTATGATGGCCCTGTTCACACTAACCTCTCACGTGTATGTTGAACTGTCGTGTTTGACAATCGTTAAAGCCTGGGATGACGTTCGCGGTGTATTTCGCTGTGAAAAGATGGTAGATGAGATTTATTTCAAAGTATTTTATTCGAGAAGGCTACGATACTCTGGGCTACATATGATGTTGACACGTCTCACTACAATGAGTATGAATGAAACCAATTCTACTCCCGATGTTTGAATATATTTTTATTCAATTTATGTTTTACATTTTAGCTTTAACTAAGGGTAAAAGGTACCTTCTTGTCCACTGTTGATTGGATTTGTCGATTGTTGGCGTGGTGATTGCGTAGTAAGCGAATTCTCGCTATGGCGTGGTACTCACGCTGGATGGGCTGGCGTATGGCTTGTAAGTTTTACAGCTGCCAGTTGATTATGTTTGTCTTGGGGTACTCCTCTCTCGGCGGTAATTCTTCGTGTGCCCGATGGTTTCCACTCCTGACGTATTTTATTTCAGTTGGTTTGGCGGATGCTGCCGCCTGCTGTTGTTCACGCGGTTGCCGCCGCGAATTTTCAGTTGATATGGCGGATGCTGCCGCCTGCTGTTGTTCACGCGGTTGCCGCCGCGGGTTTTCAGTTGATATGGCGGATGCTGCCGCCTGCTGTTGTTCACGCGGTTGCCGCCGCGGGCTTGCAGTGTTTCCTGCTATTACCAATCTCTCTCGCAGTTCGAATTAATGCGGATGCTGCCGCTTCTCGCAGTTCTAATTTTCGCGGATGCTGCCGCCCTTCGCAGTCTTTTTAACGTGGTTGCTGCCACGATGGCAGTATTTTACCGTGGTTGCTGCCACATTGCGCAGTATTTTACCGTGGTTGCTGCTACATTGGCAGTATTTTAACGTGGTTGCTGCCACAATGGCAGTATTTTAACGTGGTTGCTGCCACAATATGCAGTATTTTAACGTGGTTGCTGCCACAATGGTCTAAAAAAATGAGATTTGTAAATATTAAGTAGTTGGGTCGGCCTCAGAATAAAAGCGTTTTAATTCACTTACGTGGGCAGTGCGTATGCGAGTTTCTCCCTTCTTGCGAACTTGTATGATGACTGGTGATGTGTAGCCCACGACGATATAGGGTCCTTCGAACTTCGGGGCCAATTTCGCTGCGAAGCTGTTTACCGCACTGGACAATTGGTGTTGTCGAACCAAAACGTTATCGCCTACGTTAGGTTTCCAATCACGACGTCGTAAATTATAGTGACGCGCCTGGTCGCGCGTGGCTTGACTTAACTTGTGACGGACGAGAGTGAAAATTTCTTGTAGTTGAGTGGCTCGTGTTGACGGTGTTGTAGCTTCTCTGCCAGTGCCGGTCGTCAGTTCATCATACAGGGTGCCGGGTAATCTGGGTTCGCGGCCTTGGACCAGAAACGCAGGGCTGTATCCCGTGACATCGGATTTGCTGGTATTGATGGCCAGCGTCAGTTCGGGTAGCTGTTCATCCCAGGTTTTGTGCTGCTCTTGACAAAATTGCGCTATCATAGTTTTAAGCGTTTTGTTGGCTCTTTCCGTAGGGTTCTCCTGTGGAGTATATGGAGCCGTGAATTGCTGCTTAACGCCCATCTCAAGCATAAACCTTTTGAAAGAGCGGCTGGTGAACTGCGTGCCGTTGTCCGATATGAAAACCTTCGGTGCGCCGAAACGAGCTAGTATGCGCTCTCGAAAACCCTTTTTCAGTGTGTCGCTGGTGGCTCTGCGCAACGGTACGACTTCGGTCCACTTACTGAACTTGTCATGGAACACTAAAATGGTGGTGTTTCCATGTTTCGAGCGTGGTAGTGGACCGATGAAATCTGCGCAGACGACGGACCAGGGCTCTTCAGCAATTTTTGACAACATCTTACCTGCTGGCGCCTGCTGGCTTGTTTTATAACGCTGACAGTTTTCGCATTGCCGCACGTATCGGCTAACATCTCGAAAGAGGCCAGGCCAGTAGTACCGTTTGGTGACGCGTGCGATGGTTTTTCTTACGCCCAGATGTCCGGCGCTAGGCTGGTCGTGATTCTCGTTTAGAACACGCTGTCGCAGGTAGGATGGGACACACAGCTTCCACGGGGCGGCGTCTTCGTCGCCAATCTGGTTTGGGATGTGTCGGTAGAGTTGCCCATCCTCTTCCATATAATCTGCAAACTTTTCAGGATTTTCGCGTACCTCGGTCTTTCGTCTCTCTAGCCATGTACAGCGTGGTGGTTCCTCGGTGGTATTAGTAGTTCGTAGTACATCTTCGAGTGGGCGGCGTGATAGTGCGTCGGCCACCACATTTAACTTCCCTTTTCGGTACTGCACCTCGAAGTTGTACTGTTGGAGCTCTAATGCCCATCGTGCGATGCGGCCTGACGGACTCTGAATGGAGTTCAACCATTTTAACGATAAGTGGTCCGTAATGACTATGAATTTATAGCCTTCGAGGTAGCACCGCATTTTTCGAATGCCCCAAACAATCGCGAGACACTCCTTTTCTGTGGGGCTGTAGTTTTTCTCGGCTTGCACCAGATGCCGGCTCGCATAGGCTATTACGCGCTCCACGCCATCAAATGTTTGTGTCAGGACCGCTCCTAGTCCGTAGTCGCTGGCGTCGGTCTGCAGGACGAAAGTTTTGCTGAAGTCCGGGCACGCTAAAACTGGGGCTTCTGTGAGTTTCGTCTTTAGGGCCTCGAACGCTGCTTGTTGATCAGGACCCCAACGCCAGTGCTTGCCCTTTTTTAGCAGCAGTGTCATAGGGTGGGTGATCGTGGCGAAATCCGGCACAAAACGCCGATACCAGGATGCAACTCCTAAATAACTTCTGAGTTCTTTCAGGCTAGTCGGTGGGTTGAGCATCTTGATGGCCGCTACCTTGTCGGGGTCTGTGTGAATACCCTCGCCGCTCACGACGTGTCCTAGATATTTTGTCTCGGCCTTGAAGAATTCGCACTTTTCTACATTGAGCTTGAGATTAGCTGCTCGTAGTCTGCGGAAAACTTCCTTTAGGTTGCGCAAATGTTCTTCTTTGGTGCTTCCTGTGACAATAATGTCATCGAGGTAGGCGAACGCGTATGGTTCCATCTCTGGCCCGATAACTCCGTCTAGTGCGCGCTGAAAAGTGGCTGGTGCAGAGTGCAGGCCAAACGGCATCACGCGCCACTGGAAAAGCCCACGTCCGGGCACGGTAAAAGCTGTGAGTGGTTTGCTGCTGGGGTCCATCGGTATCTGCCAGTAGCCATTTTTAAGGTCGAGGCTACTTATAAATCGGGCATTTCGCAGCCGATCGAGAATGTGATGTATCCGGGGCAGCGGGTAAGCGTCAGGTACAGACTTGGCGTTCAGCTGTCTATAGTCTACACAGAGCCGCCACGTACCCGTCTTCTTCCGAACCAACACGATTGGTGCGCTATGCGGGCTGTTTGAGGGCTCTATGCAGCCTTTCGCCAGTAGTTCATCCACTTCCTTATTTATGATCTCCTGCATTGCGGGATTCCGTGGAAAATATCGTTGTTTCAACGGTCGTTCGTCTAACATGACGATTTTGTGGGGCGTCACTCTAGCCGTACCCTGCAGGTTTTCAAATTGTTTAAGTTCTTCATGGAGTAAATCATCCACTGTTGTGATTGAAGGCGTAGGTTCGTCGCTTATGTTGGTGCAAGCGTGTTCTGCCAGCAGGTGTGGCACCGGTGGGCGCAGCGTAAGGGTTTGTCCGCCACAGCTCAGTTCGGCACCCATTTGTGTGAGGAAATCCATTCCCAGGAGTAAATCGTCTGCGACACCTGGTAGGATCCACAGTGCCATTTCGCAGGTCTTTATGCCCAGGGTGATTTGAACAGTCAGGCTCTCAGACACCGCCCTCACCGATCCGTCGGCTAGCCGCACGTTGGATGCAATCGACCGCCGATTCATCGGCGTTTGTAGCTTAGCTCCAAGCATCTGGCTCACGAAGCTTCGGGTGGCTCCGGTGTCAATTGTCGCATTTTGTAGATAAGGTCCGATCTTGACGCGCGCGTGAATGTGCCGTCCATCGGACTGTAGGTCATGGTTTAGTTTTGTGGAGGATGCAGTGGGTTGGCCACGCTCTCGCCTCCTGCTGGAGCGGGCCCGTTGGCGTTTCCCGGATTACAACATCGGTCGCATTCTGTAGACAGCCTCTCCTGCTGTTCGCGGTCGCTGCCGAAAATCACTTGTTTGTTCCAACAGTGTTTGGAAAGGTGACCCACTTGGCCACATATGGTACAAGTTGTTCTTAAATATTGAGCTTCTGTACGTTCTCGATAAGTTCGTACCGACCTCTCGTGGGTTCCTTCCGAGGGTAAGGTCAGCATACCTCGTTGTTGTGCTTCTTGGATGGCTGGTAGGGAGGGGCCATCTCTTATTGCTGGTGACGCCCTGGCCGGGCTTCCTTCTCCACGGATGGTCTCATAATCCTCTGCCATGGCCAACAAGTCATCAAAAGTGGTAAAATCTCGCCGTCTGATATACAGTTGGTATTCATGGCGGCAGTTACGGAAAACTCGCTCTAATTTTTGTAGCGGTGGGTAATTGGCGTGTCGCATCAGGTTCAGCAGGTCCAGACTATAATCCTTAAACCGTTCATTTCGCCTCTGGATCCGGCCACGAATCTGGTCTTCGAGGCGTTCAAAGAATCGCGTTGGTAGAAAATACTGCAAAAACTTTTCCTTGAATTCATTCCAAGAGTCGAGTGTGGTTTTATTATTTCGCCACCAGATAAGCGCGCTTTCGGTTAACAACTCCGGCATAGTTCGTGGTAAGTGTTCAGCGTTGAGACCATATACCTCGGTCAACTCTTCGATCCGTTCAATAAAGCCTAACGGATCTTGCCTGCCGTCGAATCTGACTGACCATCGTCGGACCTGGTCGATGACACCCCCATGTGCGGTATCTCGGTAACGATCCTTGGTAAAATTTGGTACCTGTATCAACTTCTGAGTGGTGGTGTTGTCTACAGCTGTAACGTCTTTGCTCACTGCTCCCGTCGGTCTGAGGGACGTCTCACGTTTAGAATCGGGCTGGACCAGTTGAATTTTCTCTGATGCCGCTGGTGTGTCACCGATCGGAATAGCCGATGGCCGTGGTGACGGGGACCGCTTCTCGAAATGCTTTATTTCCAACTCAGCCAGTCGTTGCCGTAGCTTGGGATCTTCTTCCATGTCTGTGGTAACAGCCGCAAATCTTTTTCGCAGCTCGTCGACAGTTCCTTCTGGATTGAAACCAAATTCATCGGCATATACGAGCAGGTCGTCCTTACGTAAGGAGTAGATCCATGATGTCTTAACCATGGTGGTGACGTGTTGATTTCAAATGTTTTCTTCTTAATTTTTTTTTCTTTTGTTGGTGTTTGTTTTTTTTTTCCTTTCTTTTTTTTTTTTTTTTTTTGTTGTAATAATAATTTTTTTTCTTTTGTATATATTTTTCGCTTTCTTTTTTTTTTTTTTTTTTTTTTTTTTTTTTTTTTTTTTTGATGTGTCTATGTTGTAGCTGGTTGTGGACTGCTCACTTCCTCTATATTCGGAGGAGAATGTAAGGGCAGCTGATTTTACAAATTCCACACCTTGCACAGGTCCTATTAAGATTTAAATATAAGTTAAAGTTAGTTGTTGGCTCGCGTCTAGTGAGCCGTTATTGTGTTTTTTTTTTTTTTTTTTTTTTTAAATGATACTAAGCAATAATATGGATTTTCTCCCGAATATGGCTAACCAATTGTAGCCGGCGTTTTCTTAGTTTACGCCACAAAAAAAATGCAAGTGGGTAAGACCTCCCTTAGGATTCAGCCTTTAATAATTTTGTATGGCTGGTTCTCTTAGCGAACCAGCGTTCACCTTTTAGGTGTAAAAAAAAAAATTAATTATGATAATATTTCGATTTTAGAATGACACTAAATCTGCGCCTTTCTGTGTGCTTTGTATCAGTTGGCTAGTTAAGTTTACCAGCCCTGCTGAATTTCCCTGAGTGTATCAGTCTTGCTCACTTAAAGAACGCGATTGAGAAATAGCGTCCACCTTCAATAGACGACTAAACGAGCTTATGGCTTGGGTGCAGATGCCAGTGACGCGGAATTATATGATCGTGGTTCTCTTGGCCCACCTTGGATCATGATCGGCGTGCTTGACTGGTAATCTGACCTTGCTGAGATAGTTACTGTCTATCTTTAGCCCAATCGTTCAATCTTTACTTGCTTTAATACAGCATCTTGCTGTTATATACGCAATAATTTGTACTGCGTTTTTTTTTTCTCAAAACAAACCAGACGTCACGCATAAGGATAGCTCCGCGGTCCTTTAAAATTTTCAAAGCAAATCAATTTAAACAAAATATTCCTAAATATAAAATCGGGCACTCAGACTCATGCGCCCAATTTGAACTTCATGTAAATTTTATTATCTAAGTTTTAGTTATTTCTATTACTATTTATATTTTTTTTTCTAACTTTTCTACTTGCCTACTTCTGGCAAAACAGAACTTCTCGAACCCTTCCTTGGTTCTGCTTCAAAATATTTAGTAAAATTCAAAAACCAAAGACTTTATTTTCGGAAATGGCAACTAAATCCTAACGTTGTTAGCTTTATAATATTACGCTGTTTTAATTAGTGCAAAATACACGCCGTTGACTTTGACCTCCCGTTGTACCAGCAGGCTCTTTCGCTGCAGTGGCACAAAAAAATGGAGGCGAGTTAAAGCTCGGCGCAAATGTCATTAAATGTTAAATAATATTAAAATTCTATTAATGTTTAGACCTACCTGCTGTAGCAGGGCAGACCTCACCGAATCTACTCGTTAGTTTTCGGTTAACGAAAATAAGAGCACACGAAATTCACAATACTATTGCATCAACTGACCAAGTCTTTAATTTGGTTACCGCGTGGTGTTGATTCGGTGTCCCTGCTCGGGCGCCATTGTAAGGACCTATTTATCCGGCCGAGGATGCGCTCGCCGGATCCAGGGTCCGCACAATTATTTATTGTCTGTCGAACACCGAACCAAAACCAGTTGTCTCCGATTTCAATAGTACTTTTATTTATTTCTTTTCGTGTGATCTTAACCAATACCTTAAACTAACAATGATTATTTATCCTATTCTAATGCTTAGCATAACTCTACTATCGCTCTTACATACGTTTCGTATGGCTATATTTTACCTTATCCTATCTTTATTATTATTTATCTATTTGTCTTATCCTAATCACTTACACTCTTATTTTTATAAAGTTCTTACTTTCAGTATGATGCCCACCTATCGCTATTCGAGTCGGTTGGGTCCCGTGGTCGTGATTAGGGTGTACGCCTTCTAGTACGAACCCTCTGGTCGGCTGGATTGTGGTTTGATGTTTTCGGATAGCTACATTTTCGGGTTTTAAATCGAGGAATTCGGCGAAGCAAAGAGCTGGCCACCCCAGGCCCTAGGCTTCACTGAACCCCTCCCTTCGGTGGACGAAACTCACGGCGACACATGGCCTAGCAGGTCTTAGGTCGGTACTGAATGGGGCTGGCCACCCCTGGCCTCCACTCACCCGCCACTGAGACCGAAACGAAGCAGTGTGTGACGTGAGGTTCACTTTGGTCGAGCAAGGGGCTGGCCTTCCCTGGCCTCCAAGCTCACCACCTGTATCCTCCTGTATCCTATACTACTTGCGTTTGCCTCACGTACTAACCTGTGCTCTTCTATCCCTGCTCGTCATTGTGTCTGTCGTGTCCGGTTTTCTCGACGCCCTGGGTTGACAGAGGCTGGCCACCCCTGGCCTCCGTTTCCCCAGTCGTCCCTACCCTACTCCTGTCTTCCTATCACTGTGTGTTCCGTCCGTCGTCCACTGTATTCGTTCGACCTAGCGTCCGTGAATTCCGAGCGTGTAGCCCAGAGGTCAGATGAACAACGAGACTGGCCACCCCTGGTCTCGAGTTCATCAGACAACCGTCCACTTGTTCTGGGTCGCCTCATACTTTGAACCTGACTAGACTGTGGTTTGGAACCTGTTGTTGACTGTCCTCCGCATCACGGGTCCACGGAACCCAACGTTCATCTTTTTAGTGGATAGGCATCGTCATCTACTGACTCCTGATTACGTAGATAAGAGTGCAAGACCTATCCTTCTCTATTTACTTAGTATTAGTTGGTGTTTAATATACTCTTACGCTTCTAAGGTGGAAAAGAATAATTTTAAGACTAGGAAAATTTAAGTTTTATTAAAGATTCCCGTAAGGGGAAATAAGATACACTATAGTTACTACAAGGTTGTTCCGCTGGCTGTCGCCCACGTCAGGATCTTTATGCTTCACTTTTCCGTTCTCGGATACCGCCGCCGCTGCGCGCTGTCGCTGCTCTCTGCTATCGTCGCTGCCGCTGTGCGGTCGACGTCTCTGCTGCTGTTGTCGTCGCGTCGCTGTCGACGCTCACTACTGCCGTCGCGGTTACTGCGCGGCCGGTGTCGCTGTCGCCGTTCTGATCACTGCTGTCGGCGTTACTGTCGCCGCTTACGTTGTCCCGCTGTCGACGCTCTCAGTCGAAATTACTTTACGTTCACTGCGCCAGACGTCTGGTCGCTATCACTCGAGGTTCACAAAAAGCTCAGCTTGTTCGTTGTTTGCCTTTTTATAACCTCGCCTGTATGCCACGCCATGCTTCTTCTTCTTAGTGCTCGTGTTTGTTTTCTCCGCAAAATCGCCTGTTTGTCCCGTTGGTAGCGGGTACCGGCTGGCCTTTTCTCAGAGTGTGTATGTTTGTCCATGAGTTCATGCAAAGAAAAGAATATATGTATGTAACTATTTTACTTCTCCCAGTTGGCAATACATTTGAGGCGGGGCCTAGAGAACTACCTAAAGAAAGAGATGCGTGTTTCATCCTATACTAATCCTGACAGTGACCCCGGCCAGGCCGTGGTAACTACCCTTACCTGCGGCGCCAAGCGGGTTTGTTTGAATTAACAACTCTGAAGTGTTTTAGTTTATAAATTCATGTTTATTTCGTTTCTTATATCTAACTTATCTTTAAACATTAACAATATTCTTTGGACTAAATCCATCTTATCGCGTTTATCGTGAGTGTAGTTACTATTTATTCAGATGAGTATTACCTCACATTATTCTATTGTTGAAATTAAAAGTTACTTCATTTCAATATTAAATCTTCTTATAGCTAGCGTATTTGGTATTATCATGAATACGTTATTCGTGATATTATCACCTCGCTGCCTCGACTGTGATACTAGACGCGCGGCCGTCGAGGTCCCTTATGGGTACCCGTCTCGATATGGCGCGGCTGAAGTGGACGTTTCAACAGGGCCTTTTGTCCCGCATTTCGTGGGATATCATGACCCAGTTGTAAACTAAAAATAAAGAAATCTTAGTAAGGCATGTGGGAATAGAATTTGTAAAAATTGTGTTCCTTACAATGTCTTCCTTTTAGAATTTATATAACTCCAAAATGCTTTAGGGTTAGATATAATATTTGTCTCAACTCTCAGAATATATTGCTTGTACAGATAATTATTAAGAAAATTAAATTACCTCATAAAATGATGATATTTATGAAAAAAATCAATGTTTTAGTAGCAAGATATTTCTTATAAAATTTATTTCTGCGATTTTTTAACTTAATTAGCCCAGGCGTATACCAGGGAAGTTTGAAAGATTTCCTTATAATGCGCGGAATGCAGTGCAGGCAAATATTTTGCAATTTAGATTTAAATAAATTAAAATCATCTTCAATATTTATGGCATTAAGCTAACAGTTCCAATTTATGTCACAAATCATGCTATTTACGAGGTCAAAGTCACAATTTTTAAAGTTAAATTCAAACTTATTAGATTTCTGTATTAAAAATGAGTAAAAGCCTAACTCGATGGAA
Organism: Dichetophora obliterata; assembly: GCA_963920525.1. NCBI lineage: Eukaryota > Metazoa > Arthropoda > Insecta > Diptera > Sciomyzidae > Dichetophora > Dichetophora obliterata. Next base: position 28,744,984 of record OY986437.1, read on the forward strand.
AGCGCAATATGATGCATATTAGATATAGATATTGGAAACACTGATTCACATATGCTAAAATTAATATTATTACTAATGTAAACTAAATCAAGAATTTTATTTAATTTATTAAAACAACTATTAATTTGTATAAGACCTAAATCAAAAAGGCTATTTATGACAAAAACTTCAAGATCAGTATTAACATTTGAAGGAATTGGACCTATATCCGTGCTAATAAAAGACCAAGTCACTTTATTTAAATTAAAATCCCCAAGAACGCATAGCTGATTATCACCTAGATGCTTGGCTTCCAAATAGCGAATGTTATCAATATGGGATTTATATAAATCAAATGAGCTAGTAGGAGGAATGTATGAGACACAAACATAAAGAGCATCCAAAATACCATTAATCCTGACGCAAAGCTGGTCCAAAAGTGAATCAGAGATTTCCAGGGGGATTACTGAGACTTGCAACGTACGTTTAGCAGCAATCATGACACCTCCACCACGCTGGCAGCCGGTTTTAACAGCATCGCGATCTTTCCGAAAGACCTGGTATAGATTATGATCAAAAAATTCGTTGTCGTAAAAATCATCATTTAGCCAAGTTTCAGTTAAGGCAATCACATCAAATTCGCACTGAGATGAAGCAGCAAAAGTAGTTGACGATTTAGTTCGCAAGCCAGAGACGTTGTGATAAAAAACTTTTAAACGCAGGTTATCATTATAAGAATTTCCAATTAAATTTACGCTGTTGGGTGTGGGTCTCCCTCCTTTTGAAAAAACTCTTTTACAAAAGGTCGTACTTTAATATTTAAAGGCCAAAACAATGCATTGAATACTTTGCTGTATTCCGTTGATGAGATACCAATTTTAACCCAGTAGAAAAAGTAAGGAGTAAGGAGCAATTGCAGAAGCACTTCTTAGGCTGGTAGGGGGCCTTACCAACTGGTTTCTTTTCTTAATTATTTTTTATATGAAACGAGCCAACATGCAAGGCATTGCACTCTCCTTTCTCCAAAAAGAGTTTATATAAGTTGTTATGTGCAAGGGCTTCAGGAATGTCTTTGCGAGAACAATTTCCATAAAGCGTTTTAAAGAACAGCACTCAGAAGTGGTTATATTCAAGCACTTCTATAACAGTACTTACATAAGAGGTTATATGGAATCTATTCAAAAACACCTGCTTTCATCGCACTAAAACACACTGTTGTAAAGTAAATGTTTGATTTTGTAATAAAATTATTGTAATTTATGTAATTTTTTAATGTTTTCAAAAGTAAAGTTTTCAAATATGTATATGGATAATGGTTAACAATGAAGGATTAGGAATGTTAAGTAGAAAGTTCATTTATTTTCTTGGCTAAGCAAGTAGATTTGTGGACCTTATTTTTTGCAATTTTAAATCCTTTTTTTTAATTCAGTTATATAGTTTTCTTTTGTTATGTAGATGTCCTGAGAAGCTTCTGTAAGTTAAAGTAGGAATTAGAAAAATGTGATATTAATGCTATTGGTAGAAACTTACTATAAGAGATATTATTGATCGCATTGAATAATTTAAAGGCCTCCTTATTTTGAATGCCGTCATAATTATAATTTAAAAAAATGTCTGGTCCAATCAAATTGTGGATGTTTTTGGCTATACCACCTCTTTTGCATATTTTTTGTACTACGGTCAACTAAAGCAAAAAAGATTTTGTATTAAAAATTAAATAAAAGATTTGTTAAAAATATACCAAATCCTGCTCATTGTAATGTAATATTTCAGCTTCCAAACGCTGCAATTCTTCATTGTTTTTAAGAGGAAATATTTGGAATATTTGTGAGTGTTGTTTATTTTGTTGTGCTAGATCGCGCATTAGGACTTTCATCGAAGCTAATTCGCCTATAATAAACTCATTTTGTTTTTCAACTGTTTCTTTCAGCTCTACAATGCTGGTATTTTGCTTTGCTATAACTGCTTTCATCTGATTGATTTCAAACTCAATATCTTAAATCAAACCAAATAAAACATTGTTTTAAGTTAAATTATTATTTACTTTTTAACTTACTACTTTTTTGGTCATATGATTTTAAATCTCCTTTTGAAATGTTTACTCTCTGTAAAACGCCTCGATTCTCCGACATGTTTAGACTTAAGAAAAATATTTTAATGAAGGAATTAAAATAAAACTTACAGCTGTGTAGAAGAGGAATGAGTATAAGAGTGTTTTCGTGTGGTAAACACATAATTTTAGAGCAAATTTTATTAACATCAAAAATTTCTTCTTCGAATTCTAATAGCTCTCCTTTACAAATTTGTAGGTCTTCCATCGACTTTAAAGGTGCCTCAAAGAATTTTTTTAAATTTTGCACTCTAAAACCTTTGACGAGTCCATTATTTTTATCCGAAAACCCAGTTACTTTCATTGGTACAAAAGGCCTTATGCAGCAGAAATTATCCGGAATGGTTGTGCTCAAGAGGTAGTTTTTAGATTGGAAGCTTATAATTTTTCCTTTTTTGTTTTTTTTTAAAGCCCTTATCTTCGCCTTTTAATTCAATCTCTTGATCAGAATATTTGTTATAAACTTGTTGTAATATAAGTGAAGGTTTTCGAATTTTCCTTTTCAAAGATTGCATAAAATTTTCAAAATCGTATGCTGAAATGTTTGTTGCTACACCCATATCTTCCACACTTTTACTTAAGTGAAGCAGGCCGTGCACATTAAAAGTGACACTACTTTACCAGGTACCAGGCGATACCGTTCTTATAACTGCCTTTATGCTTTTCTTTTTAAGAAGACCATTGAGATTTCTTGGTACAGTTAACCCTTCTGACTGCAGTACCTTTAGCAACGCTTGAACAGTTGCCCTTGGTGGATTATATTCATGATACCATTTTTTTAATTTGTTTTTCAAATCCAATTCGTTCAATTCGTCCAATTCAAAAGAATTCATTGCATTTAAGTTATTTGCTTCCAATACGTCATTTAAATTTTCACCTCATGAATTTACTGGGTTTTCAGACACAACACTTTCACTTATAATATCAATTTTATTTTTAACACATTCTTTTAATTTCTTCTGTAGTTCTCTTTTTTCCTTTAATATTTTTTTATTATTAGCACTTTTACTTATTCCTCTTCTACTCATATTTAATTTAAATTTTTTATTTAACTTTCACGCACAATGAAATTTACAACTGCTGTCTTCAAAATATGTTCGACAATAAAGCGCATACAGCAATTTTCCAATATGAAACTTTTCCAATGAACACGTGTTCAGTTGTTTACCGTTATACAGTAGCCATGTTTTTTAAAAATCTTTCTTTTGTTGCGCTCTTTCTTTGCCATTTGCTTTTAGATAAGCAAGAAATGTGTTCGACCCATTCTCTGCTCACTTCTTTTTCTCAATTTAGAAGGAGTTTCAGAATCAATGCAAATGGAGTGATTATAAGACTTGTGGAGTGGTTGCTTTGAAGCAGTTATATCAGTGCTTCTGATAAGAGGGCTTGACAATTATTCTACTGGGAAAGTTTACTCTTTTTAAAGAACTCATTTGAGCAACCCTTTTCACTAGTTTATAGCACGCAATTTGAGATCTCTTAAGATGAGCATGCGACATAACGTGATCAATAATATCATCTTCAGTAACCGATGGTTTAAATGAAGATAAATGCAGCCAGCGTTTATTGTCAGCAGCTTCCAGATTGCAGTTTGTGTTCAATCCAACAACAATTTTGCGATTATAATTTGTAGATTTATTATTAACTACAATTGTATCAACATTATCTTCAGAGAGTAATTGAGATGAAACAATCAAAGACACAGGCTTAGCATTAGCGGGCAGCAGCATCGCAGACGATGGTATTGAAACAGCAGTAGCAGTCGACTTAGCATCAGGCAACTCAACATCACTCCAATTAGTATTAGTATTAGTATTAGTATTAGTATTAGTATTAGTATTAGTATTAGTATTAGTATTAGTATTAGTATTAGTATTAGTATTAGTATTAGTATTAGTATTAGTATTAGTATTAGTATTAGTATTAGTATTAGTATTAGTATTAGTATTAGTATTAGTATTAGTATTAGTATTAGTATTAGTATTAGTATTAGTATTAGTATTAGTATTAGTATTAGTATTAGTATTAGTATTAGTATTAGTATTAGTATTAGTATTAGTATTAGTATTAGTATTAGTATTAGTATTAGTATTAGTATTAGTATTAGTATTAGTATTAGTATTAGTATTAGTATTAGTATTGGTATTAGTATTAGTATTAGTATTAGTATTAGTATTAGTATTAGTATTAGTATTAGTATTAGTATTAGTATTAGTATTAGTATTAGTATTAGTATTAGTATTAGTATTAGTATTAGTATTAGTATTAGTATTAGTATTAGTATTAGTATAAGTATTAGTATTAGTATTAGTATTAGTATTAGTATTAGTATTAGTATTAGTATTAGTATTAGTATTAGTATTAGTATTAGTATTAGTATTAGTATTAGTATTAGTATTAGTATTAGTATTAGTATTAGTATTAGTATTAGTATTAGTATTAGTATTAGTATTAGTATTAGTATTAGTATTAGTATTAGTATTAGTATAAGTATTAGTATAAGTATTAGTATAAGTATAAGTATAAATGTATTCTTAAAGTGTTTTTGCCATCCAAAGATTGTTAAATTTAAAACCCGGTTTCGGGTTTTGAGATACTGTGTTTTTATGAAATTTTTCAAAAGTTTCGGTTTCAATTTTCCTTATACCATCTATTTCGGTTTATTTAAAAAAGCAGTTATTTCAAGTCTGGTTGTTTGATAATAAAGAAGTTTTATATTAAAAAAATTTGCTTTTCACCATTTCACAGCGATTTGACTGATCTTCTTTTAATCAAATGTGCGCACAAATGATCGAAAATCGTACCTGTAAGTTACTCCTCGTATTATTTACACTCAAAAATATTTGTGTGTAAATATTACTAATAACTGCGTTCATTCTACGAATTTTTGTCGTAGTTTTCAGTCACGAATAGGATTCGTAGAATTGACGTTTATTAGTACATATTACGAATATTTTATTCGTACTCTAAAAAAAAAAATCTGTCTTACCTCGGCTCTTTAGTTTACGGGCCGAGTGCGTGCGAAAAGTAAGCTAAAGTCACTTTACAATCATACAGTTACAGTTCCTTATGTTCTGTAGATGTTCGACAAACAAGGCTGAAAGATTTCGGTTTTCAATTTTTTAGACTCTACTAATAATTCGTACGGTCAACCTACGAATGAATTTTTTCTACTAATATTATTTTTCATTCGTAAATAGAACGAAAGCATTAGTAAATACTACGAATGTTATGAAAGAAATTACGAAGTTATTCGCACGAAAAATTTACGAATATTATTATTTATATGCACACAATCATTCGTACAATGCACTAATACGAATTGATTTGTTTTTGTTTACGAATATCATTAGTATATAAAACAAATATATTCGTAAATACTACATCAGGTATTAAAATGACTTTACGAATGAATTCGTAAAGATATCACAATAAAAATACTTTGTATATTGTACGCATATTTGTAGAATGTACAAATATTTTAATGTACTAATAAATTTTTTGAGTGTAGCATACCTATATACAGGGTTGCCCATATTCGACGGACCCATCTGGCAACGCCATAACTTTTGACAGAGATGTCAGATCGCTTAATGACATACCGCGTTTGAAGCGTCAGTCCAAGCAGATTTTTACCATGGAACAATACACGCCACGCGAGCGCTCTGAAATAGTTGAAATTTACATTCAACAGAAGAAGTCAATTGTGAAAACTCAACGTGCTTTTAAAAGATTAAAAAAATGTGAGAAGTGCACATTGAATGGGATCGTAAATAAGCAAAATTGCCGTATTTACGCCACTAAAAATCCTCAGGAGATTCAAGAAGTGCCTCTTCATGACGAAAAAGTCACAGTTTGGTGCGACGTTAGTGCGAAAACGGTCATTGGGCCGTTTTTCTTCCAAAATGAAAATGGCCATGCTGTTACCATCAACCAGGAGCGTTATCGCGACATGATGACCAATTTTGTGATGCCAATTATTCGTCGAAAGCGTATGAGGCAGTTCTGGTTTCAACAAGACGGCGCTCCACCGCACACAAGTCGCATAACAATCGATTTTCTGAAGAATTTGTTTCCGGGCCGTTTGATGTCGAAAAGTGGTGATTTGGACTGGCCACCGCGTTCGCCCGATTTGACGCCGCCTGACTTCTTCTTGTGGGGATATTTGAAGTAAAAGGTTTACGTTAACAAGCCAAGGACCGTAGAAGAGCTCAAGGACAACATTCGTGAAGAAATAGCCGCTATTCCGGCCGAAATGTTGGCGAAAACGATGGAAAATGCTGCAAAAAGGGCACAATACGCCATCAACGCCAGAGGTGGCCATTTGAGAGATATCATATTCAAAAATTGATGTAAACAAATCTACTTGGAACAAATTAAATGATTAAGATTGCCAACCGCCAAATTTTTATTTTTTTCTTTGATTTTTTTAAAAAAAACATGGGTCCGTCGAATATGGGCAACCCTATACATACAAGTCATGTACTTATTAGTATACTGTTATTATAAGCTATTTTAATTTATAGAATTTTCATATTTTGTTATGGAGCAATCTTATTTTAAAATTGTTCTTTGATATATGAATAGAACTACTTGAAATTATTTATTAAAATAGCTTCTCTCAAAGTCTTCAGAGCACGTAAGTTCATCCTTTTTTTGGCTCAAACGTCATGTTTATAAAACTGCATCCAAAAAATTTAGGAAAATTTATAAAAATAAAATAAAAAAATATAATTAAAGGAAATGAAACGAAAATATTCATAAAAATAAAACTGGATCTTCGAGCATTAAAAAAATTCATCGAAGTTTGTGAGATTTTTTTTTCAATAAATTTTTTTAAACTCAGTTTTGTGAAAAAAAATTATATAAATTTTGTAAAGATATATACCCTCGATTCACTTGTTCTATTTAGAAACATTTCGAGGTGGCCCAACCTACGGACCTATTTTAAAAAGCACGAGTTCTTAATCCTTTTGAAAAGTGACTGCAATGTTTTTGATTTTGCATAAACATAAAAACAATCATCACATTGAAATTAGCTGATTTTATATTAATTTTTTTTTCAGTCTGATATGAAAATATGAAAAGAAACGAAAAAAAAAATTCCAGTTATTAGCTTTTGTTTAAAAAAATAAAAGAAAATATAATTAAAAATTTTATAACATATCTTATCACCCTTAAAACAACAACAAAATGTTATAACACTGAAATGACATTAGAAATTTTTTACGATTCATACATTTAGGAAAAACAACATTCTTGTGGAAAACAACAAAGTACTAAAACTTTTAAAGCAAATAAACAAAAAAAAAATGGCCGTAAAACAAAAATTGCCACAAACAAGGATATCGTAAATCTTACAACCAACACAACTATTTAAAAGGCAATAAAAATAAATATACCAAGGCTCAGTGTAAGGAATTGTCAAAAAATAAATCCTGCTTAATCCTGGTTGGAGTGGTTGTTGTTGATATAAAACAAGCAATAGCTACTCAAGCAACATTCAGCAGACATACATCTGCCCATACAAACTCATTAAATTTAGAAACGTCAGCAGGCCTTAAAGACACAAACACACGCTCACCCACATAAGCACAAAATAATATTAATCCTTTTGGCCTTTTAACGAAATGAAACGCGGCTTACATGCTCATAATGCCTTCTAAAAAATTGTTTCTTTTGCTTTTTGCTGCTCGACTTTTGCTTGGTTCGGAATTGATGCTGCTGTTGTTGTTGTTGTTGGTGTTGTTGCTGTACAAAATCATATCATATGCAAAGTAAGACGAACGAGCGGCAATACATTGTTACTGTGTACTACACGTTGCTGCTGCCGAAGTCCTTTTTGTGTTTGCTTCACTCTTAATTTGTCGCTTTGCATTGTTTTTTTTTTTTTATCTGTGTTCTACTTTAAGTGTGTATATTTTCTCATTCCTTTTATTTACTTATATTTTAATGGTTTATTTTTCTGGTTCTTTTTTTTTCTATTGCTATGCTTGCTGCTTGTTGAATGCTACATGCTAGCTACATGATGCTGCATGCTCAGTCTATGTATGAGTATTCGTGCGTATGTCTGTGTATTTGAGGGTGTGTTCTTAATGTCCTTGACTGCTCTGTGCGTGCGCGCCTAAACATATGCAACAGAAAAGATGAAAAACTCATAACATGACTTTGAGCAGATTTTAGCTGGCTCGACAGATGTTTGCTTGCTTGCGTGCAAAGCAAAATAACCGTTATGAATGCCTGTCGAGAGGCAAGCAAAGCAAAGTGAAGGCTCGAGAAATAACGGTTGTAAAGTATGATGGCAAGGACATTTACTGCTATAGCTATGTAGGCTTGAATTATGAGCAAATGGGTAGGCAAAACAAGTGACATATCAACAACAACAAAAACAACAACACAAAATTCTTATTAGATTTTTGCCTAATTCAGCGTGACAGCCACGTAAAAAATTCATTAGGCTTAAGAAATTATTATATCGTATAATTTAAGGATGTCTGCAACAACGCAAGAACATGCTAAGGAAAGAGCTCTTCAAATGAATAAGTAAAATAAATATAACTACTTACACGTTTTACTAGAAAATAATGATGAGAGATAATAAAAAGGTTATTTTAGCAGTTTATTTAAACAATTATTTATTTCAGTTTACTCACTAAAAAAATTACCACTACAAAGAAACAACAACTCATAAAAAAACAACTTTTGAACTCACAGCTTTTGCTGAAAAACAAAACATAAAATATTCTTAAAAAAAGAACTTGGTAAAAAAAAATTAAGGTTATGATGAAAATAAGATAACATGAAACCCACATCTAACGAAGCTAACTGAAATATTTTGTTAGATTCAAAAACATTCATTTACAAAGAGAATGGAGAACTAGAATGATATGTGTACCTAATTATGCCCTTATTAACTTAGCTGCAAAGAACAACTTACGAACCTTTTGCATACGTTAGCTACAGTCCTCAATGTCAAAATATAATCTGACATTTTGGAGAGATTCTCAATTTTTGAGTGAGGTCAATGAATGTTGAAATATGTGTCATGTAGAAATGGTTGTTATTTCAGAGTTTTGAATTTTTGTTTTTTACATACATTGTTGCGAAAATGTTCCTTGAAAACTTAAGGTATGAATAACAAAAAACTTAAACTTAAAAAAAAACAAAAAACTAATCAGAGTAAAAAAATAAATCTACTCTTCTCGAGTCGATATGTTACATACGCTTAGGTATATCAATCCTTTGTTTACCTAAACTTATTTCTGGCTTAAAGTGGTTTTGATTACATCCGTATATCCGGATGCTATTAATAAAGGCTCGAAGTCGATTCCTATGATTTACTGAACCTGTTTTTAGCTACTTTCAGATGCTTCAATTAGACTCAATCAAACTTAATTTAAAGAATATTTTCCAGTGTACATTCTAGGATTATAGTTTTAGTAAAAATTGTTGCTGAACTGTAAGAGCAAAATTAAAATGAGATTGTTTTGAAATTGAAGATAAATGTATTAATTTTTTATAGCAAATTTTTTGAAAAATTTTATAAATGTATGTTTTTTACAAAAAAAAAAAATCAGTTTTATTTTTTTTATGTTTATTATAATTCTAAAAAAAAAATTTAATTTTTTTTTTGCTTTAAGCCAAAAAGTTTATGAAGCAACAATGTGCAGTTACTACCATATGGCATGAAACTTTTCAGAGACTAAGTTCTTAAAGAAAATCCTTCAAAAAATATTACTTTTATAATTTGACTCCTTTTCAACGGTTCGAGGTTTAATTTATTTATTTATTTATTTATTTTATTTATTTATTTATTTTATTCAACATATTAGTACAATAAGAACAAGTTCTTTTACTATACAAAGCAATAGTCTTTAAAGTAACGTATTACAAATGACATAGTTTTTAAATTTAAATTTGACATAGAGTTTGATATAAGTTTTTAAATGAAGAATAAAATATTACTGTATAATTCAGCTTACATTATAATAAGTAAAATTAACAGGAAGTGTAGAAGACATTTTAAAATAAAATATATGAAATAAAAGTAAAATAGAAAAAAGGAACGAAGAGGAAAGAGCTGAAGTTTAGAAAGAGAGAAAGTTTAAATATATGAAGAAATTATGTAAAAAAATTAAAAATAGCTTGCCTAAAGTTCCCAATTCCATTTATTGATTTTAAGTGATTAGGTAAGGTATTCCATAATCTAATGGCGTTAATGAAGAAGAGTCTAGTAGAGTTTAGAAATTTAAAATTCGGTACTATAAGCATATTACTTCTAGCCGAATGGCAAAACTGTAGTTTATCAAAAAGGTACCGTGGGGTTTTCGAATGAATTAGCTTATAGAGAAAAATACAGTTTCTGGCGTTAATATAAGTTATAATGCTGCAGCCGAGAATAGCATTCTTAAACTGCGAAAGATGATCAAATTTTCGAATTCCGTAAACATACCTAGTTGTGTGGTTGAATGCTACTTGTAGCTTATGTTCAGAGCTTGAATCTAATTTGCAATACACATGTTCCGAATAGGTAATTACCGGTAATATTAATTGTATTACAAGCTTACGTCTGGTTTCTATGGGTGTAAAATCTCTAGACATCCTTAGGTTTCTCAGAATGCTATATATTTTACGTATTACGCTATTCACATGATCGGTGCATGTCATTGTTGAATTAATGTGAAAACCAAGACTTACAACATTTGTGACCAGTTTAAGTTTTTTGCCCCCTATAAATAGATCTGGAATATTCTCCGGAAATATTTTTGAGGCTGAGATCGGTAGAACATATGATTTATCCGCATTTAGCTGCAGACCATTATTAATGGCCCACTGGTGAATATGATTGAGATCTTCATTCAGCCTGACACTTAGATCTTCAAAGAGGCCTGTTCTACGTGAAAGATGCAACTGAATGTCATCCGCATAAGCATGCATAGAAGCATATCTGCAGGTTGAAAAAATATCATTAATAAACAATGAAAACAGCAGAGGACCCAGAATAGATCCCTGGGGCACTCCACTGCTTACCAATTCAAATTGAGAACACTTATCCCCTATTCTTACTCTCTGCAACCTGTTGGACAAGTAGCTTTCTAAAAGACTTACAGCATTATTACAAAACCCATACCAACACTTAAGTTTTTGACAAAGCAGAATGTGATTTACGCTATCAAACGCTTTGGAAAAATCAAGCATGCAGAGTAAAGTAACTAGGCCTTCATCGTATGATTTTCTTATATCATCCAAAACTTTTATGGTAGCGGTTGTGCAGCTATGGCCAGCACGAAATCCAGACTGTAAAGGAGACAATAAATTACTAATGCTTAAGTATTTTGAGATTTGATCAGCCATTATAGCTTCGCACACTTTAGACAGCGAAGACAGAATACTTATTGGCCTGAAATCGTTGGTATCAGACGCTGACGATTTTTTGGCAACCGGTAGTACTTTTGCTATTTTCCAGGAGTGTGGAAAAGTAGACGTTGTAAAGCAGTGATTAATTATGTGCGTTAGAGATTGAAGTACGTATGGTAAAATAAGTTTAATAAACTTTATCGAAATACCATCCTCACCGACAGCATTTGATTTTATTTTCATTATGCACTTGCCAACGTCACTCTCACTCACAGCAGAAAATTGAAATGTTGGTTCAAGTAGCATATCGACAATTGTATTGTTTACAGGACTGCTATTGTTAGCTAAGAAAAAATTATTAAGGAAATCAGGATCCACGTTGCAGTCAGTAGCAGATTTTTTCCCAATACCAAAGTTTTTCAGATTCCTCCACAATACTTTAGAAGGTAGCGAGGTATTCAACTTAGCAGAACAAAATCTTCTTTTTGATTGCTTTGTTATTAGTACAGCAGCATTTCTAGCTATCCTATAGTTTTCCCAATTTTCAGCGGACGGATTCTTTATCCACTGATGATGCAATTTATTTCTTTTTTTAATAGCATTTTTTACATAAGCATTAAACCACGGACACGAAAAATTTTTAATAACAGAAGTGCGAATAGGAACATGGGTAGCAAACAGGTTGTTAATCATACCAGCGAAAAGTTCAACTTTCTCATCAATACCAGACTGAAACCAAACATCATTCCAGGGAATCAAACTGGCATCACTGTATAGGGCAGGAAAATTTATGCAGTTAAAGTTTGGGTACGATACTGACTTTGAAGTCAACGAGCGTGATAAGTTTATGTCGAGTGTGCAGAAAATTAAATCATGGTCAGAAATGAAATAAATCTGATCAAACAGAAGAACAGTAGATACATCAGAAACTATAAAATAATCTAAAAGACTGGGCACATTACTAGATGAGAATCGCGTGGCTATAGATTTATTCACAATTGACAGACCGACAGACGAAATACTTTCATACAAAGATTTTGTAACATTATCATTACATAAAAGATTGATATTGAAATCACCACACACAACAAAGTAATTGAAGTCGATTGCCAGATCAGAGAGTTCAGAGAAATAAGTACTTAGACTATGACATTTGTTAGGATTGTAAACACAAGAAAGCAGTATCTTGGTATTGTTGTCAGATACACTGATATTCAAAAATTCAACATTTTCACCAGAAGATTTGTTAACGATCTTAACGTTCAAGCTTTTGTTGCAGTAAATTAATAAAAAAAAAATTATATTTTCTAACGGGCTTAAGGTCCAAAATATTAAAAATAAGAAACTTTAATATAAAAACTGCAGGGTCCGCCATATAACGTTTTTTTTTTTCAACTAGTGCTTATTTCGTGAATGGTAACACTTAGCTCATGTCTGATTTGACAGATAATTAGTTTTATCCTTCCGCTGAACGAATATGGTTGTGTATACGCTTGAACAACGCTGAGAAGTGGGCCTGCGATCGACTTACAGAAGATGCCGATTTTGCCAAAAAAATCATCTTTTCAGATTAAGCTCATTTTGATCTTGGCGGGTATGTAAACAAGCAAAATTGTCACATTTGGGGCACAAGAAACCCGCACGCATACATTGAAAAGCCGCTGCACCCAAAACGAGTCACTGTTTGGTGCGGATTTTGGTCCAGAGGCATAATTGGGCCATTTTTCTTCGAAAATGAGCAAGGAGTAGCCGTTACAGTCAATGGCGATCGTTATCGGGCCATGTTGAACGAATTTTTCTTCACAACGTTCAATTGAAGAGGAGGATATTGGCATTATTTGATTTCAACAGGACGGCGCTACGTGCCTCACAGCCGAAACTACACTCGATGTTTTGCGCCCTGTTTTTGAATATCGCGCTATCAGCCGCAGAGCTGATGTCGTTTGGCCACCTCGGAGCTGCGATTTGACACCGTTGGACTATTATTTGTGGGGTGCCCTCAAAGATAAGTGTTAAGCCGACAAACCAGAGACAATTGACGCTTTAAAGGACAATATTCGTGAAGCATTTGGTGAAATACAGCTGCACACAATCGATAATGTGCTTAAAAGTTGGACCGATCGTGTAGGCTACTGCATGGCCAGCCGAGGCAGCCATTTGAATGAAATTATTTTTCATTATTAACCGGAAAGACTTTCAAATAAAAAAAGAAATTTGAGAAAGTATTCAGTAATTTTTTTTTTATTGAATTTTCAAAGAAAAAAGGTAATTTGGCGGACCCTGTATATATATGTAAACTCTTTGTGTACAAAAAACCTTTATTTTCTCAAAACTACCGTTATTAGTATAATTTTTGAATTATTTAAGCTTGAAAATTTATCTTTGGTGTATACCATTTATGAGTGATCTAATTTTTTATGTTGTTTTTAATGATGAACTGGTTTGCCTATATACGGAACTTTTTTCTTTAAGCGTATTTATTTTTTATATATATGAATTAATATTTCCAGCCAGTGAAAAATTTTAAACTTTTAGCTGATCAGTTTTGGTCAACAGCTTTTATTTTATTAAATCAAATAGTTTATCTTTGCAACAAACATATTTAACTTACAGTTAATTCGAAAAACTAATATTGATTTTGAAATTTGATTGATTGATGAAAGATAAAACTTTAGTCTTTAAATATATAATAAATTTTTTGCATATTAATATAAAACTCCTCATAAAATTCAATTTATTGCTAAAATTTTGTTGATGTGTATTTTTTCGAATAGACCATTAAATTATCTTTCATATGACATGTTAATTTTCTATATTTTTTTTAAAAATTGGAAAAGATATAGATATTTTATTGAACACATCTTTTATCAAGCCAAAAATTTAAAATTCGATAACTCGATAACTAGTTAAGGTATCGATTTTTTGTTCGACCAAATTAATTTGTTTGTGGTTTTTAACAAAAAATCTCTTTAAAATTACGGCGCCCGAGTTATCGTAATTGTGCCATATGTTGAAACCCCCCAAACACACTTTTTACGTACGCACACAAGGCACACTCAAGGCGAGCATGCGCCAGCAACAACAAAGCTGTGTGGTGCTTTGAGTTTTATGTTTGAGGAAAAAAAGTAAAACTCAACACATGATTTTTATTTTATTTTGAGCGAAAAAATAAAACTCAACATATAATTCTTATTTCTGGGCATAAAAATAAAAATTGAGTTATAACTTTTATTTCTGAGCGAAAAAAATTAAAATTGAGGAACAATTTTTATTCTTGAGCAAAATAATAAAACTCAAAAATAAGTCTTATTCTTGAACAGAAAAATAAAAATAAAAAATAACTCTTATTTTTGATGAAAAAAATAGAAATCGAAACATAATTCTTATTTTTGAGCAATACAATAAAAATCGAAAAATAATAATTAATCTCTGAGTTTTTGTTTATCTCTTATAATAATTACGATCCCTGATTTTAAGCATAAAAAGTATTATATATTCAATATTTATGCATTGATTGTATGTCTGATACCTCGTTAAATAGATACTCGCATTGCCTTTATTTTGATATCCATAAAGCTTAGTTTTGTTGAAAAACTGAAAAAACAGTAAGATTTTTAGGACATTTTTTTTTCAAATTTGGAGGCATATAATTTCTAAACCAAGTGCGAGCGGACTGAAATTATTCAGATATGGGTTAAGGAGGCCAAAATCCACATAATCCGTAAAAAAATTTTAAGAAAGAGAGTTGTCGCTGTTCTTGAATTATTTTACCACTTTTCCTGTACTCAATCTACCACTATTTATTTCTTTCAAGTGACAACACTGGTGATAGCTGCATTTTCATAGCAACAGTTTATGTGCGGTAAATTTGCTGATAAATTGTGCTTTTTGCTTTTAGTGCGGTAAATTTGCTAATAAATATACTTTTCCGCCAGTTAAAAACATCTTACTTCTTGTAAACAAAAGCAGCTGAGTTGAAGTTTTTTAAGTAGTTGTACGTCTGCATAATCAACACGAAATTATCTACGTGCAATCTGCCACTTGCTACGGTCAACTGGCATTACGTAAACGTGAACATAACTAGACCATTACTTCGAAGTACGATAAAAATTTACGTTGAAGTCATAAACGAAATAAAATACATCGCATATTATAAAAATGTTTAATTTTGAACTGTGAATATATGTACTAGGATCTTGAACACCCTGTACAAATAGTCCATTATACGCCATGAAAACTAAAATCAATCATTATTTCCTATTCTGACTAAGCTTTCTTCGCTTTAAATGTTGAAAGACTTATTTCTAACTCATCCTTCAACATCTGTCTTAAACAAATTATATTCAATGATTTTTTTTTATAACTTATTCTTTGCAGCTAGTAATTAATAGCTTATTACTTGCTCCATAACTTTGCTTAATTACTGAAAATTCAAAAGTATCTGAAATGCTTTATTTTTTTCCCCTACTTAATTAACTGCTTTTAATTGTACTCTTTTTGTTTAAGTTTCTTTTTTTTTTCAATTCTTGTTCCTTCGTTTTTTGTTCAAAGTTTGGTTTTTTAAGAATTTCACTTATTCTTAATTGTTATTGTTGGTGTACTTTTTGATGTTGTCGTTGTCGTTGGCTTTGTTGTTATTTTTGTTTTTGTTGTTGTTACTGGCATGAACACTAATTTTAACGTTAACGAACGTCGAGCGTATAAAATGAAACCCCCTGCAATCAAACCTTAGTCTAAGCAACAGTAACAGCAACAACAACGAAGGAGCGATTGTTCTGAAATGGCCACGAAGCTACCAGCAGGCGTTTCAACCACGCACTCTTTAACTTTCTCCACGCAAACACACATTTAAGTGAAAGCTTTCTTCAGACACAGCAAATGACGATGACGCACCAGGTGTCGCTGCGGTATTCCAGGATTAACAGAAGTAACCAGTTGGTATGGGAAAATTTAAACAAAGAAAACTGTCCAACAACTGCAGCAATAAACAGGAGGTAATGAAAATTAAAGTAGACAAATACACGCACAAACCCAAACACACACCCAGAACAACAAAGTACAAAGCATGAACAAGAGAATAAAGCTAACGCTGATGAGCCTTAGGAAAAAGTACGCAAAACAGAGGTGAAGCAGGACGAGAGAAGTACATATTTCGAAAAATGCCCTGTTTTTGATAGTTCACTGGTTTGCGCCATAGGTAGCTGGCCCGCAGCGAAGATGATTTTGTCTGTTCGAACTTGACTGACTGTTGGTCAGAAGATGCTGGGAATACGTGGAATCATCGGATGTAAAAAAATTCAAAGTGCGAGCGAATTGTTTGTTTCTCTTCCCAGTGGTAAATGGACGCATGTAAAACCAATTATTTCTGGTAAATAATGTAGCTACGGGGCCTCCAAAGTCTGTTTACAATTCTCAATTACATGGCCGACATGGCCACTAAAACACTGATGACATCTACATTACACACTAAGCTAACATGGCAGCAGAGATGTTGCTCATGACGCACAAAATA
Source organism: Dichetophora obliterata (assembly GCA_963920525.1). Classification (NCBI taxonomy): domain Eukaryota; kingdom Metazoa; phylum Arthropoda; class Insecta; order Diptera; family Sciomyzidae; genus Dichetophora; species Dichetophora obliterata. The sequence goes on from OY986437.1 coordinate 28,761,942, forward strand.
GGAGAAAACGAAAAATTTAACGGCGCTATCCTCTATCCCAAAAACACAACGAAACGAAAGAGAACTCACCAACAAGAAACAAACAAAAACAAATGACGCCACAAGTTATTTCACAAGAATTTAAAAGATTAAATAAACGTAGCTATAACCTTTGCCGGTAGCATTTCAGAATTAATTATTAAAAAAAATCTTAGGGCCGTTTTATTCACTTTTTTAACTTGAGAAGTTGGAATAACTTTGGGATTTATTCGATTTCAAAAGTTATTCCATTTTATTCACTTGAATTTCTTGGAAATATTTTGACATATTGAAGATTTGATAACTTTTTAATAACTTTCGTTTAATAACTTTTGTCAACTTGTGATTTCTCTAACTTCCAAATATAGGACCAGTTATAAATTCTAACTTATGATATTTGGTGTAACTTGTGATTTTCGCTTCATTCACAAGTTTTCACACGTTTGTGCTGTGACATCAAAATTGTTACTATAAAAACATTTAAAGCACGTATTATTTTATATGACTAGAACTGATACAGCTTACTACAACTTTTTTATGCACAATATTAAAGATTTAGGTTCCGCTAACCGTTAAAAATGCGATATGCTAAGAACCGTGGAGGCAGGAGTTTAATTTGCTTCTAAGACAGATTGTTTATTCTATTCAATTAATATTTATCTATATATATAAAAATGGATGTATGAATGTGGGTATGTGGGTATGTGGGTATGTGGGTGGGTATGTGGCTATATCACGTATAGACTCCAAAACCGCTGAACCGAACTTTATGAAATTTTCAGGGAAAATAAAGCCACATCTTGAGAGTGTTCCTGTGAGGTTTAGTAACGATTGGAGAAGGGGGCGTGGTACCTCCCATACAAGCCAAATTTGCTCCATCGATCACAAACAAAAAAAAGAAAAATATTTCACGGTTTCAATCGTAAAAAACTAAGATTTGGTGATTTTGTTCAGATGGTTACTGTCGGTAACTGTACAAAAAATGGGCGTGGTCGTTACATAAATACGCCCACTTTTTCGAAATCATGCCAATTCCGGAGTTCTGCACATTTTTACAGTGAAACTTGCTGTTTAGGTGCTCCAAGAGACGAACACAATTTATAAATGTTTTCACGCCCACTTTTAACGCCCACAAATCAATATCTATATATATTTAAAGCAAAACGATGTGTGTCTGGCTGTGTGATGTCTATAGACTCCAAAACTACTGAACCGATTGACCTGAAATTTTGGCAGTCGATTTGTTTCAGGTACGAGATGGTTGAGGAAAAAAATTTGCCACACCCCCCTTTTACCGCCCCCAAATCAATAAATATGTTATATTTCAGTCGGTTTGGGTCGTATATGGCTAAAATTTTGTAATTTAGTATGTACGGTTATTGTCGACAACTGTCCTAAAAATGGGTTTCCACGCCCCCTTTTAACGCCCACAAATAAATGAAAATGGTTTATTTCAGACGGTTTTGGTCGTATAAGACTTAAATTTGGTACTTTGGTTTGTGAAGTTACTGACAGTAACTGTACGAAAAATTGGTTTCCACGCCCCCTTTTGCGCCCACAAATCAGTGAAAATGCTATATTTCATGCAGTTTTGGCCGTATGAGACTAACATATGATACTTAAGTTTGTATGGTTACTTTCGGCAATTGTACTAAAAAAGGGCGTCATCGCTATATAGCCACACCCACTTTTTTAGAAACCATCAAAATTGACTACTGGGTCGATTGAGCTAAAATGTTGGCTTAGTTTGTACGGTTACTGTTAGCAACTGTACTAAAAATTGGTCTCCACGCCCCCCTTTTACCGCCCACAAACCAATGAAAACGTTTTATTTCAACGGTGTGGGTCGTATTAGACAAAAATTTTGTAATTCAGTACATATGGTTACTCTCGGCAAGTGCACTAAAAATAGGCCTGCCCTACTTTAGTTAAACTCACTTTTCGGGGAGTTAGCGTCCAGTGAAGTAAAGTGCGCCAGGCTTAACCTAAATTGAGCTGAAATTTGGGCAGTCGATTTGTTTCGATTACGAGATGGCTCAAGGGAAATATTTTACCGCACCCCTTTTTACAGCTTGCAAAACAACAAAAATGCTATATTTCGCACGGTTTTGATCGTATTAGACTAAAATGTGGTTATTTAGTGCACATGGCTACTTTCGGCAGCTGTACTGAAAATGGTGAATATATTTGACATTTCTTGACATTTTCGTGTATGGCAGTAAGGCGGTCTGTGGCAGAACAACGTTTGCCGAGGAGATAGATTGTACCTGTGAGGTTTGGTAACGTTTGGACGAGGGGGCGTGGTTCCTCCCATACAAGCTAAATTTGCGCTATCGACCACAAACCAAATAAGGGATATATATGTATCAGACGGTTTCGATCGTAAAAACTAATATATTATCATTTTGTTCAGATGGTAACTGTCAGTAACTGTACAAAAATCACTTTTTCGTCGCAATATATATACGCCCACTTTTTCGAAATCATGGCAATTCCGGAGTTTTACACATTTTTATACTGAAACTTGCTGTGTAGGTGCTCCAAGAGGCAGTCACGATACATAAATGATTTCACGCCCAGTTTTAGCGCTCACAAATCAATATCTGTACATATAAAAATGAATTTTTTATATGAATGAAGTTTTGTTCGTAACTGCTACGCAAAGGTTTAGGAAAAAAGTAATGCCACACCCCTTTTATCGCCCACAAATCAATAAAAATGCTATATTTAAGAAGGTTTTGGTCGTATTAAATTAAAATTTGGTAAATAAGTTCTTATGATGACTGTCACTAACTTTAATAAAAACGGGCGTTGTCACACTTCATCTACGCCTACTTTTGGAAATATCACAATACTCCGAAACTATTTGTCCGATTGAGCTCAAATTTTGTAAGTGGCTTTGCTTTGAGTACGAGATGGTTTAAGAAGAAATGCCACACCTTCTTTTACCTCCCATTAATATAAAAACAATTTGTGTTATCGAGAACGTTATGGGTTGCACAGCTTAGAAATTCGGTATTCGACCACAATTTAGACGTACCGTTTCAGTGATGAAATTTTATGGGAGTTGGACAAGGGGGAGGGGCACCTCTCATACAACCCAAATTGGTGATATCGAATAGCTTTGAATTTATAGGAATTCAGCTTTGGAATTCAGTTTTTGACCTCAATTTACACATGCAGTTTCAATGATTTTTTTTTTTTATGGGCGTTGGACAGGGAGGCCTGACATCTCCCTTACATCCCAAATTTGCAATATCGAATTGCTTTGAAGTTATAGGTTGACAGCGTAAGAAATCAGTATTCGACCTAAATTTATACATGCACTTTCATTTCTTACATTTTATGGGCGTAGGAAAAAGGGGAGTGACACTTCCCATACAATCCAACTTTGTGCTATCAAATAGCTTTGGAGTTATAGGTCGCACAGCATCGGAATTCAGTATTTGACCAAAATTTACGCATGCACTTTCATTTCTTACATTTTATGGGCGTAGGGAAAAGGGGAGTGGCACCTCCCATGCAACCCAAATTTGTGTTATCGAATATATTTGGAGTTATATGTCGCACAGTTTTGGTATTCGGTATTCGACCTCCATGTACACATGCAGTTTAATTGATAACATTCTATGAGGGGTGATCAAGAGGGCGTGGCACTTCCTATACAGCCCAAAATTGTTATATCGAATAGCTTTGTGGATATAGGTCGCACAGTCTCGGAATTCAGTATTTGACCTCAGTTTAGACATGCTGTTTAACTGATAACATTTTATGGGCGTTTGAATAGGGAGAGTGGCAGCAACGCGCCGGGTTTCAGCTAGTTATTAAATAAACCTCAGAGTAATTACTGCCATGTAAAGCATCATAAGAACGCAAGCCGTTTGGAGTCAGCATTACTTCTAGATCTAGATCTTGATCATTTGTGTTCAAACTTAACCCTCCGTTAAGGCGAATTTACACGATTCACTATCATCGTTTTGAGTGAAATGTGTAAATTCGCCTTTACTAACGCTATTCGGAGTAACGTCATTACTAACCTGGGTGTAATCCACCCATAAATTTTAATTCATGAAGTTGTAAAAAAGAACGCTAAAACAGTAAAACGACTCTCCTTTTATTAATTTCGTATATTTTATTATTCTATTAAACATAAAATTCGTCCAGCTTAATTAATATTTATTTTTAATAAAAATATATCAAAATATCGTTAATTAGAGAGCTAAAATACCATAATGGTTTGAATAATTTCACATTCCGAGGTCAAATTTTTTGCCCAATAGAGTTCTTCGAGAGGGCCAATCATTGGCGTCGGAAGCGGGGGGACAAGGGGGAAGTTTTCCCCCCACACTTTTTTAGCTAGATAAACAATTTAAAAGGAAAACTTCAAAAGTTATTCAAAATATCAGTTTCTTTTACAACGATAATATTTTTGTATTATATATTTTCCTCTTCTTTCTCTCTTCTTCATAAGCATGCTTGCGAATAACCATTTTCTTTCTCTGTGTTTGCAACAAGATAGAACAAAATGTAGAGTTTCTACTGCAAACCCACCACTTCAGTTTAAAAGCACCCTTAAGCATGTAGCTTAATGCTTGTTAATTTTGCAACTCTGGTAAGAAAAAATTTGACATGTTCTTAGGGGCTTTCCATATTGGACGACATGTTGTACGATAAGTTAGATGGAAAACTAATGGGACTATTTGATTGAGCGTTCGAACGATCCAACTTGTAAAGCAACATCATTAATTGCAAGATCTAATTGCAAGCAACTTTTAGATGCCCTAACAATTGAGCAGTAATTTTACATAGTTGTACAATCGGCAGAAAAAAACCAAAAATTTCGACTATCGTTTTTGCCTACGCATGGTACTACATGTTGTACAATCTGCCCTGTTGGTCCAATGTTTTGGACCATGCGAAATCCCCTACTGTGAATTAGCTGATGAAAATCCACCTCGACGCTTTGAAGAAACATCAAATCCGGTTCCTTCAGTACAGTTGCCATTATATGATCGGCTACGAAAAAATTATTTCGAAATTTTAGATCTTCCCTGAAATGAGATAACGGCTAGATTCGATCAAACAGGTTGATATTTTACTTTTTTTTTATTTTTGCAAGTTTACACCAGCTTCACTCAACCGACTCACTTTGATTTAACATTCGGTGCGTCGGTTGAGTGAAGCTAGTCTAAACTGGCACTTTGTAAATCTTATTGTACATTTAAACTGCTGTGTTGGCTAGGGCGAGGGCAAGACATTAGTATGAGCCTGAAAATATTTCAGCTCAATTGTCAGGGTGCCTACGCTGCTATGTGTGACTTGGGTGCATTGATGCTTGATGAACGCATCAGCTTTGCTCTCATTCAGGAGCCCTATGCAACAGATGGTTGTATTCGTGGCCTGCCCTCTTCCCTTAGAGTGGTCCCTGATTTGAGGTGCGGTTCTGCTGTAGTTGTTAACGACGTTGATGTACAATGTACGGTTGTGAGTGTTAGTGAGTGTGGTGTGTGTGTGCGTGTTGAAGGTGTGTTTGGGTGTATGTATGTGGCGAGCTTGTACTGCAAGTTCGGTGACCCTCTTGAGCCTTATCTTGAGTATATGGACTCACTGCTACTACTTGCGAGTAGCGTGCCACTGATCCTCGGTATGGACGCGAATGCATCATCCCCCTTATGGTTCAGTAAGGAACCCAGACATGCGTCTGGTTACCGGAATCATATAAGGGGTGAGATGCTGAGCGAATGGTGCCTGAGTCGATGTGTGAGTGTTCTGAATGAGCCAAGCCAGTGGTATACGTTTGCTGGGCCAAGAGGAGTCAGTGATATCGATGTGACTATCGGAAACAGCTTAGCTTTCAGTAGGTATGCGTTTGAGTGGAGAGTGCGGTGTGATTGTGGTGTTAGTGATCACAATTTAATTGAAGTTGTGGTCTCTTATGTTCGTATGTCTCGTGATTTTGTTAATATTAAGCGATGGTGCACACGTGGTGTCAATTGGGACGTGTATGGGGTATTTCTGTATGAAATGGCCATGAGTGTTCCAATTGAACAATTCAGATGTCTGAATATTGATGTGCAAGTTGCTCTTTTGTGTGAATGGGTTGAGGGTGTAAACGACGCTTTGCTTGCGAAATGTCAATTGACAAATCGTAGTAGGGTGAAGTGGTGGACACGGGAGTTGGGGGTGAAGAGGAGGCTGCTCAGACGTCTGAGGAAGAAATTCCAAAGGGCTAGAGCGGTTGGGGATCCTGAGGTACTCCAGCATAGACAGCGATATAGGGACTGTAGGAATGAGTACAAGCATATGCTTTTAACTGTAAAAGAGGCTGAGTGGAGGGACTTTGTGTACCGCTCTAGAGATGACCCTTGGTGCATGGCATATAAAATATGTCGTGGTCGGGGCAAATCTGCAGATGTAAATTGTATTCGTCTTGGCGATACCATTCTGTCAGAATGGGGTGATTGTGTCCGTGCTTTGTTGAACTCTTTCTTTCCGAGATCGGAGGATGTTATCTCTTCTCAATCCAGGGAAGAGGTGGATTGTCCATCTTTGGGGGAGGGCGAGATTGAGTATGGTATCAGTCTTTTGCGAAGTCAAAAGTCTCCTGGTATGGATGGTATGACTGGAGAGATGGGTAAAGCCATCTGGAAGGTTATTCCTGAGTATCTTGAGGCTGTGTATACAAAGTGTATGTCTGAGGCCTACTTCCCCACTGTGTGGAAGGAAGCAAGAGTTGTTGTACTGCTAAAGTCGCCTGATAGGCTGAGAAGCAATCCCCGCTCCTATCGGGGTATTAGCCTACTTCCGGTGCTTGGAAAAGTGCTAGAAAGGGTTATGGTGGAACGGCTTCTTGGTTGTGAGAATGCGAGCCTTTGCGAGAATCAATTTGGTTTTCGTAAGGGCAAAAGCGTGATTGATGCGTGGATGTATGTCAAGAATGTTGTTGAAATAAGTACCTCTAAGTATGTCTTGGGGCTATTTATTGATTTCAAAGGGGCTTTCGACTATCTGTGCTGGGAGAGGGTTTTAGATAGGTTAAGTGTGATAGGCTGCCAGGAAATTAAGCTCTGGAGGAGTTATTTTTCTGGCAGACGTGCATGTGTTATTGGTGATAGTCAATGTGTGTATGTAGATGTTGTTCGGGGCTGTCCGCAGGGGTCTATCTGTGGTCCATTTATTTGGAACCTTATGATGGATCCATTGTTAAGACGGCTTCGTCAACTGTATGAATGTTGTGCGTATGCTGATGATCTTCTTGTGTTGGTTGAAGGCCGGTCTCGTGCTGAGCTGGAGGCTAGAGCAAGTGAGGCCATGAGCATTGTTTGTGAATGGGGGATGGGTGTTGGTGTGAGTGTGGCCATGGACAAGACCGTGATGATGTTGCTGAAAGGCAAGTTGGGTCGGCATCCATGTGTAAGAGTGAATGGGGTTAGCCTTAAATATGCGACTGAATTCAAGTATTTGGGAATAACCCTGTGTGAAAGAATGAATTTTGTTGCTCATTTAGTGGCACTTAAGAGCCGATTACTGTCGGTTGTAGGGTGTGTACGACGATTACTCCGATCTGAATGGGGGCTCAGTAGGCGGGCTGTGCGGCTTATGTATGGGGGCCTATTTGTTGCTTGCGCAACTTTTGGTGCACCTGTATGGGGTCAAGTGGTCAGGTCTGCTGTGGGATATCGAAAGATAATCTCTTGTCAGAGAGCCATTCTGATTGGATGTATGCCTGTGTGTCGTACGGTATCTACCGATGCCTTACAAGTGTTGCTGGGGGTACCTCCTCTTGATCTTGTTGTAATGCAACTTTGTGTTGCTTATGGGATTAGGAAAGATGTGCCCTCCTTATTGTTCGATTGGGTCACGCACTCGGATGTAGCGCATATGGATGAGGGTGAAAGGAAGGCTTTGCTGTGTGAATGTGTTAGGTCTAGATGGCAGTCTAGATGGGACGAATGTTTACATGGTAGGGTCACTTATAATTTTATAGGTGATGTTATGTTTGTGAATCGTCACCCTGATTTTCGCTTTAGCCTAAGTCTGGGTTTTATGTTGACTGGCCATGGGTCTTTCAATGCTTTCTTGCATGAAAGGAACCTTAGTGGGAGTGCCGAGTGTGAATGTGGGGCAGTTCGTGAGGACTGGTTGCATGTACTTCGTGAGTGTCCTTTTTACGAAGACATTCGTGATTTACGTGCAATGGGGGTGTTGCGTGCAAATGGGGATTTTGATTTGGAAAATGTGCTAGCTTCTAGCGAGCACGTTTCTAGGTTGGATCAGTTTGCATGTGACGTGTTTCACAGGCGGCGGGCTAGACATTTTTGAGTTGGGTATTTGTTGTCTGTTTTGCTTGTTTTGGTCTAAATGAGTGTGGTTTGTCTCATTTCTTGTTGATTTGTCCCTTTTTGTTTGATTGGTAACCAGTCCGGAGCTGTGATGAGCTAAAACTGGTAGTAGTATGCTTTTAGTATGCTACGAGGTCCGACCAAAGACTTGAAAGTTGGTACCACGGGCAGTCGGTAGCCCCTTGGCATGCGCCAGGTTGACTGATTGGGTCGGCCCTTCGGGGAGATTCGTGGTGGCTGTGTGTTTATCACCTATATCGCGGGTAGAGCTGCTCAGCTCGGTGTAGGTTTGCATTCTCAAACCGGGTGCCGTACCCCAGAGTACGGAAGAGGTTTTAGATAGGCCTCCACCCCTACCAAGGGTTGCGACATGTCATCACAACATTTAGCTTATTTGGTACCTTTGAACCCTCAAAGGGGCGCTGGCCGACGCAATATTTCGGTCCCACGCTATGGAGCACCGTAGAATTAAGCCTACACGGCAGGTGTCTACGTAAAACACATTGGATTTTCTGTACATTTAAACAGATCTTGACAGTCTGGAATCGTTGGAAAATATTGTAATCGAAGCCCTCAACGGAAAAGTGCCTTCTGAACAAAATCTAAAAACAAAACTTGATCTTTATGCAGAGGACTTTTTTGCAGATGAAATTGCTGAAGCAATTGCCTGGCCAAACACCTTCAAATTGTAGTGGCATTGTATCCCAATTTGCGAAAAATTCGGTTTCTGTAAAAAACTATTAAATGAAGTTGAAAAACTTATTGCTTTGCTTTTGACTGTGCCTGCATCAACAGCTTCATCTGAGCGTTCTTTTAGTGCACTAAGACGACTTAAAACGGATCTTCGAGCAACTATGACACAGAAACGACTCACTCATGCGGCACTTATACACATTCACAAAGACAAAACCGAAGAATTGAATTCTATGGAGGTGGTGAAAGAGTTTGTTTCTCGCAAGGAAAGAAAGAAAAATTTTGGAATAATTTAAATTGATACAATTTTTTGTACGTTATTGCATTTAAACCTTGTAAAGATACACCTTGTCTTGCTTTATAAAAGCAACCATTATTTCTTATATTTTCATATTACCATATGAAAGATCCTTTAAAGAATGATCTCTAATTTTGAAATTGGAAGAACTTTTAAAAATAATGAAATTTTAATATCTAATATATAAAATTCTTCTGTCACGGGGTACGTAATCGAACTCCTTCGAAACGGCTCGACCGATTTTCATGAAATTTTGTATGTATATTTTGTAGGTATGAGAATAGGTCGTAAAGTATATTTCAACCTCCTACTAACAGTGGGCATGGCACCTCCCATACAACCCAAATTTGCGATATCGAATATCTTTGGAGTTATAAGCCGCTTAGCCTCGGAATTCGGTATTCGACAATTTACACGTGCCGCTTCGCAGATAAAATTTTGTGAGAGTTGGACAAGGGGGCGTGGCACCTCCCATACAACCCAAATTTGCGATATCGAATAGCTTTGGAGTTATAGGCCGCACATCATTGGAATTCGAAATTCGACCACAATTTACACGTGGCGTTTTACTGATAAAATTTTATGGGAGTTGGACAAAGGAGCGTGGCACCTCTTATACAACCCAAATTTGCGATATCGAATAGCTTTTGAGTCAATCAAACAAAGCAAACAAAGCCTCGGAATTCAGCATTCGAACTCAATTTACACATGCAGTTTTACTGATAACTTTGTATGGCGTTGGACAAGGGGGCGTGTCACCTTCCATGCAACCAAAATTTGAGAAATTCTACAGCTTTTGAGTTATAGGTCGCACAGCCATGGAATTGAGTATTCGACCACATTTTACATATACAGTTTCACTGATAACATTTTATTCGCGTTTGGCAACGGGGCCGCGGCAGCAACGCGCCGGGTTTAAGCTATCTATATATATAAAAATGAATGTCTGTCTGTTTGTTTGTTTGTGCTTTATAGGAGGCCAAACCCTTGGACCGATCTTCCTGAAACTTTCACTGCATTTTACTATGACTCTTGAAAGAATAATAGGCTATATGAAGTTTTTATTGGACATAGGGGCGTGGCACTGCCCATATAACCCAAAAATTTAAATCGCCATATTTTGGGCATTTTTTGACCTACGTTGATGCTATTTAGTACGTATGGTATTGGCATGATTAGGAATACGTGCCAGGATAAAAGTGGGTGGGACCACGCCCCTTTTTAGGAAAATTAAAAATCGCAATATAGTCTTAACTACTGGACCGATCGTCATTAAATTTTCACAATAGGATATTCTTACGAAATAATAAATTCTTGACTATATAAAGTTGTGAGTGGACGAAGGGCGTGACCTCGCCCATATAACCCAAAATTTGCGGCAGTATTTGCTATATATGGTATTGGCATGAATAGAAATACGTACCAAAAGAAAAGTGGGCGGAGCACGCCCCTTTGTTTGCGATATATTGGAGGCTGGACCTGATAACCGATCTTAAATTTTCACAGCTTTGACTCAGGAATACTTATTACATGATAATATTTTTCGACCATGCACACTTCTGCACCTACTTTTTTACTACGTTTATTAACGGCTTTACCACAAATTTAAAATACATATTAATTAAAATAGAGAGTGGGGTAACCCCATTCTCTTTCTTCCTGCCTTCAAAACAGCTGATGCCTCAGTGATGCCTCATTCACTGCCTTCAAAACAGCTGATTTTATAATACGTGTTAATTAAAATAGAGAGTGGGGTAACCCCATTCTCATTCTCCCACAACTGACTGCGAAACAGCTGATTGTGTAATTTCTGCTTTTTGATTGGTCTAAAAATAAAAAGGGGGAGCATGAAGCAAATTACATGCGATTCAGTGCTGAATTCTAATTGGTTTACAACAAAAAAGGGGCGAAGCATTGCAATAATTAAATTAAATAAATAAATTTTTGTAAATATATAAATACTTTTAATTTTATTTTATACGAGGGGGGTAGCGAAGCACACCGGGTTCAGCTAGTTTTTTATATATTTTTATATTTTTTGTATTTTAAACTAAAATAAAAAATTTGTTTATTCACATTCATGTTTCTTTGAAGAAATTTTGGTGAACTTTTTTTGCACCACCATTTTTACTGCCCCCCCATTTGTACTGCCCCCCCAGATGAAATTAGCTTCCGACGCGCTTGGGGCCAATTTGAAAAGCTAAAAGATGTATGAAAAAAATTATCTATAACATTATTTTTTTTGCAATGAAATTTTTTTAAAATAATGACCTCTAATTATTCGTTATTATTGAAACATTAGCCTCTCATGGCACAGCAGCGCAAGCATCGTAAATAAGCTGCTAGCACATAGAATAAATGTCGATTAAGCAAAACTTAGTCACATAGTCAAAATAAAACAATCTAAGGAATTCTTGGTCAAAGAATTATACTATTTCAAATTTCAAATTTGCCAAATCGTCAAATGCATTGAAGAATACGCTGAAATCAAAATTAATAAGAACTTCTATATTTATCTATCTAGAGCTGCATTTCTGTTTTTATCTGAGCATTACCATGCATTGTCATGTTGTGCATAATCAGATACACGTAAATCCCTTTAAACAAAATATTATATTATATTATGACAAAAAAACCCTGTTCAAATGTTCAAATTTTTTGTCAAATGGCTAGTCAAATTCAAAAGAACAATATTGAATGTTCCGTTAAAATTACAACGAAAAATTCGACCAGTGGGCTAAAACTAAATTTACAGTGTTGCGAAAGATGAGATGAGATCTTGCAAGCACAAACACGTCCGCATTCTTAAAAATTTAAATCTATTGATTTACATAACGTGATGAAATCGTCGAAGCTGTTTAAGCGGAGCAAAGGTCTAAATATTTAATTTGAATTTCCTGTGTTGCTCAGGAGAGGTTTCTTATTTAAAACCTTTTTTATTTTACTTGAGAAACAAATCACACGTTTATAGTAAATAATATAACATGATTACTAACGTGGGTGTAAGCCACCCGAAATTCTTGTTCCTCCATTACTTTTGTGAGTGTAAAACTCCCAGACACTTTTTGAAATGAGTAATTTTTATAATTTAGTTTAAAAAACAGTACCAAATTTTGTTTTAAAATACAGAAAAATATACAAGAAGAGAATACATTTGATATAATGTTCGCACCATTGAACTATCAATAAATTTTTTCCATATTTCATAATTTATAGGTGTAAAATTCACCCTGCGTAAGTAACGGAGGGTTAATAACACGCACAAAACAATTAAAAGTGGATCCATCAAAGTCCTTGCAAGGGCTTGAATTGCACTTTATATCCGTAATGACCTGGTTTAATTTCCGCTGATCGATGTTAGCTCCAAAGATTTCAATCATTAGTAGGCCAAAAGAAACTTCGATGCATAGTAATATGAAAGTGCTGTTATTATGTGTACAATTATGAGTAGTCGGTACGTACATTTTGCATAAGTTCACAATGTGAAATTTCGACGTGCAGCTGGAGCCATTTGTTAAAGATAATATGAAGCTTGCCAATTTCAGTTTGGTGGTCACTCGATTTTCAAAAAGTAGTCGTGCATAGAGAGTAAATAAAGGTATCCCAAAATAAGGCACCATTTCCGATGAATCTTTTAATTTTAAGTTGCTTAATTTTTGTATATGCCTTTTTATGCTTAACAGCTCTAGTGACTGTATTTGCATCATTGAAAAGATTTCAACAGACCTGGCGCAAATACTATAGCTCTATTTACTCTGTATGTTGGAAGTTGACACCAAAAAATAATGTCGTGCAGCCTGCAAATCACAAATTTTTACTATAAAAAAAAAACGGTTAAAAACAGTTTTCTAATAAAAGAGCTATGTCAAATTGTAAAGAGCTGAACTATATTGCACGTTGCGTGAAAAATAACGTTCCAAAAAAAAAATGCGTTTAAAGATTGCGCTTAAAGTAGGTTTCTAGATCCTTAAGCGGAAGAAGTGTAAATTTTTAACTATTTATTTTCAAGCTATTTTATTATATACCATAGTCAGGTTTATTTTAACATAATTTAGTTAGTAGTCAACATAAAGAAACTATTTTTGTAATATTGGTTTTAGAAGGCGCCAAAGTCGATTTCTTAAAAAAAAATTGAATATATGGCTTACATGTTAATAAACGAAATAAAACCAAACTAATTAAAAATTGGTGCAGCCGATTAACTCAGATTAACCGTCGACCATATTTTGAAGGACTCAAATTTATCCTTCTCTCTTATCAAAATACAAAGACAAAATTATAAACACCATTTTTTTCGATTGTCAAAGAACTATATAATGTTTTAAATAAGAACTAAAAATATCAAACACGCCATAGTAACACAGGCTAATTTAAAATGTTAATGAAAGCGCATGTCTTTTAAAAATATTTTTATTAAACTACATATAAACAAACCATGCTTCGTTATTTAACGAAGTGAATTAAAACATATCTTAATTCGAAACACCGTCAACTGAAAACCCCCCATAATTTGGAATCACTTTTTTTTTATTCTGCATACATATATTTTAATAACAAAATATTTTTTTGATATTGTGTTGCCTTCAACATCAACAAATTTCCATATCATAAGTTATAAAAGTCATTTCTTTTCTCAATTCCAAATCAAATCATCAAATGTCAAAAATTCCCTGGGATGTTTTATAACTTAAGTATTTATAGCTAGACTTAACTTCAACATTTAAAAGTTCAACTTGAACTGAATGAAATGAAAGTTGTAGGAAAAGTCAAGTTAACAAAAGTTATTGAAACTGCTCAAGTTAGCTCGAATTATAAAAAGTGAGTAAAACGGCCCTTAGTTTCTTTGTATAAAAAAAAAACTTTTTTCGAGATTAAACATAAAGATTTATCATTTTTACAAATACACTCCGCTTTACAACTGCCTAATAGAAAATTCGATGTTGCTACACAGACAAATGAACTCAAACTGTTGTTTGAAAAATGAAAAGAAACTATCGATCTTAACAACACAAGCAAGATTTTGTCACATTCCGCTTACATATCTACAATACAATGTAATTACCGACAAATTTTTACAAGCGGGTTGTTACTATTTCGTATCTTTATTGTTGTTGGCAGCTTGAATATCTCGAAAATTTTTTGCTGTTGTCCCTGTGTTGTTGTATTAGTGTTGTTGTAGTGATAAAATTAATAGCTTGCCTAAAAAGCCATTAAAAGCACAACAGCCAACACAACGCAACACATTAAGAATGGGCAAAAAAGTTGCCCAAAATAATCAGTGAGGCATTGTGAGATCCTGTTTATGTTCTGCCAAACCCAGTAATAGACACTTTCGGCAACCTCTCTAAAATAAACTGAAATACTGTTAGGTGGAGTAATTAATGAGTAGCTTCTAGCATATGTTGTAACGTTTCTTAGCTGCTCAGGTTATGGCTTGGAAAGTGTTCTTTTAAGGTACGTCCCCAGTTTCTCAGCCGGAAGAAACGACAATTTTGAACAATTTTTATTTTCAAATTATTTTATTAAATAGCATAGTCGGGTTTTAAAGGACTTTATCTATACTATTATATAAAAGGAGACTCACGAAATTTAATCCAGAATAAGCTCGGTAACCGCTGAACCGATTTTGATAATTCTTTTTTTATTCGATTCCCATGATAATACAGATTGTTATAGCTTACCAAGGTTTTCGAAAAATGTATTCTTTAATTATTGCAAAATCACGCATTTTATTTGATGCCTACATTCAACCAGCAGCACAATATAACAGCAAACAAAGCTTTTCTCTCTTTGTCGAGAGAGCTTCTCTTAATATAACACGACAGCCATGTTGTGTAGTTAAGCTGAATTCACTGATAACCTTCAGAATGTTTTTGTGTGATTTAAAATAATGTTAATCAAGTTGAGAGCGTGCAGAAGTTTTTTCTCTGAACGAAAACTTAATAGGGCTATTCCCAGTTACGGGCAAATAGCTTTGCAAATGTATGCCCTACCAAATATTTGCCATCAACTGTGAGCACACTTTTTAGAACACTGTTGCAAACAAAACTCACAGCTGTTTTGGAGGAAAAAAAACAACAAAAACAATATTTGTGGTGTTTTTCATTATTATTTATCAAAGTTTATTATTTATCAAAGTGAGTTCCATATCAGAGTCTGTTAATTTTGTTTTATTAGCGGCGTTTGGTTAAAATGAGACAGCTGATTGATTGGCAAATAAGTTTTGCCCATGCTCGACTGTATGCAATGCGATTTTAGTGTTGCAAATTTGACACAGTCGGGCAAATGCAAATCCGTACATTTTGTTGTTGTGTTGAAAATATTTGCCATCATATTTTACAAATGCCACGATGCCACGCTATTTGCCCGTAATCGGGAATAGCCCTAATATGAAAAAAAAAACTTTCAAAACATGCTGAAGGTGATCAGCGCATCCAGCCTTACTTTCAGGGAGATTCTTGCTTTCATACAGTGTTAACTAATTTTCTTTGTTAATGTATTGAGAAGAGTTGCCAGAATTTAGTTATCAGCATTAATTATGTTTTACAGCCTTGCCAGCCAGCTTTTCCCCACTTGAGATTGCATTAGTCTATCTATACGAATATATAAAAGCATTGTGGCACTGCACGGATGTTTGACAATCACGCAAGAACCACTGAACCGATTAACACGATATAGATATCAAACGATATCCAACTTTATCGTAATTTGCTATGTTAGATTTGCCACGTCTACTTTCCATGCCCACTTTTTGCAAAAAATGCTATATATCAGACGATTTTGGTCGTATTGCCCACTTTAGTTAAAGACCCTTTTCGAGGGATAAGCTTGGAGTAAAGCAAAGCGCACTAGGTTTAAGCTCAATTGAGCTAAAATTCTGGCATTCTATTGTTTTGAGTATCAGATGGCTTAAGTGAAAAAATTTGAGACTAAAATTTGATAATTTAGTTCATTCGGCTATTTTCGGCAACTGTACTATAAATGGCGAATATATAAATTTTTTTTTTCCGAACAGCATGAAAATTCGTATATAGCAGTAAGGTGGTCTGCGGCAGGACAACGTCTGCCGGGCAATACTATACATCAATACGAATGCTGTATATATTAGAAAATTCTGATCGTCATGCATTGATGTTTCAAACGGAAACGTCTAGCATGTGTTTTGATCACATAACGATCATAAAAAATTCATTGAATTGGGTCAGGACAATTTCTACCATAACTATAACATAACTATGAATATAGAGATATGGAAATAGATTGAAACATAGATTTATGTATATAACTTTGAAATTAGTTTTTAAGTTGTTGCACATTGCTAAAATATAACAGCATTTTAAGCAAATTAGCTTTCATCAAAAAATGATAGGGGGATAGGTGGCCCATGATTTTCAATGATAGAAACTGTTTGTGTCAAAATAGAACAATTTTTGCAGGTAAATTATGTTATATGAAAGATTAAGGAAAATGAACATTAAAAAAAAATTTAAATTAAAATATGTACAACAAAAGCGGTTTTTTTAGAGGTTTTTTTAAAAAAACAATATAAAACATTGCATTGGTGAGGTAACGGTAAACCTTTTCTCATTTTCCCAGTTTACTTAATTGAGCTTGCAAACAAAGAAAATTGGATGAAAACCGATTTTTAAATTGCGAAAATGTTTGCTTGCCAAGTCAAACATGAAATTTCAATCGTTTTTTCTCATTCTGAGGCTTATGAGTTATACTGAGAAAATCTATAGTTTTGAGATATAGCATAATTTTAATGTCATAATAACAGGTTTTTTAAAACATTCTTAGTATCCGTACAAAATATTTCCGAGAAGAAAAGAAAATTACTGTTAATTTTATTAATCAACGACTGTCCATACAAAAATGCATTGAGAAAGTCTATAGTTTTTGAGATATTGCCAATAGTGTGATGTCACTATAACGGTTTTTTTTTTTAAATTTAAGAAGAATTGTTGTTTTGCCGAAGCCCAATAACAACAATTAATAACTGAAGAAGGCTGATTAACTACAACAATTGAAGAAGAATATATTTATTTTCAGAATATATGTAAAAAATTACATTTTTGATTACAAATTTTAAAAAATTTTTACCCAAATTTTTTTAAAACGCTGTTATGCAGGACTTTATCAAAAGTAAAAAAAAAGTCAGGTAAATTTATGTCATCATAACAATTACCGTTTAAATAAGTTATTCAAATTAAATAAATAACTTCTTAATATATATACCATTTTTTTCATAATTAAACAAAACAAACACAATAATTTATGTTTTGAATTTATTTTAATATAACTAAATACCTTCATTTTAAGATTTAAAATTTTTACATGGTACTTATTTAATATTTTTATCGCAGGCGAAGCAGCGGGTATTTGCTAGTTTCTTATACAATGAAAAAAATTTCAAGTTTTGATTTTGTATTTAACCCTTTAATGGGAAAGATAATAATGGTAGTTTTTTACTGTGAGAATTTTGATTAAGAATTTACCAATTCTTAGATATACCTAAGTACAAATTCATCAAAAATTTTTCACTGTCCGTATCGATATAAATAATCGCAGTGGTGAAGTCATCGTTCTTAGTTTGATGGTAGGACTTTTTCAGTCATCAGCCATTACTATTGGTAACGCGACCATATCTTTTTCATTTTTAACCCATAAAATCGCGTCATTTCTTCACATTAAGTATAACTTGTATGCAATTTTCTCTGATTAGGAATTTGAGAAAACTCAAGTTATAACGAGCAAAACTCTTGAAACTATCGGCTCTGGAATGCTCTTTTCAGAATTGTTACACTTGTACAAACAAAAATTATAAATCAGTAATTTTTTAATAGATAGATTATGCTTTTTTTGACTGTTCTGACTCCCATCCCTTCTTAATGCAAATATTCGAATATCTGTTGCTCATTTGATATGTTGTTGCTTGTGTGTATCGCTGCACTTTGAACTTCAGTGTATGTGTGTGTATTGTTGTATTTTTATGAAATACCTTTTCTTTGCTTTTAGTGCATGTTTTTATTACACTTGTTTTTTTTTTGCTGATGTTGCTATTATTATATCCCTGCTGCTTACAGCTAATATGTAGGTAAATAAATTAATTTGTTCAAATGCCAGACAACAATGTAATTATTTTCCTGCAGATTGCTTCAATCAAAAAAGTGTTCATAGCAATTATTTGCTTAAGTTTTATCTAAAGCAAGTAGATGGTGGTGGACTCAGTGGGCGATTTTGTGAAAATGTAGGTTTTTCACAACGTAACTTTTAAATTACAGTTCATGAAGTCAAATTTCACTGCTGTTTGTTTTTTTTTAATTTTGTCCTTTTCTTTTTGAATGAAATTTAAGCAGGTGACCTTTTTGAGTCTTATAGTATCGAGAATAAAAAAAAAATATATTTTCTAAGAACGCCAGAATACTTTGCTTACAGCTTGAAACATCAAAAATATTGACCTTAAAAAATTTAAAAAAAAAATATTCTTATTTATTTCACAAACTTTTTTGCATCAAATTAAGCTTCATTTAATAAAAAACTTAAAATAAAAATTAATCATAATCAGTGATTTTTTTGCTTGGAAGCAAATGAGGCAAATGATTGCCTCAGGGCACGAGAGTCAGAAGAATGAATTAGTGAATGAATTGAATGAATGAATAAATTTTATTTTTCTAATTCACTAATTACATTTAGAAATACAATTATGCATAAATATATCAATAATTTAACAAAGAATTGTGTGAAAAAGAAGAAGAGCGCTTGCGAAAAGTTTTTTCCGGATATATGGGAAAGAGCGCTAGTTTTTTAATTCATTTGTAATGCTGACCAAACGCATAAATATATATTGACGCGAGCAATTTGTTTGTGTTACCCCTCCAGGAAATGTGAGCATTCCCGGATGTTACCAGGAAACATTCCATGGAATGTAGGAAGCATTCCCCTTTGTTGCACACTCTATTGCTTTTTTAACATAGCATGTCATTAGAGGGAAACATTCCTCCCCGCTGTGTTAAAAAGCCATGTGGAAACATTCCTCTCCCTTGTTATGAAAATGAATTCGGCCAGGACTCGAACCCGGGACCCCTGAGCGACAGTCGAGCGCGCTACCACTAGACTATCGAATTCTACAATAAGCGGCTAGAAAACAATGATATTAATATTTTCTATTGTCATTGCTTGGCAATAAATAAAAGTTTCCACATTCATTCTTAAAGAAGCGGTTTGGAAACAATATAAATACAAAACTACCCTTAAGCTTCCAAAAGATGCGATGGGGAAACAATATAAATACAAAACTACCCTTAAGCTTTTAAAAGATACGGTGGGTAATGTTTCTTTATCACTTTTAGATGGAAGCCTTCCGATTTTTCCTGGAGGGACATATGTGCATGCGGTGCGAACGCTCACTGTACATAAAGAGCGCTCAGTATGAGCGATTAACCAAGTCAAATAGAATATTTACACCAAAGATGCCCAGTAGTGGCTGATATCAGCAAATTAAACTCACACGTATACTTACGCTCTTTTGTTTGATCTTCAATCAACCAATAGGAAATCAGCATGTTAAGTGCGAGAGACAAACTGCACTTGCAGAACTTCTGTGTCTTATTTTACATACCACCAATGTACTCTCACCAATACTACTAACTTGGGCATCTATGCTTTACACATATGGCGCCCACTAAGCATGTTTCTCTTCTCCAAAAGGCTCGAAAAGAGCAACAATAATATTATTGCCCTAACTTTCACCCTAGCACAATCTCTATCTCTCAAATCCGTAACACTAAGCTAATTCTTTGTCACTTCAATGTTATTGTCTTTACGGAGACATTGTGGCAAGACAGTTTCAAAAATGAGGAAAATCTAGATAGCAATTGGAAAATATTCCGAAATGACCGTGATCAGGGCTGTGGAGTCGTCAAAAAATAGTTGCGACTCCGACTCCAACTCCAACCGCCGAAATTTTAAGAGTACGACTCCAACTCCGACTCCGACTACGACCAAAGACAAAAAGAAATCAACATAACATTTTATTTTTTAAATATTTTATTTATTTTTATTAATTCTTTTAATAATAAACAAAATACTATAATAACGACAACTTAAAATAACAAAACTTCAAACAAAATAACAAAAATTATTCAGCATTTGTTTTTAAAAAAAGGATAGCCTCAATAATATCTGGCTTCATTGATGCTCTCAAATCGGAAATGATGATTGTGAGTGCAGAAAATAGTCGTTCTACTTGTGTCGGTGGCAATGCCGTGGCGACCATAGCATCATCTTGGATAATCTCAGTGTACTTTGGAATTGCATTTTTTATTGCTAAATTTGAAGAACGGTCAAATTTCTCTACCTCCTTTAATGCTTGGTAAAAGTCTATTTTAAATTTAGCTAAGACTCTTGGAGTTTCTGTGTCCTCGCTACTTTCTACTAAATTTAAACGATGACGATTGGACTGCTCCTGCTCGTCTAAATATTTTCCAAAATCATCTACAACAGCCGCAGGAATTTTATTTGATAAAAATTAATCATAACGTTCTTCATCTTGCAACTGTATACCTTTCATACGAATGGCTACTTCATATAAAGCATCTTTAGCTCTAATTTAACGTTCTTTGGTTAATAACACTCGGACCATAGGATCGACGTATATACCCGCTAGTAAGATATCATTGTCTAGGAGGGTACTTTCTCTGCGTATCATTGAATCCTTAATTCCATCAGCTATTTTACAATTAGTTTTAGAAAAACGGAAAATAAGGTTACACCACTCTTTGTAGAACATACTAGCAGTTAAATCTGCGGCTTGAAAATTTTTGGTTGCCGTATAAGGATGGCGAAGAAGACATTCCAGTTTTTCTACTTCTTCCTATTGTGCATCAGTCATTGTTACAGCTGGGTTAGCCATGTCAGTAAGAACATGTTTAAGTTCAATGATGCGTTCAATCATTAAATAAGTGCTTCCCCACCGCGTAGCTTGATCTAAAATTGTCCCTTTTCCAGCACGTCGCTTAAAAATGGCATCTAGTTTGGTGTTCTACAAGACACCACGACACTCCGTACTTTTGCAATAAGTCTATTAGCATGATAATCTTCCAAGCCATCACGAATTGCGAGTTGCAATGTATGCACAGCACATCGCATGTGATGGATCTGGGAAATATTTATTGCAGCATCCACAAATCCGTCTAAATTATCATTGATTTCTTCTACGAAAGCTTCATTTTCATCATCGCCATACGCTACTACATCTTCATTCAACTTATTAACAGTGCTGACCATATTGGTGGCATTATCGGTAACAATGCATAAAATTTGTTGCTTGTTAATACGAAAATCTGATAGAACTTCCATAACTAGTTCTTGCAAATAACTGCCTGTATGATGCGAGTTATGTATAACGTTAATTCCGAAGATAAAAATGATATCTTCATAAAAAAACTAAAGAACGAAATAGACCGGAAACTGTGTCGAAATTCATAAGAGTTCTTAAGAATTTCGACACCTTTTTAAATAATTCAAAATTAAGTTTTTATTTGTTTCCCAGACAAACGAAAATGCATGCTTGCATTTTCAGGTCGATTACCTGTCGCGATATTCAAGCATAAATATATACTTGTAGGCATGTATGTGTGTAAAACATGTGTACATTGCACAGCTAGTATCAAATATTAAGATATGCAAACAGTTAGTCTGGTTTTATTCGCGTAACAAAAAACAAGATAACTTCTCCGCTCTCCCGCTACTGAAAATAAAAGTTCAAACTCCAAAATTAAATAAATTTAGTTTTTTTTTAAAAAGGTTATCCTGAAACAGGATAACATAATTGGCGCAGTCGGTAGGATCCTTAGAAAATTAAGGATCCAGTGATTCGAACAAATTCGTGCGTAAAAATCGAATGAGATTACGTGTTAAATAAATAACGGATTTATAAGAAATCGTTGTGAACATATAAAATCGCTAAAGATTAAAGTGTTTAAAAACAAACAGCGAATTTGCAAAAAAAAAAAAAAAAAAAAAAATTTGTAGTTAAAACAAAAATAACTCAACTTAAATATTTCGAAAAAAATGGAGGCTTACAACAATGAACTAGCAGCAGAGCTGGAGTTGAGGAATCAGCAGCTGGAACAAATTAGAGAAGCATACCAGCAAATCCAGCAAAGAGACTATAGAGAAGAACGGGAACGGGTCTTAAAAGAAGTCCGTTATATGACAACATTTACAGGACAAGGAGAAGTTACAATTAATTCGTTTATAAGCTGCGTAGAATATTACCTTTCTCAACTAACTACTGAAGAATTAAAAAAGACTGTGGTACGAACAATTTTCTGCGAAAAAATTCAAGGAGAAGCTAAGAACGTTATAATAAATTTACCGAGATCTGACAATTGTGAGGAAATAAAACAGGCACTAAAACTCCGATACAAGCCGGACACCGAACCCCATGAGATATACAAAAGAATCACCAGCATTAGAATAAACACCGTAAGTGAATTAGCAATCGAACTGCAAAATATTAAATTTAAAGCTAATGAATTAATCGTATATTATAGTGGAGAAAGTTATATAGATCTAAGTAATGTAGATGTAATATTAGTTAATACCGCGAAAGAAATGACGCAAGGTACTCTTTTAGAAAGGATCTATGAAGAACGAAATTTAGGAAATATTATTGCAATAATGAGAAGAAGAAGGTATGAAAATTCTTGCATTAGGCCAGAATATAGGAAAGATCAAAGAAATCATACTTATACACCACCAAATAATAGGCGTAATTTTAATAACCAACCACCCAATTACCAAAGTAATGGACAACCACAAAGAAATATTTCTGGGCAATTCCGCCAAAATAATCAGGGTTTACAGCAACCATTTCCAAATAATAATCGACAACATTATCAGGGACCACAAAATTTTTGTCAAAATAGACAACACAACCAATTACCACAAAATCAAAATTATTATCGTCAAATGCCACAAAGAAATTCATCAGGACAATTTAGGTTCAATCAATCAGGAAATTATAGAAATAATCCCGAACAGTATCATCAGAATCAGAGACAAGTAGAACCAATGGAAGTCGACAACGTTCAAAATTTAGAAAACGCTAGCAATTCAGAGAGACGAAGCCAAAACTCAGGAAACCTTAATTTTTATCCGGGCCAAAATCGCCACCAACAGGATAGAATTGAGCAAGGAGAGGTGAGTTCTCCAGAAATTAATGACACATTTTTTATCAACTAGCCTCGGAAGATTTACCACAAATAAAAATTACTCTTAAATCCAAGACATATGTAGCACTTATCGATACAGGCTCAACGCTAAGCATAATAGATGACAGATTAACTGAATTTAATAAAATATCTATACGACCAATACATTTTACGACAGTGACTGGAAGAGACAAAAATTCCTACGAAGTCCATACACCATTGCCAGACGAATGGAAAGGAAGCGCAAACGCGTTAATAAGATGGAAAGTTAAGAGACTATCTAATAGAAATTATCAATTTATAATCGGTGTAGACTTGTTGAATAATTTAAACACTCTAATTAATCTAGATGAAGGAACGATTCAACTTAATAACCAATGTTTAAAATTTATTAATATCCCATATGCATTAAACGAAATATACACATTAGATCCAGTTGATCGTAATTCAAAATATATCAAAGTAGACCATCTTATTCAAGAAGAGAAGAAAGAAGTACAAAAATTAATGGAAAGATTCGGAAACATATTTTTTAAAGAAGGCGACATATTGACAAGTACTACCGAAATAGAACACGAAATTGTTACAAAAAATGAACAACAAGTGAACGCAAAACTCTACAGATATCCACCTAGACATGAACAGGAAGTTAGACGCCAGATAACAGAAATGGAAGAGCAGGGTATAATAAGAAAAAGCAATTCAAAGTACTCAAGTCCACTTATTGTTGTCCCCAAGAAAGCAGACAATTCAGGACAAAAGAAATTCAGGATTGTTATTGACTATAGGCGACTTAACGAAATTACGATAGACGACAAATTTCGTTTACCGAACATAGATTCCATTTTAGATAAACTAGGAAAATCACAATACTTTACCACGATAGACCTTGCAAAGGGATATCACCAAATACTAATAAAAGAGGAGGACAGAAAAAAAAACAGCTTTCGTGACACCACACGGACTATATGAATTCTGCAGAATGCCTTTCGGCCTAAAGAATGCCCCAGCGACATTCCAAAGGCTTATGAATGAAATCCTTCGTGACCATATTAACAAAAATTGTGTAGTTTACTTGGACGATATTTTAATATTCAGTACAACATTAAAAGAACACATTCAGGCTATAAATGACATATTCAAGGTATTGGAATCAAAACAATTAAAAATTCAGATCGACAAGTGTAATTTTATGAAAAAGGAAACAGAGTTTTTAGGACATATCCTAACAAAAGACGGACTAAAACCAAATCCCGACAAGATTAAAGTTATACAAAAGCTAGAATTACCCAAAAATCAGACACAAATAAAAAGTTTCCTTGGAATAACGGGCTACTACCGGAAATTTATAAGAGACTATGCGAAAGTAGCTCATCCAATGATTAAATATTTAAAGAAAAATGTTAAAACAAATATAAACGACCCTAATTACATAGAATCCTTCGTAAAATTAAAAAATCTCATTTGTAGTCATCCAATTCTAAAATACCCGAATTTCGAAAGACAATTTTGCCTTACAACTGACGCTTCAAATTATGCAATTGGAGCATTTCTTTCACAAGAAGGCCATCCAATTTGCTTTGCATCTAGAACTCTAAATAACCACGAACGAAATTATTCTGCGACGGACAAGGAATTTTTAGCTAAATTTTTAGTCAGTAAATTATTTTAGGCCATACCTTTATGGTAATAAATTCAAAATCTATACGGACCACCAACCCATAAAATTTCTCCATTCAAAATATAAAGGGAAAGACTTATCTCCCAGGCATCAAAGATGGCTATTAAAGTTAGGAGAATATAAGTTTGACATAGAGTACATTAAAGGAAAAGAGAACAGAGTTGCTGACTTTTTGAGTAGACTAGAAAACTCAGAAGACAGTAAAGACGAAGAAGAAGATAGTAAGGACAAAGAAAAGGACATTTTTTCGACGGACCTTCCACAGGATATTGACGACAATATATCCGATTTAAACATTATTGGCAATATTGACGACAATGCATCAGTAGCCACCATTCACTCTGCTGAGGAAGACTTAGAGGAACATATTTGGATTAGAGAGGAAATCGTAAATAAATATAAAACCCAAATAATAATAACGAATAATAAGGTAGAAGAAATTAAAATTGTCCATGGAAAAAGATTGATATTTATCGCAGAATATGACTTTGACAATTTAAGTGATATATTTAGAAGGTTCATAAAAAAAGGAACTATCGGAATTTACTCGGAACTTCCGGATACTTTATATATGTAATATAGTGCAACTAAAACTCATCGAAATGTTTTCTAGTGACAGTCAAGTAAAATTTGTAAAATGTAGTTATAGAGCACAAGATATCGAGACTGAAACAGAAGCAGTAAAACAAATTGCTCTGTATCATGTTCAGGAAAGTTTTCATTCAGGCATTCAGGAAACCTTTAATAATATTAAATACAAAATTTATTATCCAAAACTTATGGAGCTTATCCAAATTGTTATAAACCAGTGTGAAATATGCCAACAAGTCAAGTATGACAGAAATCCCATCAGACCCAAATTTGAACATAGTGAAACCCCCACAGAAATAAATCAAATTGTTCACATAGATACTTTTGTTATAAGGAAATTTCATTTTTTAACCATAGTAGATAAATTCACAAAATTCGGTTCAGCTTATAGTCTGACAGACAGAAATCATGTTACGATAATAGAGCAATTAGAAGAACATTTTACAAGGATAGGTAAACCTACAAAAATAGTAGCAGATAATGAATTTAGAGCGGTTAGAATCAAGGAATTTTTAGACGAAGAAAATGTTATATTGCACCTTACTAAACCAAATAGCCACACAGGGAACGCTGATGTGGAACGTTTTCACAATACTCTTGCAGAAAAATTTAGGATATTATTACTGACTAAGAAGGATTTATCAGTGAAGCAACTGATTCAAAAGGCCGTCAGAAACTATAATGAACGTTTTCATAGTACAATTAAATGTACACCAATAGAGGTACAAACGAGAAAAATTAGTTTTGAAAAGATATTTCAAAATTTAGAAAAAGAAAAAATTAGAAGATTAGAAACATTGAACAGAGACAGGGAAGTTTATAACGAGAACAGAAAAGAGGGATTTATAAAAAATTATAAGGCAGTAAGACACAAACATCTACCAAAGTACAGAAAGGCTTGTTTAAAAGACATTCATTTAACTAACGTTAAACGCCCTTTCAAGTTTTTAGATATGGACGACAATTCTGACAATATTGATACTGGCAGTACCAATTAACGGAAGACTGGAAATTCACGAAATTAAAGACGAAATTGGATATACGGAAATTAAAATTAACCAACAGGATTTGGTTACCGAAACAAGTCTAATATTACACATAATATATCCTCATGAAATATTAATAACCCTAGATGACATAGAAACAAATATTGACTTATTAAAGACATCATATAAGACTTTATTAAAATCTGAACTTTTAAATCTAAGGAGTAAAGTTGAAACCATTATACCAAAAGACGTAACAAAGAAACGAGGACTTGTTAACATGGTGGGCAGTATGTCCAAATGGTTATTCGGCACTATGGACGAAGAAGACAGACAAATTATTGAAAATCATTTAGGAATAACTGACGAAAATAAAAGAAATTTGATAGATAATGTGAACGGACAAATTCGAGTAAATGATTACTTCAATAAGACCCTTCGACAATTTAAAGACGCTATAGAAGCTGACAGATTTCTTTTGACACAACAACTAAATGCTATAGATAGCCATCGAACAGAAAACTCGCAACAAAATTTGTACTATGACCAATTATTTAAGATTCAAATTATCAAAGAAAAGATTGAACATATTCAAGACAATTTAGCTTCAGCAAGACATGGTATATTACATCCAAACATTTTAACTAAAGAGGAAATCGATGAAAACAAAATTGACTTTAACAAATTAAAATATATTAAACTAGGCGTAGCAACATTCAAAACCAATTCTCTCATTTTTGCAATAAAAATACCTAAAAAGTTTACTACAGTTCAACTTAAGTTACTTTTGCCAATACCTAATACGGAAAACAGAGAAATTGACTCTGAAAAAGAAATTGTATTTTTATTTAATGAAACGGTATATAAATATGAAGAATTAAAAACACTAACCGAATTAGAAATAAGTAAACATTGTACTTTCAGAGAAAATTGTAAACTTATTAAAAATAATCTAACTGAAATATTAGAGATAGATGAAGAAACTATTATTATAAAAAATGCTCGAAATATATTGTTAAATCAAACATGTGATGAAAGGCACATTGTAATACATGGAAACAACCTTATCCATTATAATAATTGTAAAATCAATATTCTTGATTATTATTTTTCGAATATAAAAACTTCCTTTAAAGAACGATTCTTTTATCCAAACAATAAGAAGAATGTAAACTTTACAAATAAAATTACTTTTGAAGAAATTATATTAGAAAACGAAGAAAACGCACAAAGTATCATAGAATTAAAACACCATAGCATATATGAAAAGAAATGTAACTTAATTTTAATATCTCTTATTGTAATAATGATACTTATACTGTTATCAATGGTTGTAAAATCTTATTATAATAGAATTCAGGAGAATTCTAATCTAAAGGGGGGAGAAGTTATGTATAACGTTAATTCCGAAGATAAAAATGATATCTTCATAAAAAAACTAAAGAACGAAATAGACCGGAAACTGTGTCGAAA
Source organism: Dichetophora obliterata (assembly GCA_963920525.1). Classification (NCBI taxonomy): domain Eukaryota; kingdom Metazoa; phylum Arthropoda; class Insecta; order Diptera; family Sciomyzidae; genus Dichetophora; species Dichetophora obliterata. Next base: position 28,790,243 of record OY986437.1, read on the forward strand.
TTCATAAGAGTTCTTAAGAATTTCGACACCTTTTTAAATAATTCAAAATTAAGTTTTTATTTGTTTCCCAGACAAACGAAAATGCATGCTTGCATTTTCAGGTCGATTACCTGTCGCGATATTCAAGCATAAATATATACTTGTAGGCATGTATGTGTGTAAAACATGTGTACATTGCACAGCTAGTATCAAATATTAAGATATGCAAACAGTTAGTCTGGTTTTATTCGCGTAACAAAAAACAAGATAACTTCTCCGCTCTCCCGCTACTGAAAATAAAAGTTCAAACTCCAAAATTAAATAAATTTAGTTTTTTTTATAAAAGGTTATCCTGAAACAGACATAATTTGCGCTTCGAAAGTCCAATTCGAAAATTGCTACATTTCGTCTTTAGTAGTCTTTGAGTGATTAAGCTGTGATCAACTCATTGTTAAAGTCGTATATGATTTCACACATGTTTGAACAAATTCGTTCGAATTTTACGTTAAAATTGGTTACTTAATCATACGACTAGTTGCTTCTTATTTATTTTAATATTCAACCCTTGGCAGAGCTGATGGCTATGATCTATAAATGGCTTACTGCTTTAAGTGCCGTATGATTGAGTAGCCGATTTGAACGTAAGACTCGAACGAATTTGTTCAAACATGTGTGATATCTAGGGATCGGATTTTTATGCAAAACGTATAAAAAATGACTGCCAAAAATCTAAACTATGCAAATTTTATGCAAAATTTTTACACATTTAGATCAGTTATTTGTATTTAATCAATATTTTAAAAATAAACAATTCACGCTGTTATCCTATCTTTGCACAGGATTTGATTTAAAAATGATTTTGCATAAAAATACGATCCCTAGTGATATCATATACGACTTTAACAGTGAGTGTTGATCACAGCTAAATCACTGAAAGACTACTGAAGAGGAAATGTAGCGATTTCCGAAACAGTCTGTCTAGTCAGCTAAGTGATTGGGTCTATACAGACGCAGGATATGTTATGTTGCAGGATACGGAAAAACTATGTTTCTCACTTAAAATGACTTCAATGTTAATGTTGTTGCCTTCTTTAAAACTCACTCGATCTAAAGCTAGCAATTAAATTCATGTGATTAAACAAAATATGTATATATTTTTATTTAAATTTATTTACTTAGAATTAAATAGTCGAATTATACGTTATCCTCTGAATATATTAATCAAGTAATCGGTATATGAACTCTCAAATCTTGCATCACTATCTAAAAGCTGTAAAATTGTTAAATGTGCACATGTGCACAACTGCTCAAGTCCTCAAATGCACTGGCATGTATTAGACATGGATAACGCTGCGCTGCGTTGAAGCACTTAAATGCGTTACTGCGCTGATTCACTTATTTTAAAAAAAGTAACGCTATAGCGCAGTAATACAAATAACACTCTTATAGAAAATTTAGAAAATATTTCTTCAGATTGTAAAAATTGCACAAATGTAACGACAACTCAAACATAACGAAGTTCGAAGACTTAAAATGACTTCAATAATCTTAAAAATTGTAACGAAGTGTTTTTCCTAAGGCTGAGGTACGCTCGCCGGACCGAGGATCGTTGCAATAATTTATATAAAATCACGAACGCCAAATCAAACTCTGGGTTTTAAATTATAATTAGCAAAGCTTTTATTTCACAATTAAATTCCTTAAACTATTTTAAGTCTAACCAATCTAGTTATTGCAATAGTTTATATTTTAATTACTCGACCATTAATTAATTAATTAAACTCTATGTGTAAAATATGTTGTAATTTTAGATTGGATTATAATTTAATAAATCTTACCAATGAATATTTTAATTTACTATGGATTTAAATGTGTACTGATTGTGTCCTTATGTGCAATCTCATTGATTTGGTGTACTAAAATCTTTCTAGCGTACTCAGCCTGGGGAAAATGGGTTAAAAAATGGAAGTGGTTCTTAGGTTGGAGCACCTGTGCGACTAGTCTCATCTTACGCAGGTACAAATAGGTTGGGGCCCTTGTGCGAATAACTTCGGCTTACGCAGGGTTTTAGAAGCAGAGCACCTGTGCGACTAGTCTCATCTTACGCAGGCACCAAAGGGTTAGGAGGAAATATGTGGGAAATTAAGGATATCTGTGGTTATTAGTAGCTTTAAGGTAGGTTTGGGAGCACCTGTGCGACTAGTTTCATCTTACGCAGGTACCAAAAGGTGAGAGCCCTTGTGCGAAAATTTCGGCTTACGCAGGGTTTAGGAACAGAGCACCTGTGCGACTAGTCTCATCTTACGCAGGCACCAAAAGGGTAGGAGGAAAGTGGGAATACGTGGGAATCTTTAGGCATTTTGTGGCACTGAGGCCGTTCTGCAAAAACTGTGAGGCCTACTCGCAAGGAATTTATTATTGGTAAGATTGTAAATTACGTTATGGTTCGACAATACTTATTATGTATACAATTTATTCAGTTTCATAAATCTTCTAATTAACACAAACGAAGGGGTGATACTTAGAACTCCAATTGTCGTTGTTGTAGAGTGCGTCACGAAGTTCCAATGCGGTGCTGCTACTATCGATTACGCTATCGGCGCTGTACTTCTGTTACGGCCGATCGTGACTGCGCTGTTGGCGGTAATTTTGCCACTGTCGATGTTGCAACTCTGCCGCTGCCGATCGTGGCTGTACTGCCAGCGCTGATTCTCTGCTGCTGCTGACGGTGACTGCGCTGTCGGCGATATACTCTGCTGCTTCGACGTGACTGAGCTATCGACGTTGCAGGTCCTTGCTGCCAACTCGACTGCGCTCCCAAGTCCGGTCGCTGCTGCTGTTGATAGACGTCGCAGTTCTGCCCTAGTTGTCAACCACTGTTGACATAGACTTACTACTCTGCTTCGCGTTATGGCACAATTTAAAATAAACTACTTGATTGTTGACTGGTCTTCACTGATCTGTGGCTCAAGACTGACTGATCTTCACTCGTTCGCGGCACAAGACTGAATCAACCGTACTTCTTCGCGGCACAAGACTGAATCCCGAACTTCTCTCAAGTTCTTTTCTTTAAACCTCGCTGCTGAGTATCCGACTCCTTTTCTATCTCGTTCTGGCGTGTGTGGCTCCTGCCACTGTCTTCCTCTACTTGGGTTCTTTCCATTGCAGGTGTTCACTTCTAGCTAGACATCGTCCGATCGTCCCGTTAGTACATGCAAATATAAGAAAAAAAACCATTAAAGAATACATCACGCCACTTTATTAATATGCACCCAATCTCTGGTGCGCAATGAATAATAACCTTGAAACTCATGACGATAAAAACAACTCATGTTTCGTGTCGTCACCCCAGTAGGAATGAGTGCCTACATTACCTATACCTATGTGTAGCGTAATGCCTATGGTTTCATGCTATAAGAAACACACTGCGGTTGTCCTATGCCATTTTATATTTAGATTTAATAGCGTTTATGTAAACTATCTTTTACCTTTATATATTATATTATATATTATCTCATATATTCTAATATATGTAGCCTTGATAATAAAAGATATTTGTTACCAGTAGAAAATAGTTTATTGTGTTTAAATGTGTATATTTTCTAATACACATTTAAATAAGGAAACGGTCAAACCAAAAATATATTCTTAAGAAAAGGTAACGAAAATAAATGAGTATTTATATTCTTAATCCTAAACTTCATTGTTCTTAAACCTAACTTTATAATAATAACTTAGCCTAAACGAAGTGCCTATCTTCTTAGCCTAAACGAAGTGCCTTCTTTGGGCATGTCCTCACATCCTTAATGCCTACTGGGACATTCTCCTTTACCCTAGGTCGATCTACAACCCAGCGGGAATCTGAAAAGAGAATGATTACATTAGTATTAAACATGTAAGAGCAAAACTTCACAGTAGTTTTGGTCCTTACAAAATATATAAATGATTTATTTTAGAAAAAATTTTGGATTCCAGGTAAGCCAACATATCATACCCTGGTTTTAGGGTAAAAAAAATGCAAAAAAACCCTAAAAACCAACAAATTTAATTTTTCCAAAATTTGCATTTTTAAATTTTTTTAAATTCTTTTCTTAAAAATACCCAAACTCGAAATATCCAAAAAGGTACTCTTAAAAAAACGACCAGGTTATTTAACGTAATCCCACAATTTATTGTATCTGTTTTGAATATAGTTTATAAAAATATTTCCACAACATTTCAATGAAATTTTTTCAAATTTGGATTTTTGCTATCTTTTTTTAATACAACAAGGAAAAAAATTAGATTTTTTCGAAAATTAAAAAATCACAACTCTAGTAGTTTTTGTCTAATTTCCATGTTTGAGTGCACATTTTGAAGAAAAATTAAATCAAAAACGAGACGTGCACCATTTTTTTAAAAATATGCACATAAAAAAAGTTATTGGGATTTTTTTTAAAAAAAAGAGCACTTTTTCCCCACATAAATCAGACTTTCAACTTAAGGTCGCAAGCGGCACGTTTAAATATCAATATTTTTTCTGAAAATTTCACAATTTACTTCTGTTTAGTAAAGGAACAAAACCACGCACACAGGGCCGCTTGTATGAGAAGCTTGGCCAAAATTGATTTTTTTAAAAATTGAATTCTGAAAAAAATGTAGATGCAATTGTAATAAGGAGGATATCTCTATGACTGTTCAGAAATTTTTTGCTTTTTTGATGACCCGTTGAGAAGATACAGTGGTGGCAACTTACCCCTTTTTTGATATTTTAAGTAAAATTTTATGCAGCGCAGAAAATCACGCCATTTCAAAAGTCTATATTTTTAGAAAGGAAAGTGCTATTGTAACAAGGGTGTGTTTTTCGTAAGAAATACAGTTTTATGATTATTTTAAGTTTTCTTTTAATAGATTTTACATTTTTGTTTGGGTTTTAAGAGTGCAAAATCAATAAAACTTTTAAATTTTAAAAAAAATTTTTAATCAACTTTTTTTTAATTTGCGTAAGCACATTGATTACTTTGTATAAGATTAGTTAAATATGGTGTTTGTTCTTTAAGGAAATGCTTTCCGCTTTGCAATGTGTTTGCGCAAATTGAAAAAAGTGCTTTTAAAATAGTTATGTCTAAAAGTGCAAATCGAGATTTTCAAATTATCACCGTTTATCGTATTTTATACGAAATAAAAACTTGAAAAATGCTCAAACATAAGTTTAAACTTAATTGAAATACAATTTATTTAAATCTATATAGAAATTAAAAAAGAAGAATTCGTTGTGATGATATATGCATTTTAAACTACAAAAAACCCACATTTAGGCAAGCATTATATTATATTTAAACAACACAATTTTTAATGTATGATTATAATATATTAATTTGAAGTTATTTATTTATATTTAAAAAACTTTTTATTTTAGGTTTTGATGAATTCGTTTCACTTTGCAACACTATATTAAACTTATTGTTTATTTTTAGCCACTGCATAAGCTTGCAAAAAAATAATCGTAGATTTTCTAAATTCCCTTTTGTCCTCATTTTCTATTATTGTTGTTATTGTTGAAGTAAAACCAGTGAACACTTACAACAAACATTTGTTGAAAAGCATATTATTGAATAATTACGTAGCATTGTTTATATTTTTAAATAACTATTCGGGTTTTTTTTTTGGTCAAGTGTGCTGAAATGAACGTGAATATAGAAATAAAAGGTTATCATTATATTAATACGTGAACATCTATTATTGTCGTACTCTTTTTAAGTATTTATAACTCTTGTTTTGGAAAATTAAAAAAACTTTTTACTTCAAATAAATACAAGAAGATGTTGTAAAGTGTTTGTTAGAATTCTATTGTTAATGAATTGAGGTAATTGTGGTGCAGTTAGTTTTCGATGTACTTAAAATTGTGAGTTAGTAATTTTGGAACATGGGTTCGAATCGTTTTTTGTGTATTTTTATTCACCGAATTTGTGTTATTTTGTTCTGTGTTCAAACTAAGAATTTGTTTGGTAAAAACTTGTATTGAATTACTTTTGGTATTGTTTTAATACTGTTTGTATTTTTTTAGGCTATCATGGCAACCTAACCACTGCTGCTATAAAAAAGGGCGATATGTGCAGCTTTGTTTTTGACATTAAAAGTAAAAATTTGGTTGAAAAACTTAAGGATTTAGAAAATCATCTAATTATTGCTAGTTCTTGTAGCAATTCGTCATTAAATCATATAAAAAGTATTATGACAAACTTCAAATCTCAATTCACATCAAAATGGGTAGCTAACGCGAGACATTTGGAACGTTTTCTTGAAAATGAAAAAGGATGGCTTGAGAGTTATTTTGAAATTCAAATAAAACGTAAGGAAAGTTCTGGCAGACTGGCTGAAAATGAATTCGATGAATGTAATGAACGATCAAAGCGCAGAAAAACATCTGAAGTAGAATTTCATTTATCTTAGAAAAATTTTTATTATTTTTAAAAATTTATATTTTTAGTTACGGTCTTTAGATTCTGAGAAAGAAATAAGTTATGCAGCTCAAATGAATATGAGGTCATCAGGGAAATAAGCCGAGGCTAGTATTATTAAGCAAGCTTCAGAATCTAGGGAATTTGCAAAAGAGTGTATAGTTAATAGGTCTTTTGCAGAAGTCTATAAACTAAGTGCTCTCGAAGCTCTCTCTCATTGATCAGTTGACGTGTGTACAATACAATGAATTAAAAAATTACGCCAAAGATGTTTTCCCATCGTACAAAAAATTTCAGAAAGAAAAAAGAAATTGCTATACCAATGGAACTAGTGTTACGGAAACAGAAGCAGTAGTTCCTCTTCAATTTTTGCTGGATCACACAGCATCGCGCTTGTTAAAATCGCAGGATGACATCTTCAATAGTAATTTTTCATTGAAATTTTGTTTTGTATTCGAAGTGGGCAGTTTTATGGCAGTTCTAGTCATACACAGTACACTCAAAGGTTTGTGTGTGAAGAGGCAGATAACAAATATATGTTTTTATCATGTTTAGTTCCACTTCAATTTGCAAGTGAAGAAAACAAACAAAAACAAATTTTATGGCACAACCCACGCCCTTCATCAACACGATTTTGTAAGCCAATAAAACTAGAATATACGAAAGAAACCGATGAAGTTGTGAAGCAAGAAAAAGAATACATGGATCTTCGAAATTTCAAAATTATTTCCAACTGAAGTTTCTTTGAAGTTTAGATCTCTCTTTACTATGGTTGATGGAAAAATATGCAACTCCTTATCCGAGACTAAATCAACCCTTAAATGCTATTTGTGTGATGCTTCGAGTATGGATTTTAATAATATTGAGGAAATGTTATAACGACCTACGAAAAAAGAGTATTTATCATTTGGTATATCAGTAATGCATTCGTGGATTAGATTTTTTGAATGTGTATTGCACATTTTCTACAAATTACCAGTGAAAACATGGCGCATAAACAAACAAAACAAAGAGATTGTAGATAATAATAAAAATGAATTCAAAATTAGTTTTTAAGTAGAATTTCGCTAATTGTTGATAGACCCAAGCCTGGATTTGGGAACTCAAATGACGGAAATGTCACTAGAAAGTTTTTCAAAACGACGAGGTAAGTGCTGTTATAACTGGTGTTGAAGACAAACTTTAAAAAAAAAAACTATATTATAATTCTACAAACAATAACTTCTGGCCAAAAGATAAATGAAAGTAAATTCGAAGCATTTTGCATTGAAACAGCAAGACCCGTGGTATCCTATGGCACGCACTCTGCATAAAATTCTCATACATGGAAGCGAGGTAATCCGACACGCATTGTTGCCGATAGGGCAACTTAGTGAAGAGGGGGGCGATTAGTATGGAAGGGAAAAGTGTTAATGGGCGCTTCACGTTTCTGATTCTTGGGATTGTACTGAGCAAAAAAGTCCACTAGACCATACGTCTACGGTGAAAATTGAGCTTCCAGATTTTGACTTGCAGTTTTTTCTCAGACTTTTGTCACGTTTTCTTTTTTTTTTTGGATATTTTGGCCTATAATAGCCAAACCATTGAGATTTTTGTCTTAGCATTGGATCGAAAATCTCAATGGTCCAAAAAAAAAATCCAAAAAATATCTTTTTTGCTCAGTACAATCCCAAGAATCATAAACGCGAAGCGCCCATTTTGATGTTCAAATCGCCCCACCCTAGGAAAGATATAGCAAGAAAACAAGCAGAATGGATAACATTCAGGATATTTTGAATCAGTTGCTCATTTCATCAGATCTATTGGTAACAAATACTCGATCATTGCAGATTTCAACAAACAAGAAGTCATTTTATCCAGAAGTTATAGATGTTCTAGAAGTTGAGTTGCCAAAGCACGGAAGCTTACTCTGACACTTCTGATGAATGAAATTCACTCATTGGGTTCAAATATGAATGCCTTTATGAATATTAATAATTAAATATATGTTAATTTAAATTCCACCAAATTTACTTTGGTTGTTGGAATAATAAATTTAACGACAAATACTAATTTTCTTTGTTTGATTCCTAATAATTAAAGCTATTGAAATTTTTTAGAAATATATAGATATCGGTTGTATGGGAGGTTGCACTTCGTATTGTCAAATCTTAATCAAACTTTTTTTAGTACTTGATATAATTAATTTAAAGACAAATACTTCTTTTCATTGTTTTACACTGAATAGTTTTAAAAATATTTCAAAATATTATTATAGGTTGTATGTAAAGTGACACGCCCCTTTGTTATATTTTCATTTAAGTAAATTTATAATGTTTAGAGGCCCCAAATTACCCAAATACCAATTTTGGTGATGATACATTAAGATTTGGAGTTTTGGCCAACCTTCCCATACAAGCGGCCCCAGTGTGCCACGGTCCGTAATTAAAGATCAGAAAAAAATTTTCTCCATACATATACGGGCCACTCTAATGCACACTCTAATAAAGTTAAAGGCTTGGTCTAAAACAGTGTCGGGCAGCTTTGCACAACTATACTTTATCATCTTGAGTATGTATTATCTAGTGCTTTAAAGCTCACACTGAAAACAAATTTTTGCTAAAGCGCTTTTTGCGATTTTTTTTTTTTGTGCTCTGACTTATATTGCGAAATTTATTTAATGTGTAATGGACGGACTGTCAAAAGAAAACAGACCGACATACGGATAATGTGAAATACAGATAAGCGGACGGATTTTTAAAAAGGCGAACGCATAGTAAAAAACAAATATTTTTAAGCTGGAACTAAAACTGACATATTAATTTTCAGAAAGGTGGAACGTAAAATATTTGTTTTTGAAAATTTTATTTTGCCTGGCCGCGAAAAAGTTGAGAATAAATGTAAATAAAAAAAATCTAATTCGATCAATCTTTAGTATCCACTTTTCATTTTTAATTTTTTTCATATAAGAATATGATATGTAACAGCTCTTTGCTAATCAAAATTGTTTGATCACCCACACTTCACCGCGAGGAGGTAGCTATTGTTCGAAATGCCTTTTTATTTTTTTTATATATTTTTATTTTTTTTATTTTTTTTAATTTTTTTTTAATTTTTTTTAATATATTTTCAAATTTTTGTAATATTTTGTTAAAAAGTAAAAAAAAAAATAAGCTTTTTAAGCAAATTTTAGATCGAAAGTGGACTCAACGTAGAGTCGAGATCAATTGCAGTTTCAAAGTGTTTGATTATAATTGCATCTTGAATATGTTGATCAGATAGTCTATTTTGATGTTTAGTTTGAACTAGTTTTAAAGTTGAGAAAGCCGATTCACAAAGATATGTAGAACCAAACATAGAAAACAATCTAAATATTGTGTTTTTTATATTAGGATAAGTGTTTATATTAATAGTTTTCCAAAAAATAAAGCCAGTCTCTAAAGGAATTGACATATCTGTTTTTAATGTTCTTAGTTTTGATTGTAAAGTTTCGCTTAGCTCTTCAATATCGCAAGTCAATAGATTTTTATACAAGTGAATGCAGTTTTTAATTAGTGAAATCTTTAAATCTACTATTGCAACTCTCCATTAGTTGATCTAATACCTGTTCATAGCTGTTGGCACTAACATTAGGATATTGCTGCAGTATTTTAAATGTATTTGGAAAATTAGAAAAATTACGTTCCTTAAACTGGTCTGTGAGCACATGCAAACTCTTTTTAAACGTTTTCACAGCTTCAACCAAATCAAAAATTGGTTCAGGAACTGGCATGTGTCACCTAAAAATCCCAAGTATAAAAGAAATTGCGGATTTTTTATAAAACCTAACAGCTCCTGGACTTCATAAGAAGCGTCAATTTCTAAAAATTGTTGCACTTCCAATTGCAAATCAAACAGTCGCTGCAAACATTTCCCACGACTAAGCCATCGAATTTCAGTATGCAGAAGAAGATCACCGAATTCCGCTTCTTTCTCTTCCAAAAAAACTACAAATTTTCTATGAGTACGTGATCTGTGGCCACCCCGAATTCTGTTTATAATTTTAATTGCTACTTTCATAGAGTTATTCATGCTCAATGATTTACCAAAAAGTGCTTGTTGGTGAATGATGCAATGAAAAACTGGAACTTCTATGCCATTTTTTGTAAGGAACCCAACAAATCCTTCTTTTTTCCCTACCATTACTTTTGCCCCGTCCGTGCAAACTGAAGCCAGCTTTTTTGTATCTACATGTGTAAAAAAATGGTTTTGTACTGTGTCAAAAATTGTCTTTCCATTTGCATTACCGTGTATTGCAAGGACTGACACAACGCATTCACTGCAGTTCAATTCTTTGTCTACTGATCTCACACAAATAATAAGTTGACACACATCATTCATGTCGGTGCTTTCATCCAAACAAAAAGAAAAAAACATGCACTCTTTTATTTGTGCTATTATTTTAGAGAATATGTAACAACTAATCTTTTCCGACCGCCGAACCATTGTCTTTCTCGACAATGGAATACCATCACATAATTGGTTTACTTCCTTTCCTTTGTCGCCAAAACAATCAAGAACTTCTTTATTAATCTCTTTGAAAAGGGTTCCATCTTCAAAAGGCTTATTATGTTTTGACAATGCCAAACTTACAACGTAAGATGCTTTTATCTTACTTACTTGGAACTGATCACAATATTACATAATATGTGGACATGCTGCTTTCAAATCATTAATTAATTTGTCCCTATCAAGCCCTTCAATTACTTTATATTGCCCATGCAAATTGTCATAATGCCTTTTTATGCAGAATTTTTTTAATATCACCATGCAATGCGCCATGCCGTTATTTTCTAAAAATAAAAAATTTTGCTCATACATACTTGCAAAATAGAGGTGGGTAATAGCACAATTTTTTGTGTGTTGACTCACCAGCACATGTGCACCTTTGTGTGTCAGCACACTGTGCTAGCACAATTGTGCCACAATCGAACAAAGCACTCACAAAAGTGTCGATAACAAATAGAGTGCTAACATCCTTTTCTATTGATTTGTTTACAATATTCAAAAATTGCATATTGTCAATTATTGCAAGTAAACCAAAGTAAAAGCAAAATCAACTGTACTAGCAAAAACTTACAACATGTAAGTAATGCAGTGCACAGTAGCGATAACCAATGAGTATCAGTGAAGAAGCTTAGCACAACACTCTGCTATTCATCCCAACACAGCATACAAAAGTAACTTTAAGCTCAAAAGTTCGTCAAAGCTCTGCTCTTTGCGTGCTATTGTGCCACTATGTGAGTCAACGTAGTGTGCTAGCACACATTACACACTACAGGGAGTCAGCACAGTGCCATAGCACAGCACTGAGTTACCCACCTCTATTGCAAAATTGCATACCGAAAATTTTATGCAGTATAACCTTAGGTAATATAATAAATTAAATTCAAGGAACACGCAAGCGCAGGTCTTACCTGCTTGACGTTCGCTTGAACACTGAAGCTTTAAGGCCCATTTCCAATAAGGCGTGAGATGCGTTTTGTAAATTGACGCAAATATTCAGTACATGAAGACATACCTAACTGGTTTCAATGAACAGCATGCGTTTGCACGCAGCATAAATATTCGAAAAATTGAATATTTCATGCGCGTGAAGCTTTGACAGCGAAACAGCTGTTCAGTTTAACAAAGGAAAAATTGAAAAACGTTAGTAGAATTTGAGAAAAACTAAAAAAATTATTACAGGCATTTAAGACGTGCTCCACACTCACGACACATCTGCAGCGGCATGACGGAGTACCTGACTATATGGGCGAGTCCAAAAATGCATTTAAGAACAGGCGGTGGTGCAAATGGTCACAGGCATTTAAGACGCGCTCCACACTCACGATATATCTGCAGCGACATGCCGGAGTGCATAACTATATGGGCGAGTTCCAAAATGTATTTTTACAAAGCATCAGTGTGTTTTATTTTGAATTTGTTCGAAGATTATTAGCCAAACTGCGCAATTATACTATTTTTAAGAATATCAACAGAGCTGCGCAGTTTTTGTTTTAAACTAAGCACCAATTCAAAATAAAACACACTGATGCTTTGTAAAAATGCATTTTTGAACTCGCCCTATCTGTCCATACTGCAGCAAAACCTTTTACGAGACCAATAGTATGCAGTCAAACAAAACACAAAGCATCAGTGCGTTTTATTTTGAATAAACTTGTAAAACTTTTACACATTAAAATTATGCTTCGCTAAGCAGTAGATCGGCAATCATATGTTCACGCACACGCTCCATTGGAAATTGATTTTTTCCGCAGCTTCCGCAGCGTTGAACGCAACGCATCTCACGCGTCATTGGAAATGGGCCTTTAATCGTTCTGTACGTGAGATGAATACATATTTTACTGCACAAACACAGTCTCAAGTGTGCAAAGCTGCCCGACACACTAGTAAAGCGTTCACGAACTCGAAAAACTTGCAACGAGAGAAGAAATCGAGAGCGTAAAAAATTGAGAGAGAAAAAAGTAGCTGCAAGTTTCTGCTAGTTAAATTTCTACTTGCAAAAACTTGCAGCTACCGAAAAAAAAAAACCTATTTGTCAAAAAACAACCTGTCAAACGTCATTTCTTGTTGATTGCCTATTAAAATGAACGGAAAAAGAAACATTTGTGATATTGAGGAAAATGTAAGTACAAAATGATTGGTGTGTGCAAGAAATTATTTCAATAATTTATAACCTTTTATTACAGCAGGAAAAGCCGCCTGTTAAGAAAAGTCGCATTTGTGAGGAAACCTCTGAGTACATTGCAAACGAAATGACGATTACTGAAGGTATTTGTTGCAATTGCTCCACACTTGCTTTTATGTCTTTGACATGTGTTTATTTTATAGGTGAATCCAGTTCCATTTGTGCATCTGATATTTGGCAAGCATCTTTGCCCCTGTTGGGCAAAGTGGCTCTCTGAAAGTGGCTCTGATGACGAAACGAACTGCATATTGAACGTGCATAAGGGCGCGGACATTCCTTTATTCATAATAAAGGAAAGCATTCTGCTGCATCAAAAGAAATCTCGAAATTGTGTGAAAAATTATTTCGCAAAGACCATTCCATCCTACACGGAAGAAGAGTTTCGCCGTCATTTTAGAATTTCTCGTAGTTTATACGAGCGTCTAAGTGAAAACTTCGCAGAAAGTGAAATTTACAGAGGCCTACGAATGGACAAACGACTTTCAGACAAATTGTATCTTGCAGTTTTTTTATGGTTTACTGGTCATGAAGCGTGCAGCTATAGAGACTTGGCAGATAGATTTGACTTATCCCTTGGAACGGTATGGAATATGATCCATAGGACTATATTTTATATAAGCTTATTGAGCCCACAGTTTATTAAATGGCCAAATGAGGAAAATAAGTTAGAGTTCAGTCAATATTTTGCGGAGAAGTGCGGATTTTCTAAAGCAATAGGTAATTTACGTTAAAACTAATCATCTCTATTGATTTAAACTAAAAACATATAAGGTTGCATCGATGGTACCCATGTGGTTATAGACCCTCCAAAGGCCGGTAAAGATGACTACATTGACAGGAAGGGCAATACCAGTCTGTGTTTACAAGCTTTCTGCAACGAGAAAAAGAAATTTATCAGCATTTTCGTTGGGTATCCGGGATCATCGCATGATAGCTGGGTTTTTCAAAACTCTCCTATATATAAAAAGCTAACATCGTCTTCCGGAGGTAACAACTCTTACAATCAAGAAATATTTAATGCATGGGTGAGCATTTCAGGTTATTATATACTAGGTGATTCAGCGTATCCCTGCAGTTCTGTTGTTGTTACTCCCTACCGCGATAATGGGCATCTAACAAGTGCACAAAAGGCATTTAATATTAAGCTTAGCAGTGGCCGAGTGGCAATAGAGCATTCTTTTGGGATACTGAAACAGCGGTTCAGGCAATTATATTATTGCAAAATTCGATGCATAAAAACTTTATGCCACTTCATTCGGTCATGCTGCGTTCTACACAACATTGCAAACGAAGACGACTTGGACTTTAATTTGGCTGCAACTTCAGAAGTTGTGGAGGACTGCCTTGAACATGGATCTATTGCAAAAGGAAACGCTGTAAGAGATGTTATTTTAAGACAAATTAAAAGACTTTAAATTTGGTAACAAACATTTGTAAATATGTTTTATGTACTAAAATAATAAAGACTTTCATTGCATTCAATGCATATACATTTTAAGGAAAATAGTTTTATTATTCCATTACTTAAAGAATTGCATTCATTGCACATTAATTTAATTTAAAGGAAAAAATAAAATAATAAATTGGACATTTCAGCCCCAGGAAGAGTATATAAAACGATAAAAATAGTATAAAATAAAAATGCTACTGCTTCGCTATTTTAGCAACTAACTAACTCCTTCCTCTCTTCCGAAATGCTATTTAAGCGCTGCAGAAGTTGTTCCTGCACAGCCTTCTTTTTGGATTTCGTGATTGTAGCCTCTATATATAAAGAAAACGTAAGTATATTAATATATTAACCTTAAAAATGTTTGCGCAATTCATATAAGTACCTGCTGAAGTGGAAGTGTCTTCATTTACTGAAGTCTCGGAATCAATTGAAACACTATGTTCGGGCTCTACGTCAGCAGCAGTTATGACAGCTTCTTCATCCAGCACATATTCAGGGTTTAGTCCTTTCCTCTCCCTCATCAGATCATCCATTTCACTATACAGCATACAAAAAATTATTTGGCATAACCAAAATTTAAAAATTTAAATCCAGAACTCACGTTTGGTAAGGGCAATTTTGCCTGTTCCGCTCAGTTTGAGAATTGTGCATTTTGTTCCTCTTGAACCGTCTCTCCAACCCATAATATTTTGCTTCTACCTGCTGGCCAGTATAAAAGTAACCTTTCTCACAAAGCTTTTCAGCAATGGCAAACCACATTTTCTTCTTGTTTTTGAGCTTCGCACTTTTTCCAACAAGCGGTCGTAGCTCCTTCACTAAACATATTAAAAGTTTAGTTGCTGCATCCAACCATTCGTTCTTTTTTCCTTCGACGCCTGAACTTCCACTTGCTCCAAATTCTATCGTGTCGTCCAAAGTCTGTGTGTCTGAACTAAGATAAGTTTCTTCAAAATCGATCAACGTCTGTTGCGCCTCATCGCTTTGTATTTCCGAGAAAGTTATTACATTAGAATCACGTTTCTCGTGTTCCACCACTTTGGAAATCATTTCCTGCTGATAGCTTTCATCTTAATATAGCGGAATTTTATATTTGCTCAGTTCAATGTTTGTTTTTTTCATACATACCAGTTTGCACTCGCTTAAAAGTCTTTGGCGAACAATTTAAATTTATTTTATGCTCCATTTTATTTATTTTAATAGTGAAAAACTGGAATTTACAAAATTGTTTGGGTTTCAAAAAAGCTGTCAAGTCGTTCGATCAGCTGTTAATTTGCAAGTGTTTGCAAGTTTTTACTAGTTTTCTGTTCACGTACTTTTTCTAATATTTTTCTCTTTGTGACATTAATTCTCTCAATTCTTCTTTTACTCTCTCCCTGCAAGTTTTTACAAGTAAAGTACGTGAACAAACTTACTGATCTAAAACTATGAACCCTTGCTTTTAACGTCATATGGTTTTGATGAATTTATCCAAACGTATGACTGAACCACTCAAGACTACTGAAGATGGAAATGGGTAGCTCCTTCCTAAACAGTCTGTCTAGTCTGCTGTGTGATTAAATTAAAACAGATTTTTTGTTGTTGTTGTCTTCTTTCATTACTTACTTGACCTAAAGCTCTAAAGGTCATAATTAATTACTGAAATCTAAAATTTTGTCAAATTAATTTAAAAAGCATCCATTGTAACAGTTTTATCGGCTTTACCATGTAACAAAAACAGTCGTAGATTGTTTACACATATCTCTAATTTTTAACTCATTTTTCAGTGTTTTTATTTTCTACTAGCTGATATACCCGGTGTTACTCGAGAGTCATTTATATAAACATTTTAACATACATTTTTCGATTATATGTTTTTTAAAATCGGGAATAATGAAAAACACGTTGAATTTTATTTGAATTTTATTTTATTTAATTTTATTTATCTACCGTTAGAAAGGTAATTGAACGAACATTAATCCAAAAAAGTTTAGGAAAATTTTTGTTGTTGGTGGTTCCATATCTTGCGGTGATCTAATTGAATTCAAAGAAGGGGTACGAAAAACATATTGTAAAAATTAAAAAGAATATTTATATTTACTTAATCTTAAAGCAAGCACAATTACCTTTTCAACAAAATAAAATTTATGGTGGGACTCAATGCGTCCTTGAGATATGGACATTTTAACGTCTAAACAAAGATTTATATTAAAAAACATATTGAACTTTTTAACAAAAAAAATTTTATTGGAATATATTAAAAACAGCGGAGTTATTGGCATTAAAAGTAAAAACTTTGATTTTCATATAATTTTTCTCATTATTAGCTATCAATGTTTTATGAAAATTCGTTGTGCTAAAAATGATTGTACCTACTAAAGTTTCTATTAGCTGCGTTTTTTCATTGGAGATCAGGATCATATAATCTCATTTGCAAGCAAAGCAAAAACAACAAAAAATCCAGCAAGTGAGCTGGACATTTAAATTTATCCAATTCTATGTTTTTAAGTGTTTATGACGCTAGATGACGCTGCGACTGAAAAAACTGGCAGTACTGCATTATTTTACTTTTTAAAAGTTTGATAGCAATAGCATTTTCGCAAAATATTTCGCAAAACCACACAACTGCATTCTTAGAGATAAATGGGGGACGTTCAAACTATATAGAGAATTTTAACACAAAACTAAGTTTTATTAATAGTCTGCTATGAAAAAATAGCTTTTGATTGGAAAGAGATATTGGGGTAATTTTTTCACATAAATTATTTTTGAGACTTGAATTTTTTGTAAAAAATATAAAAACAATATTTTGGAAAAAATAAATTTCGCGAAAAAAATCAAAGGGGGTACCTTACCCTTGTTGTTTTGATGACAAAAACAGTTAAATAATTTTTGCGCTTAGCTGGAAGAATTTTTGCAAATAAATGCTATGTCATATGAAAGGCAGTCAGATTTGCTATTTTTAATGGATTTTATTTTTACAGCAACAACAATTTTTGAGTCATTTTTTGAGTAAAAAGTCAATATTTTGGACCTTTTTTGGCATACTCATAAAACATATATACACTAACTTAACGGTACAGTTCAATTTTTGTGAAGTGGTTTTATTGAACTTTTGAACAAAAAAAATTTGAATGAAATATATTAATGGACAGCGGAGATATTTGCATCGAAAGACCAAACTTTGATTTTCATGTCGTTTTTTTCTCATTCTTAGGTAATGATGTTTTATGAAAAAGTCGTTGTACTGAAAATTTCTCCAATTTTAAAGATATGTGAGTGTTTTTGATGTCAAAATAACAAAAAAATTTTAAAATTAAATACACAGAAATCTCCTATGGTAAAAAGTTTTATAATAACAAAATTACCGTTAGTTGAAAAATTTCAGAGGAGGCGTGGCAAAAACTAAGTATGTAACATTTTAAATTGGGATAAACTTAATATGTGTACCTAGTTTGAGCAAAATCCGTTGAGCCGTTTAGATTTGTATAAAGGCCAAACAAACAAACAAACAGAAAATTAGTTTTATTACTATAGATTTTCTTGCAAAAAGTACCCTTTATCCCGACCAGAGACTTTGGAACTTACATTTTAAGTTTGGAAATGATCCGGTAGCTTTCATGTAAAGCGCGTACAGACAGACATACAAGAACTTTGAAAATTACATTTTTGAAATACATATCCTTCAAAATGTACAACGCAAAAAGAACTTTAAAAAATATTCCATGTAGTTATTCCTTTTTGTGCTGTTGTATTATCTTATATTTATTGATTACTCAGTAGAGTGGGCGATTAGTATGGAAGGAAAAACATGTTAATGGGTGCTTCGCGTTTCTGCTTCTTGGGATTGTACTGAGCAAAAAAGTCCACTAGACCATTCGTCTACGGTTAAAATCGAGCTTCCAGATTTTGACTTGCAGTGTTTTCTCAGACTTTTGTCACGTTTTTTTTTTTTTTATATTTTGGCCTATAACAGCCAAACCATTGAGATTTTTGTCTTAGTATTGGATTGAAAATCTCAATGGTAAGCCAAACCAATGGTAAGTTTGGCTGTTATAGGCCAAAGTATCCAAAAAAACCGTGACAAAAGTCTGAGAAAAAACTGCAAGTCAAAATCTGGAAGCTCGATTTTAACCGTAGACGTATGGTCTAGTGGACTTTTTTGCTCAGTACAATCCCAAGAATCAGAAACGCGAAGCACCCATTAACATGTTCAAATCGCCCCACCCTATTACTCAGTCCTCTACAATCATTTGAAAAGCCGCTTAAAGTGTAATATTTTTTGTTTCCTTTACCAGCTAACTAAATATTGTCTAGTTTTTCCCCGGACTTTTTAAAAATTAGAAGTAAATGATTTCTATTACAGCAATCAGAATTTAAATGTGAGGTATTTCGGTTAAAGTTTTGTTTATTTTAACATAATTATTGTATTGCAAAAATGTATATTTTTCTTTATTTGAAGAAAAAATTATTTGATGTCAGTTTTTACTTTATAAGTCTAACGACAGGTATTTTAACTTTTAAAAAAGCATTAGTAATAATTTACTTAGCAACATTTTTGCTTTTCACTTCATATTAATATAAAAAAATCAAATAATAGACTTCAATAGAAACTATTTCCACAGTAAATTAGTTTTGGCTGCCTTAATTGGGAAAACATCCCACTGTGCGCTTTTGAGTTGCAGATACAAATTAACTTATTTTACATTAAAATTTAATAAAAAAAATATTTTTTATTATTGGTTGGGGAGCAACCCACAACCGTCTTTATTGATTGGTAAAAACAGAGTGTTCTCTTAAAACAAAACTAAACTTAAAGTAACGTAAAAATACCTTAGCTAAGCTATTATCAACACGCGCCGAAGTCGCTGCTGTTGTTGCCGAAATTTAGTTCACAGAGGAAGTGCAATAGACTCTGTGTCAGCGCTTTTATTATTTAAAGAATTAATTTATTTCGCAACATTAATGTTGCTGGTGTTAACTTACATAAAAGAATGCCAGCAAAATGAAATAAAAAGTATCCATTATTTGATGTGCGTGTGTGTTTTTTTTTTGTCTGTGTAACAACAGTGGATTTTTTATCGATATTTAATGATTTCGCCATTAAATAAGTTTTGGCATTCTCTAAATTCTGAAATATTGTACGTAATGAAATGGAATAGAACTTAAAAGCAAGTGTTGCAGATGTTAAGATTACGACTGGTTAAGAAATGCATTTATAACATATGTTTCTTATATGTTAAATGGACATAAAATATTATACAACTTCAGTCTGCAGAAGTTCGTATTGTTTCGCAAAGCTGCAACTGAAACAATTTTAATAAAAAGAAAACAAACAAACAAACAAACATTCTTATTTATAAGTTGTTGCCCTTTTGTGACTTATGACTTTTTTGATTATATTTTTTTTATGTTCAGCAAGCTCAAAAGAAAAGCACAAAAATGCCAACCCAATGACAAGTTCCAAGTATCTGAAGGGCTAAAACAACCATAACCACCACAATAACAGAAGAATGTTTCGTATTTCGAATTTTTGTACATACTCACACATACAAAGCATTCCGTCAAAACAATACAAGCTTTCACAGTATTGCTGTAATTTCTTATGTGTATAAAAAGCTCGCGGTGTGTTACATTATATTTATTTCATCTAATGTTATAACATTCGAACCTACATCTTAAAGAATAATGAAATTTGTTGTTCACATACAATTAGTACTTGCGTTCTCCGACGTTGCTGCTCATGAGCTGGTTAATGCACAAATATTAATCCTTATAATCCTTGCCTCATGTAGTTTTTCGACTTAAGCAAAAAATTCCTTTTTTTAACAAAAAAAATATAAAAAGCTATTCTGCTCAAGTTCTTCTTAGCAGCTTTGTAGGTAGGTTATTTATATTTATTTGACATCAAATTTGTTAAAATCTATCGATTTTTTTAAAAAGTAATTCGTTGTTTAAGGCTCAAAAACAATACGCCATGACTATAAGCACCTTTACAAGGTGTAAATTTTCTCAAAATTGGAAAACATTAAAATTTTTAGTGTGTTACTTTATAAATAATATTCCATATGAGCCTTTCCACAGAAAAGTCTACCGTGACCAAAAAATTTAAAATTATTAAAAACTTATTGTTTTATAGTATGATAGTAAGAGAAAATTTTAAATTCTATTAATTTAAACCATTTATACATAAATTCATTAACCTCGATGATCAAATCGTTCGCACTGTTTCACAAGTGCAGTTTTCTTCTTCGTACATGTTTAGTAAATGTTTCGTAAACTTTTTTGTTTTAGTAAAAATGAAAGACATTGGCTAAAGATAATGAAAAAATGATGGAGGCAAGGAAAGGTAAATATATTAAATTTGTTTTTTAATTAAAAGTTTTTATAATTCCTTAACTACCTAATTATTACCCAATTACCCAACTAAACTACAATGCAAATTTAAGTAACGTAACGCCTAATAAAAAAAGCCTAATAAGAAAACCAGAGAAGATTTTTAAATTTGATTACTTGGAAAATAAACTTATTTTATTTTAAATTCTTCTACAAAAAGTGGCATGCAAAAAGTTTGGTCCAATCAAAATTTGGAAATACATCATAAAACCATACATCATAAAAGGACGATTTATGCATCAAAATGTTCCTTAAGCTACTGCCTACAAGACTGTATCCTTATAATAATTTTAAAAATTAGATTTCATGTTAATTTCATGTGCCCTTTTTTGTCAATTTTTATTTTTTTTATTTATTTTCTAAAATAAAAACTACATATCAGATAAGGACGATTCATGCATTAAAATGAGCACCAGGTCCTCGTCCTTAAGAAGGGATACTCCTTTGTCCAAATGCCGTTTGCTCTATCTCTTGTAGTTTAGGAGTTGTAGAACACTTTTTGGAGTGGAAGCTGGCCAAAAACATGTGCTTTTTCCGTCATAACTCCCAAACCATACATCCTACAAGGACGATTTATACACCAAATTGTTTCTAATACATATATACACAAGATTGCATATTCAGAAAAAAGTTTTCTGGAATTTGATTTTTTTTTCAAGAATCTTAGTTAAAATTTTTTACATGAATCATAGTTTTTGACGTGGTTTTTTGCGATTTTTTTGATTTTTTAGCCATAACTTCTAAACCATACATCATAAAAGGACGATTTATGCATCAAAATGTTCCTTAAGCTACAGTTCACAAGATTGTATCCTTAAAATAATTTTAAAAATTAGATTTCATGTTAATTTCATGTGCCCTTTTTTGTCAATTTTTATTTTTATTATTGATTTTCTAAAATAAAAACTACATATCAGATAAGGACGATTCATGCATTAAAATGAGCACCAGGTCCTCGTCCTTAAGAAGGGATACTCCTTTATCCAAATGCCGTTTGCTCTATCTCTTGTAGTTTAGGAGTTGTAGAACACTTTTTGGAGTGGTAGCTGGCCAAAAACATGTGCTTTTTCCGTCATAACTCCCAAACTGTACATCCTACAAGGACGATTTATACACCAAATTGTTTCTAATACATATATACACAAGACTGCATATTCAGAAAAAAGTTTTCTGGAATTTGATTTTTTTTTCAAGAATCTTAGTTAAAATTTTTTACATGAATCATAGTTTTTGACGTGGTTTTTTGCGATTTTTTTGATTTTTTAGCCATAACTTCTAAACCGTACATCATAAAAGGACGATTTATGCATCAAAATGTTCCTTAAGCTACTGTCCACAAGACTGTATCCTTAAAATAATTTTAAAAATTAGATTTCATGTTAATTTCATGTGCCCTTTTTTGTCAATTTTTATTTTTTTTATTTATTTTCTAAAATAAAAACTACATATCAGATAAGGACGATTCATGCATTAAAATGAGCACCAGGTCCTCGTCCTTAAGTAGGGTTACTTCTTTGTCCAAATGCCGTTTGCTCTATCTCTTGTAGTTTAGGAGTTGTAGAACACTTTTTGGAGTGGTAGCTGGCCAAAAACATGTGCTTTTTCCGTCATAACTCCCAAACCATACATCCTACAAGGACGATTTATACACCAAATTGTTTCTAATACATATATACACAAGACTGCATATTCAGAAAAAAGTTTTCTGGAATTTGATTTTTTTTCAAGAATCTTAGTTAAAATTTTTTACATGAATCATAGTTTTTGACGTGGTTTTTTGCGATTTTTTTGATTTTTTAGCCATAACTTCTAAACCGTACATCATAAAAGGACGATTTATGCATCAAAATGTTCCTTAAGGGGGTCCTCTGGTAATCCGAAAATTTTTTTCGATTTTTTTTTCATATTTCTATTGCTCAGATACTCAAAAACATTTTCCCAAAAGGATTTTTCAAAATTCGAAATAGTTTAGGAGATACAGGCATTTTTGTGTAGGTATGTTTTCGTCAAAATAACGCATCAGCAAAGTTGTTTATTTGCCTGCAGTCATTAGTCGAAAATTCTGTGGAGTTCTTCCAAAATATGTATTGATATTACAAAATATACACACACAGTATGTATACATGCAGTATGTATACATGCATGTTTTGATGTATACATGCATGTTTTGATTTTGCATGTTTTGATTTTGATGCACTGGAGGTGAAACGCAAAATTGTAACGAATCGTTCAACTCGCTTTTGTGGACCTTTGCGCCGAAACATATCCACTGTGGTGCTACCACAGTCGAAATCGCAAATTTTCTGGCAACCTGCATTTTCAACGAAGGCTTCACAAGTATTTTAAAAATAATGTCAACAATGGGTATTGTCATCGGCCCACAAGCCGAGATGTATGCTGAATCTCGCGACGGAAAACGACTTCAACGCTCAGAGCTAAAAACGTACGCATCATCGAAAGAGGGTCGCACAGCCCGCAGAGCCCAAAAAGCCATGGAAAACTCGTTTTATGAGATGGAGGAAGGCACACTTTAATGGGGCTGGAATTGCCGATTAATATTCGTAAGTATTGTATTAAAAAAATATGTGTTAATGTCATTTGTGTGCCTCAAAATTGAAGTCAAAACTTTAAACGCGTTTTTCTCGAAACCATGTTTTTCAAAACTTTGCGCACGATAACTCAAACAGTTTTTGACCGATTTTGATATATGAGGCATGAAACGACGCAGAATTTACGCCGCTATAGCCCCTACCTCAAACTTGCCGAAAAAAATAATGTTTACTATTTTTTTTCTACACTAGACTACAAAAAAAAAGGTCGAAATTCGATTTTTCATTTTCAAAGTGGCGGCTCCCCCCCTAAAAAAATTTCAATTTTTGTTTCCGAGGTAGGGGCTATAGGGACATTCATTCTAAGTAACTGAATATTTTTTTTTTTCAGACGATGTTTACTCTTGGAATCGTGCGCAATTTGGACCCACCTTTTTTCCGGAGAACCTCGTTACCAGGCCGAGAACTTTCTGAACGGTCCATAACTTCACTTTTTAAAAATTTTGTATTTTTTTCAATAAATTAAGCTACCCAAATCAAAAAACGGAACTAAAATATCTTTACTCGTTCTCTTTCCACAATATTTTGAAAAAAGGCTAAAATTTGGCATAGATTACCAGAGGACCCCCTTAAGCTACTGCCCACAAGACTGTATCATTAAAATAATTTTAAAGATTAGATGAGCAGCTTGTTCGGCGGTCAGACTTAGGGAAACTGGAGTATGGGAAAGCCTGGGTTCAGGACACGCATCTATACTCTACAAATTCAACTTCATTCCACCAAGGACTGATTATTGTAAACCACTGCTTTCCTTTGATGGAAACTACGGTACGCTTATTTCACCTAGAACATACTGGAATAAAGGTGCGCCGTGGAAACCGGGGTGTCTTTATTTCTATACAGATGGGTCAAAATTAAATGGCAAGGTCGGGTATGGGGTCTACTCAAAAGAATTAGGGGTATCCTTAGTTCGTAGGCTGCCGGATCACTGTAGTGTTTACCAAGCCGAAATGATGGCGATTAAAGAAGTTGCAACCTGGCTCTCAGAGAACGTCATCTCTAAACGAGAAATACATTTTTTCTCGGACAGCCAAGCAGCGATCAAATCGATTGAGCAGGTATCCATCAACTCTAAAGTAGCCAGAGAATGCCGTGCTGCATTAGGCGAAATGTCAAAGTTCTTTGACATCAGCTTAATCTGGGTACCTGTGCATAAGGGCATACGTGGAAATGAAAAAGCAGACGAGCTTGCTAGGAAAGGTACATCGGTGACTCTAATGGGTCAAAACTCGCCGAGCATCCCGATGGCAACTGTCAAAATGCTACTCAATGAGTACACCACATATAAAGCCAATTTAAGATGGGCTGAACTCTCAACATGCAGAACAACAAGGCTTATCTGGCCGACTCTAAACCCAAAGCGATCGAGAGTCCTTCTCTCGTTGGGAAGATCAGAGGTGGCTACGTTAGTGGCTGTTACCACAGGGCACTGCCTAATAGGCAGACATGCCTCCAGATTGGGAGTCATCACTAATGACTTCTGCAGAAGCTGCAGGGACGAGGAGGAGGAGAAAACTATCTCCCACCTTCTATGTTCCTGTCCCGCGCTTGCGAGAAGAAAGCATAAACATTTGGGGTCATTCTTCTTTTCGGAGCTTGACGACCTGTCGGGGACAAGCGTCAAACGTCTAACAAGCTTTATTAAGAGCTCAATGTGGTTACACACGGACTGAAGGCCAAGTGTGCAGCGGTATCACAACGGACCTCACTGGTCTAAGTGAGCTGTGGTACGTGCGTTTTGGTTTTAAGCACGTACAGCGGCTGCCGCCTCAACCTAACCTAACCTAACCTAGATTTCATGTTAATTTCATGTGCCCTTTTTTGTCAATTTTTATTTTTTTTATTTATTTTCTAAAATAAAAACTACATATCAGATAAGGACGATTCATGCATTAAAATGAGCACCAGGTCCTCGTCCTTAAGAAGTGATACTCCTTTGTCCAAATGCCGTTTGCTCTATCTCTTGTAGTTTAGGAGTTGTAGAACACTTTTTGGAGTGGTTGCTGGCCAAAAACATGTGCTTTTTCCGTCATAACTCCCAAACTGTACATCCTACAAGGACGATTTATACACCAAATTGTTTCTAATACATATATACACAAGATTGCATATTCAGAAAAAAGTTTTCTGGAATTTGATTTTTTTTCAAGAATCTTAGTTAACATTTTTTACATGAATCATAGTTTTTGACGTGGTTTTTTGCGATTTTTTTGATTTTTTAGCCATAACTTCTAAACCATACATCATAAAAGGACGATTTATGCATCAAAATGTTCCTTAAGCTACTGCCCACAAGACTGTATCCTTAAAATAATTTTAAAAATAAGATTTCATGTTAATTTCATGTGCCCTTTTTTGTCAATTTTTATTTTTTTTATTTATTTTCTAAAATAAAAACTACATATCAGATAAGGACGATTCATGCATTAAAATGAGCACCAGGTCCTCGTCCTTAAGTAGGGTTACTTTTTTGTCCAAATGCCGTTTGCTCTATCTCTTGTAGTTTAGGAGTTGTAGAACACTTTTTGGAGTGGTAGCTGGCCAAAAACATGTGCTTTTTCCGTCATAACTCCCAAACCATACATCCTACAAGGACGATTTATACACCAAATTGTTTCTAATACATATATACACAAGACTGCATATTCAGACAAAAGTTTTCTGGAATTTGATTTTTTTTCAAGAATCTAAGTTAAAATTTTTTACATGAATCATAGTTTTTGACGTGGTTTTTTGCGATTTTTTTTTTATTTTTTAGCCATAACTTCTAAACCATACATCATAAAAGGACGATTTATGCATCAAAATGTTCCTTAAGCTACAGTTCACAAGATTGTATCCTTAAAATAATTTTAAAAATTAGATTGCATGTTAATTTCATGTGCCCTTTTTTGTCAATTTATATTTTTTTTATTTATTTTCTAAAATAAAAACTACATATCAGATAAGGACGATTCATGCATTAAAATGAGCACCAGGTCCTCGTCCTTAAGAAGGCATACTCCTTTGTCCAAATGCCGTTTGCTCTATCTCTTGTAGTTTAGGAGTTGTAGAACACTTTTTGGAGTGGAAGCTGGCCAAAAACATGTGCTTTTTCCGTCATAACTCCCAAACCATTCATCCTACAATGACGATTTAAACACCAAATTGTTTCTAATACATATATACACAAGACTGCATATTCAGAAAAAAGTTTTCTGGAATTTGATTCTTTTTCAAGAATCTTAGTTAAAATTTTTTACATGAATCATAGTTTTTGACGTGGTTTTTTGCGATTTTTTTGATTTTTTAGCCATAACTTCTAAACCATACATCATAAAAGGACGATTTATGCATCAAAATGTTCCTTAAGCTACTGTTCACAAGACTGTGTCCTTAAAATAATTTTAAAAATTAGATTTCATGTTAAGTTCATGTGCCCTTTTTTGTCAATTTTTATTTTTTTTATTTATTTTCTAAAATAAAAACTACATATCAGATAAGGACGATTCATGCATTAAAATGAGCACCAGGTCCTCGTCCTTAAGTAGCGTTACTTCTTTGTCCAAATGCCGTTTGCTCTATCTCTTGTAGTTTAGGAGTTGTAGAACACTTTTTGGAGTGGTAGCTGGCCAAAAACATGTGCTTTTTCCGTCATAACTCCCAAACTGTACATCCTACAAGGACGATTTATACACCAAATTGTTTCTAATACATATATACACAAGACTGCATATTCAGAAAAAAGTTTTCATGAATTTAATTTTTTTTCAAGAATCTTAGTTAAAATTTTTTACATGAATCATAGTTTTTGACGTGGTTTTTTGCGATTTTTTTGATTTTTTAGCCATAACTTCTAAACCATACATCATAAAAGGACGATTTATGCATCAAAATGTTCCTTAAGCTACTGCCCACAAGAATGTATCCTTAAAATAATTTTAAAAATTAGATTTC
This sequence comes from Dichetophora obliterata, assembly GCA_963920525.1. Taxonomy (NCBI): domain Eukaryota; kingdom Metazoa; phylum Arthropoda; class Insecta; order Diptera; family Sciomyzidae; genus Dichetophora; species Dichetophora obliterata. Next base: position 28,817,738 of record OY986437.1, read on the forward strand.
ATGTTAATTTCATGTGCCCTTTTTTGTCAATTTTTATTTTTTTTATTTATTTTCTAAAATAAAAACTACATATCAGATAAGGACGATTCATGCATTAAAATGAGCACCAGGTCCTCGTCCTTAAGTAGGGTTACTTCTTTGTCCAAATGCCGTTTGCTCTATCTCTTGTAGTTTAGGAGTTGTAGAACACTTTTTGGAGTGGTAGCTGGCCAAAAACATGTGCTTTTTCCGTCATAACTCCCAAACTGTACATCCTACAAGGACGATTTATACACCAAATTGTTTCTAATACATATATACACAAGACTGCATATTCAGAAAAAAGTTTTCTGGAATTTGATTTTTTTTCAAGAATCTTAGTTAAAATTTTTTACATGAATCATAGTTTTTGACGTGGTTTTTTGCGATTTTTTTGATTTTTTAGCCATAACTTCTAAACCTTACATCATAAAAGGACTATTTATGCATCAAAATGTTCCTTAAGCTACTGCCCACAAGATTGTATCCTTAAAATAATTTTAAAAATTAGATTTCATGTTAAGTTCATGTGCCCTTTTTTGTCAATTTTTATTTTTTTTATTTATTTTCTAAAATAAAAACTACATATCAGATAAGGACGATTCATGCATTAAAATGAGCACCAGGTCCTCGTCCTTAAGTAGGGTTACTTCTTTGTCCAAATGCCGTTTGCTCTATCTCTTGTAGTTTAGGAGTTGTAGAACACTTTTTGGAGTGGTAGCTGGCCAAAAACATGTGCTTTTTCCGTCATAACTCCCAAACTGTACATCCTACAAGGACGATTTATACACCAAATTGTTTCTAATACATATATACACAAGACTGCATATTCAGAAAAAAGTTTTCTGGAATTTGATTTTTTTCAAGAATCTTAGTTAAAATTTTTTACATGAATCATAGTTTTTGACGTGGTTTTTTGCGATTTTTTTGATTTTTTAGCCATAACTTCTAAACCATACATCATAAAAGGACGATTTATGCATCAAAATGTTCCTTATGCTACTGTTCACAAGACTGTATCCTTAAAATAATTTTAAAAATTAGATTTCATGTTAAGTTCATGTGCCCTTTTTTGTCAATTTTTATTTTTTTTATTTATTTTCTAAAATAAAAACTACATATCAGATAAGGACGATTCATGCATTAAAATGAGCACCAGGTCCTCGTCCTTAAGAAGGCATACTCCTTTGTCCAAATGCCGTTTGCTCTATCTCTTGTAGTTTTGGAGTTGTAGAATACTTTTTGGAGTGGAAGCTGGCCAAAAACATGTGCTTTTTCCGTCATAACTCCCAAACCATTCATCCTACAATGACGATTTATACACCAAATTGTTTCTAATACATATATACACAAGACTGCATATTCAGAAAAAAGTTTTCTGGAATTTGATTTTTTTTCAAGAATCTTAGTTAAAATTTTTTACATGAATCATAGTTTTTGACGTGGTTTTTTGCGATTTTTTTGATTTTTTAGCCATAACTTCTAAACCATACATCATAAAAGGACGATTTATGCATCAAAATGTTCCTTAAGCTACTGTCCACAAGACTGTATCATTAAAATAATTTTAAAAATTAGATTTCATGTTAATTTCATGTGCCCTTTTTTGTCAATTTTTATTTTTTTTATTTATTTTCTAAAATAAAAACTACATATCAGATAAGGACGATTCATGCATTAAAATGAGCACCAGGTCCTCGTCCTTAAGAAGGGTTACTTCTTTGTCCAAATGCCGTTTGCTCTATCTCTTGTAGTTTAGGAGTTGTAGAACACTTTTTGGAGTGGTAGCTGGCCAAAAACATGTGCTTTTTCCGTCATAACTCCCAAACTGTACATCCTACAAGGACGATTTATACACCAAATTGTTTCTAATACATATATACACAAGACTGCATATTCAGAAAAAAGTTTTCTGGAATTTGATTTTTTTTCAAGAATCTTAGTTAAAATTTTTTACATGAATCATAGTTTTTGACGTGGTTTTTTGCGATTTTTTTGATTTTTTAGCCATAACTTCTAAACCATACATCATAAAAGGACTATTTATGCATCAAAATGTTCCTTAAGCTACTGCCCACAAGATTGTATCCTTAAAATAATTTTAAAAATTAGATTTCATGTTAAGTTCATGTGCCCTTTTTTGTCAATTTTTATTTTTTTTATTTATTTTCTAAAATAAAAACTACATATCAGATAAGGACGATTCATGCATTAAAATGAGCACCAGGTCCTCGTCCTTAAGTAGGGTTACTTCTTTGTCCAAATGCCGTTTGCTCTATCTCTTGTAGTTTAGGAGTTGTAGAACACTTTTTGGAGTGGTAGCTGGCCAAAAACATGTGCTTTTTCCGTCATAACTCCCAAACTGTACATCCTACAAGGACGATTTATACACCAAATTGTTTCTAATACATATATACACAAGACTGCATATTCAGAAAAAAGTTTTCTGGAATTTGATTTTTTTCAAGAATCTTAGTTAAAATTTTTTACATGAATCATAGTTTTTGACGTGGTTTTTTGCGATTTTTTTGATTTTTTAGCCATAACTTCTAAACCATACATCATAAAAGGACGATTTATGCATCAAAATGTTCCTTATGCTACTGTTCACAAGACTGTATCCTTAAAATAATTTTAAAAATTAGATTTCATGTTAAGTTCATGTGCCCTTTTTTGTCAATTTTTATTTTTTTTATTTATTTTCTAAAATAAAAACTACATATCAGATAAGGACGATTCATGCATTAAAATGAGCACCAGGTCCTCGTCCTTAAGAAGGCATACTCCTTTGTCCAAATGCCGTTTGCTCTATCTCTTGTAGTTTTGGAGTTGTAGAATACTTTTTGGAGTGGAAGCTGGCCAAAAACATGTGCTTTTTCCGTCATAACTCCCAAACCATTCATCCTACAATGACGATTTATACACCAAATTGTTTCTAATACATATATACACAAGACTGCATATTCAGAAAAAAGTTTTCTGGAATTTGATTTTTTTTCAAGAATCTTAGTTAAAATTTTTTACATGAATCATAGTTTTTGACGTGGTTTTTTGCGATTTTTTTGATTTTTTAGCCATAACTTCTAAACCATACATCATAAAAGGACGATTTATGCATCAAAATGTTCCTTAAGCTACTGTCCACAAGACTGTATCATTCAAATAATTTTAAAAATTAGATTTCATGTTAATTTCATGTGCCCTTTTTTGTCAATTTTTATTTTTTTTATTTATTTTCTAAAATAAAAACTACATATCAGATAAGGACGATTCATGCATTAAAATGAGCACCAGGTCCTCGTCCTTAAGAAGGGTTACTTCTTTGTCCAAATGCCGTTTGCTCTATCTCTTGTAGTTTAGGAGTTGTAGAACACTTTTTGGAGTGGTAGCTGGCCAAAAACATGTGCTTTTTCCGTCATAACTCCCAAACCATACATCCTACAAGGACGATTTATACACCAAATTGTTTCTAATACATATATACACAAGACTGCATATTCAGAAAAAAGTTTTCTGGAATTTGATTTTTTTTTTCAAGAATCTTAGTTAAAATTTTTTACATGAATCATAGTTTTTGACGTGGTTTTTTGCGATTTTTTTGATTTTTTAGCCATAACTTCTAAACCATACATCATAAAAGGACGATTTATGCATCAAAATGTTCCTTAAGCTACAGTTCACAAGATTGTATCCTTAAAATAATTTTAAAAATTAGATTTCATGTTAAGTTCATGTGCCCTTTTTTGTCAATTTTTATTTTTTTTATTTATTTTCTAAAATAAAAACTACATATCAGATAAGGACGATTCATGCATTAAAATGAGCACCAGGTCCTCGTCCTTAAGAAGGGTTACTTCTTTGTCCAAATGCCGTTTGCTCTATCTCTTGTAGTTTAGGAGTTGTTGAACACTTTTTGGAGTGGTAGCTGGCCAAAAACATGTGCTTTTTCCGTCATAACTCCCAAACTGTACATCCTACAAGGACGATTTATACACCAAATTGTTTCTAATACATATATACACAAGACTGCATATTCAGAAAAAAGTTTTCTGGAATTTGATTTTTTTTCAAAAATCTTAGTTAAAATTTTTTACATGAATCATAGTTTTTGACGTGGTTTTTTGCGATTTTTTTGATTTTTTAGCCATAACTTCTAAACCATACATCATAAAAGGACGATTTATGCATCAAAATGTTCCTTAAGCTACAGTTCACAAGACTGTATCCTTAAAATAATTTTAAAAATTAGATTTCATGTTAAGTTCATGTGCCCTTTTTTGTCAATTTTTATTTTTTTTATTTATTTTCTAAAATAAAAACTACATATCAGATAAGGACGATTCATGCATTAAAATGAGCACCAGGTCCTCGTCCTTAAGTAGGGTTACTTCTTTGTCCAAATGCCGTTTGCTCTATCTCTTGTAGTTTAGGAGTTGTAGAACACTTTTTGGAGTGGTAGCTGGCCAAAAACATGTGCTTTTTCCGTCATAACTCCCAAACTGTACATCCTACAAGGACGATTTATACACCAAATTGTTTCTAATACATATATACACAAGACTGCATATTCAGAAAAAAGTTTTCTGGAATTTGATTTTTTTTTTCAAGAATCTTAGTTAAAATTTTTTACATGAATCATAGTTTTTGACGTGGTTTTTTGCGATTTTTTTGATTTTTTAGCCATAACTTCTAAACCATACATCATAAAAGGACGATTTATGCATCAAAATGTTCCTTAAGCTACAGTTCACAAGACTGTATCCTTAAAATAATTTTAAAAATTAGATTTCATGTTAAGTTCATGTGCCCTTTTTTGTCAATTTTTATTTTTTTTATTTATTTTCTAAAATAAAAACTACATATCAGATAAGGACGATTCATGCATTAAAATGAGCACCAGGTCCTCGTCCTTAAGTAGGGTTACTTCTTTGTCCAAATGCCGTTTGCTCTATCTCTTGTAGTTTAGGAGTTGTAGAACACTTTTTGGAGTGGTAGCTGGCCAAAAACATGTGCTTTTTCCGTCATAACTCCCAAACTGTACATCCTACAAGGACGATTTATACACCAAATTGTTTCTAATACATATATACACAAGACTGCATATTCAGAAAAAAGTTTTCTGGAATTTGATTTTTTTTTTCAAGAATCTTAGTTAAAATTTTTTACATGAATCATAGTTTTTGACGTGGTTTTTTGCGATTTTTTTGATTTTTTAGCCATAACTTCTAAACCATACATCATAAAAGGACGATTTATGCATCAAAATGTTCCTTAAGCTACTGCCCACAAGATTGTATCCTTAAAATAATTTTAAAAATTAGATTTCATGTTAAGTTCATGTGCCCTTTTTTGTCAATTTTTATTTTTTTTATTTATTTTCTAAAATAAAAACTACATATCAGATAAGGACGATTCATGCATTAAAATGAGCACCAGGTCCTCGTCCTTAAGTAGGGTTACTTCTTTGTCCAAATGCCGTTTGCTCTATCTCTTGTAGTTTAGGAGTTGTAGAACACTTTTTGGAGTGGTAGCTGGCCAAAAACATGTGCTTTTTCCGTCATAACTCCCAAACCATACATCCTACAAGGACGATTTATACACCAAATTGTTTCTAATACATATATACACAAGACTGCATATTCAGAAAAAAGTTTTCTGGAATTTGATTTTTTTTCAAGAATCTTAGTTAAAATTTTTTACATGAATCATAGTTTTTGACGTGGTTTTTTGCGATTTTTTTGATTTTTTAGCCATAACTTCTAAACCATACATCATAAAAGGACGATTTATGCATCAAAATGTTCCTTATGCTACTGTTCACAAGACTGTATCCTTAAAATAATTTTAAAAATTAGATTTCATGTTAAGTTTATGTGCCCTTTTTTGTCAATTTTTATTTTTTTATTTATTTTCTAAAATAAAAACTACATATCAGATAAGGACGATTCATGCATTAAAATGAGCACCAGGTCCTCATCCTTAAGTAGGGTTACTTCTTTGTCCAAATGCCGTTTGCTCTATCTCTTGTAGTTTAGGAGTTGTAGAACACTTTTTGGAGTGGTAGCTGGCCAAAAACATGTGCTTTTTCCGTCATAACTCCCAAACTGTACATCCTACAAGGACGATTTATACACCAAATTGTTTCTAATACATATATACACAAGACTGCATATTCAGAAAAAAGTTTTCTGGAATTTGATTTTTTTTCAAGAATCTTAGTTAAAATTTTTTACATGAATCATAGTTTTTGACGTAGTTTTTTGCGATTTTTTTGATTTTTTAGCCATAACTTCTAAACCATACATCATAAAAGGACGATTTATGCATCAAAATGTTCCTTAAGCTACTGCCCACAAGACTGTATCATTAAAATAAGTTTAAAAATTAGATTTCATGTTAAGTTTATGTGCCCTTTTTTGTCAATTTTTATTTTTTTATTTATTTTCTAAAATAAAAACTACATATCAGATAAGGACGATTCATGCATTAAAATGAGCACCAGGTCCTCATCCTTAAGTAGGGTTACTTCTTTGTCCAAATGCCGTTTGCTCTATCTCTTGTAGTTTAGGAGTTGTAGAACACTTTTTGGAGTGGTAGCTGGCCAAAAACATGTGCTTTTTCCGTCATAACTCCCAAACTGTACATCCTACAAGGACGATTTATACACCAAATTGTTTCTAATACATATATACACAAGACTGCATATTCAGAAAAAAGTTTTCTGGAATTTGATTTTTTTCAAGAATCTTAGTTAAAATTTTTTATATGAATCATAGTTTTTGACGTGGTTTTTTGCGATTTTTTTGATTTTTTAGCCATAACTTCTAAACCATACATCATAAAAGGACGATTTATGCATCAAAATGTTCCTTAAGCTACTGTTCACAAGATTGTATCCTTAAAATAATTTTAAAAATTAGATTTCATGTTAATTTCATGTGCCCTTTTTTGTCAATTTTTATTTTTTTTATTTATTTTCTAAAATAAAAACTACATATCAGATAAGGACGATTCATGCATTAAAATGAGCACCAGGTCCTCGTCCTTAAGAAGGGTTACTTCTTTGTCCAAATGCCGTTTGCTCTATCTCTTGTAGTTTAGGAGTTGTTGAACACTTTTTGGAGTGGTAGCTGGCCAAAAACATGTGCTTTTTCCGTCATAACTCCCAAACTGTACATCCTACAAGGACGATTTATACACCAAATTGTTTCTAATACATATATACACAAGACTGCATATTCAGAAAAAAGTTTTCTGGAATTTGATTTTTTTTCAAGAATCTTAGTTAAAATTTTTTACATGAATCATAGTTTTTGACGTGGTTTTTTGCGATTTTTTTGATTTTTTAGCCATAACTTCTAAACCATACATCATAAAAGGACGATTTATGCATCAAAATGTTCCTTAAGCTACTGCCCACAAGATTGTATCCTTAAAATAATTTTAAAAATTAGATTTCATGTTAAGTTCATGTGCCCTTTTTTGTCAATTTTTATTTTTTTTATTTATTTTCTAAAATAAAAACTACATATCAGATAAGGACGATTCATGCATTAAAATGAGCACCAGGTCCTCGTCCTTAAGTAGGGTTACTTCTTTGTCCAAATGCCGTTTGCTCTATCTCTTGTAGTTTAGGAGTTGTAGAACACTTTTTGGAGTGGTAGCTGGCCAAAAACATGTGCTTTTTCCGTCATAACTCCCAAACCATACATCCTACAAGGACGATTTATACACCAAATTGTTTCTAATACATATATACACAAGACTGCATATTCAGAAAAAAGTTTTCTGGAATTTGATTTTTTTTCAAGAATCTTAGTTAAAATTTTTTACATGAATCATAGTTTTTGACGTGGTTTTTTGCGATTTTTTTGATTTTTTAGCCATAACTTCTAAACCATACATCATAAAAGGACGATTTATGCATCAAAATGTTCCTGAAGCTACTGCCCACAAGATTGTATCCTTAAAATAATTTTAAAAATTAGATTTCATGTTAAGTTCATGTGCCCTTTTTTGTCAATTTTTATTTTTTTTATTTATTTTCTAAAATAAAAACTACATATCAGATAAGGACGATTCATGCATTAAAATGAGCACCAGGTCCTCGTCCTTAAGTAGGGTTACTTCTTTGTCCAAATGCCGTTTGCTCTATCTCTTGTAGTTTAGGAGTTGTAGAACACTTTTTGGAGTGGTAGCTGGCCAAAAACATGTGCTTTTTCCGTCATAACTCCCAAACTGTACATCCTACAAGGACGATTTATACACCAAATTGTTTCTAATACATATATACACAAGACTGCATATTCAGAAAAAAGTTTTCTGGAATTTGATTTTTTTCAAGAATCTTAGTTAAAATTTTTTACATGAATCATAGTTTTTGACGTGGTTTTTTGCGATTTTTTTGATTTTTTAGCCATAACTTTTAAACCATACATCATAAAAGGACGATTTATACGTCAAAATGTTCCTTAAGCTACTGCCCACAAGACTGTATCCTTAAAATAATTTTAAAAATTAGATTTCATGTTAATTTCATGTGCCCTTTTTTGTCAATTTTTATTTTTTTTATTTATTTTCTAAAATAAAAACTACATATCAGATAAGGACGATTCATGCATTAAAATGAGCACCAGGTCCTCGTCCTTAAGAAGGGTTACTTCTTTGTCCAAATGCCGTTTGCTCTATCTCTTGTAGTTTAGGAGTTGTTGAACACTTTTTGGAGTGGTAGCTGGCCAAAAACATGTGCTTTTTCCGTCATAACTCCCAAACTGTACATCCTACAAGGACGATTTATACACCAAATTGTTTCTAATACATATATACACAAGACTGCATATTCAGAAAAAAGTTTTCTGGAATTTGATTTTTTTTCAAAAATCTTAGTTAAAATTTTTTACATGAATCATAGTTTTTGACGTGGTTTTTTGCGATTTTTTTGATTTTTTAGCCATAACTTCTAAACCATACATCATAAAAGGACGATTTATGCATCAAAATGTTCCTTAAGCTACTGTTCACAAGACTGTATCCTTAAAATAATTTTAAAAATTAGATTTCATGTTAAGTTCATGTGCCCTTTTTTGTCAATTTTTATTTTTTTTATTTATTTTCTAAAATAAAAACTACATATCAGATAAGGACGATTCATGCATTAATATGAGCACCAGGTCCTCGTCCTTAAGAAGGCATACTCCTTTGTCCAAATGCCGTTTGCTCTATCTCTTGTAGTTTTGGAGTTGTAGAATACTTTTTGGAGTGGAAGCTGGCCAAAAACATGTGCTTTTTCCGTCATAACTCCCAAACCATACATCCTACAAGGACGATTTATACACCAAATTGTTTCTAATACATATATACACAAGACTGCATATTCAGAAAAAAGTTTTCTGGAATTTGATTTTTTTTCAAAAATCTTAGTTAAAATTTTTTACATGAATCATAGTTTTTGACGTGGTTTTTTGCGATTTTTTTGATTTTTTAGCCATAACTTCTAAACCATACATCATAAAAGGACGATTTATGCATCAAAATGTTCCTTAAGCTACAGTTCACAAGATTGTATCCTTAAAATAATTTTAAAAATTAGATTTCATGTTAAGTTCATGTGCCCTTTTTTGTCAATTTTTATTTTTTTTATTTATTTTCTAAAATAAAAACTACATATCAGATAAGGACGATTCATGCATTAAAATGAGCACCAGGTCCTCATCCTTAAGTAGGGTTACTTCTTTGTCCAAATGCCGTTTGCTCTATCTCTTGTAGTTTAGGAGTTGTAGAACACTTTTTGGAGTGGTAGCTGGCCAAAAACATGTGCTTTTTCCGTCATAACTCCCAAACTGTACATCCTACAAGGACGATTTATACACCAAATTGTTTCTAATACATATATACACAAGACTGCATATTCAGAAAAAAGTTTTCTGGAATTTGATTTTTTTTCAAGAATCTTAGTTAAAATTTTTTACATGAATCATAGTTTTTGACGTAGTTTTTTGCGATTTTTTTGATTTTTTAGCCATAACTTCTAAACCATACATCATAAAAGGACGATTTATGCATCAAAATGTTCCTTAAGCTACTGCCCACAAGACTGTATCATTAAAATAAGTTTAAAAATTAGATTTCATGTTAAGTTTATGTGCCCTTTTTTGTCAATTTTTATTTTTTTATTTATTTTCTAAAATAAAAACTACATATCAGATAAGGACGATTCATGCATTAAAATGAGCACCAGGTCCTCATCCTTAAGTAGGGTTACTTCTTTGTCCAAATGCCGTTTGCTCTATCTCTTGTAGTTTAGGAGTTGTAGAACACTTTTTGGAGTGGTAGCTGGCCAAAAACATGTGCTTTTTCCGTCATAACTCCCAAACTGTACATCCTACAAGGACGATTTATACACCAAATTGTTTCTAATACATATATACACAAGACTGCATATTCAGAAAAAAGTTTTCTGGAATTTGATTTTTTTCAAGAATCTTAGTTAAAATTTTTTATATGAATCATAGTTTTTGACGTGGTTTTTTGCGATTTTTTTGATTTTTTAGCCATAACTTCTAAACCATACATCATAAAAGGACGATTTATGCATCAAAATGTTCCTTAAGCTACTGTTCACAAGATTGTATCCTTAAAATAATTTTAAAAATTAGATTTCATGTTAATTTCATGTGCCCTTTTTTGTCAATTTTTATTTTTTTTATTTATTTTCTAAAATAAAAACTACATATCAGATAAGGACGATTCATGCATTAAAATGAGCACCAGGTCCTCGTCCTTAAGAAGGGTTACTTCTTTGTCCAAATGCCGTTTGCTCTATCTCTTGTAGTTTAGGAGTTGTTGAACACTTTTTGGAGTGGTAGCTGGCCAAAAACATGTGCTTTTTCCGTCATAACTCCCAAACTGTACATCCTACAAGGACGATTTATACACCAAATTGTTTCTAATACATATATACACAAGACTGCATATTCAGAAAAAAGTTTTCTGGAATTTGATTTTTTTTCAAGAATCTTAGTTAAAATTTTTTACATGAATCATAGTTTTTGACGTGGTTTTTTGCGATTTTTTTGATTTTTTAGCCATAACTTCTAAACCATACATCATAAAAGGACGATTTATGCATCAAAATGTTCCTTAAGCTACTGCCCACAAGATTGTATCCTTAAAATAATTTTAAAAATTAGATTTCATGTTAAGTTCATGTGCCCTTTTTTGTCAATTTTTATTTTTTTTATTTATTTTCTAAAATAAAAACTACATATCAGATAAGGACGATTCATGCATTAAAATGAGCACCAGGTCCTCGTCCTTAAGTAGGGTTACTTCTTTGTCCAAATGCCGTTTGCTCTATCTCTTGTAGTTTAGGAGTTGTAGAACACTTTTTGGAGTGGTAGCTGGCCAAAAACATGTGCTTTTTCCGTCATAACTCCCAAACCATACATCCTACAAGGACGATTTATACACCAAATTGTTTCTAATACATATATACACAAGACTGCATATTCAGAAAAAAGTTTTCTGGAATTTGATTTTTTTTCAAGAATCTTAGTTAAAATTTTTTACATGAATCATAGTTTTTGACGTGGTTTTTTGCGATTTTTTTGATTTTTTAGCCATAACTTCTAAACCATACATCATAAAAGGACGATTTATGCATCAAAATGTTCCTGAAGCTACTGCCCACAAGATTGTATCCTTAAAATAATTTTAAAAATTAGATTTCATGTTAAGTTCATGTGCCCTTTTTTGTCAATTTTTATTTTTTTTATTTATTTTCTAAAATAAAAACTACATATCAGATAAGGACGATTCATGCATTAAAATGAGCACCAGGTCCTCGTCCTTAAGTAGGGTTACTTCTTTGTCCAAATGCCGTTTGCTCTATCTCTTGTAGTTTAGGAGTTGTAGAACACTTTTTGGAGTGGTAGCTGGCCAAAAACATGTGCTTTTTCCGTCATAACTCCCAAACTGTACATCCTACAAGGACGATTTATACACCAAATTGTTTCTAATACATATATACACAAGACTGCATATTCAGAAAAAAGTTTTCTGGAATTTGATTTTTTTCAAGAATCTTAGTTAAAATTTTTTACATGAATCATAGTTTTTGACGTGGTTTTTTGCGATTTTTTTGATTTTTTAGCCATAACTTTTAAACCATACATCATAAAAGGACGATTTATACGTCAAAATGTTCCTTAAGCTACTGCCCACAAGACTGTATCCTTAAAATAATTTTAAAAATTAGATTTCATGTTAATTTCATGTGCCCTTTTTTGTCAATTTTTATTTTTTTTATTTATTTTCTAAAATAAAAACTACATATCAGATAAGGACGATTCATGCATTAAAATGAGCACCAGGTCCTCGTCCTTAAGAAGGGTTACTTCTTTGTCCAAATGCCGTTTGCTCTATCTCTTGTAGTTTAGGAGTTGTTGAACACTTTTTGGAGTGGTAGCTGGCCAAAAACATGTGCTTTTTCCGTCATAACTCCCAAACTGTACATCCTACAAGGACGATTTATACACCAAATTGTTTCTAATACATATATACACAAGACTGCATATTCAGAAAAAAGTTTTCTGGAATTTGATTTTTTTTCAAAAATCTTAGTTAAAATTTTTTACATGAATCATAGTTTTTGACGTGGTTTTTTGCGATTTTTTTGATTTTTTAGCCATAACTTCTAAACCATACATCATAAAAGGACGATTTATGCATCAAAATGTTCCTTAAGCTACTGTTCACAAGACTGTATCCTTAAAATAATTTTAAAAATTAGATTTCATGTTAAGTTCATGTGCCCTTTTTTGTCAATTTTTATTTTTTTTATTTATTTTCTAAAATAAAAACTACATATCAGATAAGGACGATTCATGCATTAATATGAGCACCAGGTCCTCGTCCTTAAGAAGGCATACTCCTTTGTCCAAATGCCGTTTGCTCTATCTCTTGTAGTTTTGGAGTTGTAGAATACTTTTTGGAGTGGAAGCTGGCCAAAAACATGTGCTTTTTCCGTCATAACTCCCAAACCATACATCCTACAAGGACGATTTATACACCAAATTGTTTCTAATACATATATACACAAGACTGCATATTCAGAAAAAAGTTTTCTGGAATTTGATTTTTTTTCAAAAATCTTAGTTAAAATTTTTTACATGAATCATAGTTTTTGACGTGGTTTTTTGCGATTTTTTTGATTTTTTAGCCATAACTTCTAAACCATACATCATAAAAGGACGATTTATGCATCAAAATGTTCCTTAAGCTACAGTTCACAAGATTGTATCCTTAAAATAATTTTAAAAATTAGATTTCATGTTAAGTTCATGTGCCCTTTTTTGTCAATTTTTATTTTTTTTATTTATTTTCTAAAATAAAAACTACATATCAGATAAGGACGATTCATGCATTAAAATGAGCACCAGGTCCTCATCCTTAAGTAGGGTTACTTCTTTGTCCAAATGCCGTTTGCTCTATCTCTTGTAGTTTAGGAGTTGTAGAACACTTTTTGGAGTGGTAGCTGGCCAAAAACATGTGCTTTTTCCGTCATAACTCCCAAACTGTACATCCTACAAGGACGATTTATACACCAAATTGTTTCTAATACATATATACACAAGACTGCATATTCAGAAAAAAGTTTTCTGGAATTTGATTTTTTTCAAGAATCTTAGTTAAAATTTTTTATATGAATCATAGTTTTTGACGTGGTTTTTTGCGATTTTTTTGATTTTTTCGCCATAACTTCTAAACCATACATCATAAAAGGACGATTTATGCATCAAAATGTTCCTTAAGCTACTGTTCACAAGACTGTATCCTTAAAATAATTTTAAAAATTAGATTTCATGTTAAGTTCATGTGCCCTTTTTTGTCAATTTTTATTTTTTTTATTTATTTTCTAAAATAAAAACTACATATCAGATAAGGACGATTCATGCATTAATATGAGCACCAGGTCCTCGTCCTTAAGAAGGCATACTCCTTTGTCCAAATGCCGTTTGCTCTATCTCTTGTAGTTTTGGAGTTGTAGAATACTTTTTGGAGTGGAAGCTGGCCAAAAACATGTGCTTTTTCCGTCATAACTCCCAAACCATTCATCCTACAATGACGATTTATACACCAAATTGTTTCTAATACATATATACACAAGACTGCATATTCAGAAAAAAGTTTTCTGGAATTTGATTTTTTTTCAAGAATCTTAGTTAAAATTTTTTACATGAATCATAGTTTTTGACGTGGTTTTTTGCGATTTTTTTGATTTTTTAGCCATAACTTCTAAACCATACATCATAAAAGGACGATTTATGCATCAAAATGTTCCTTAAGCTACTGCCCACAAGACTGTATCATTAAAGTAAGTTTAAAAATTAGATTTCATGTTAATTTCATGTGCCCTTTTTTGTCAATTTTTATTTTTTTTATTTATTTTCTAAAATAAAAACTACATATCAGATAAGGACGATTCATGCATTAAAATGAGCACCAGGTCCTCGTCCTTAAGTAGCGTTACTTCTTTGTCCAAATGCCGTTTGCTCTATCTCTTGTAGTTTAGGAGTTGTAGAACACTTTTTGGAGTGGTAGCTGGCCAAAAACATGTGCTTTTTCCGTCATAACTCCCAAACTGTACATCCTACAAGGACGATTTATACACCAAATTGTTTCTAATACATATATACACAAGACTGCATATTCAGAAAAAAGTTTTCTGGAATTTGATTTTTTTTTTTCAAGAATCTTAGTTAAAATTTTTTACATGAATCATAGTTTTTGACGTGGTTTTTTGCGATTTTTTTGATTTTTTAGCCATTACTTCTAAACCATACATCATAAAAGGACGATTTATGCATCAAAATGTTCCTTAAGCTACAGTTCACAAGATTGTATCCTTAAAATAATTTTAAAAATTAGATTTCATGTTAAGTTCATGTGCCCTTTTTTGTCAATTTTTATTTTTTTTATTTATTTTCTAAAATAAAAACTACATATCAGATAAGGACGATTCATGCATTAAAATGAGCACCAGGTCCTCGTCCTTAAGTAGGGTTACTTCTTTGTCCAAATGCCGTTTGCTCTATCTCTTGTAGTTTAGGAGTTGTAGAACACTTTTTGGAGTGGTAGCTGGCCAAAAACATGTGCTTTTTCCGTCATAACTCCCAAACTGTACATCCTACAAGGACGATTTATACACCAAATTGTTTCTAATACATATATACACAAGACTGCATATTCAGAAAAAAGTTTTCTGGAATTTGATTTTTTTTCAAGAATCTTAGTTAAAATTTTTTACATGAATCATAGTTTTTGACGTGGTTTTTTGCGATTTTTTTGATTTTTTAGCCATAACTTTTAAACCATACATCATAAAAGGACGATTTATACGTCAAAATGTTCCTTAAGCTACTGCCCACAAGACTGTATCCTTAAAATAATTTTAAAAATTAGATTTCATGTTAATTTCATGTGCCCTTTTTTGTCAATTTTTATTTTTTTTATTTATTTTCTAAAATAAAAACTACATATCAGATAAGGACGATTCATGCATTAAAATGAGCACCAGGTCCTCGTCCTTAAGTAGGGTTACTTCTTTGTCCAAATGCCGTTTGCTCTATCTCTTGTAGTTTAGGAGTTGTAGAACACTTTTTGGAGTGGTAGCTGGCCAAAAACATGTGCTTTTTCCGTCATAACTCCCAAACTGTACATCCTACAAGGACGATTTATACACCAAATTGTTTCTAATACATATATACACAAGACTGCATATTCAGAAAAAAGTTTTCTGGAATTTGATTTTTTTTTTTCAAGAATCTTAGTTAAAATTTTTTACATGAATCATAGTTTTTGACGTGGTTTTTTGCGATTTTTTTGATTTTTTAGCCATTACTTCTAAACCATACATCATAAAAGGACGATTTATGCATCAAAATGTTCCTTAAGCTACAGTTCACAAGATTGTATCCTTAAAATAATTTTAAAAATTAGATTTCATGTTAAGTTCATGTGCCCTTTTTTGTCAATTTTTATTTTTTTTATTTATTTTCTAAAATAAAAACTACATATCAGATAAGGACGATTCATGCATTAAAATGAGCACCAGGTCCTCGTCCTTAAGTAGGGTTACTTCTTTGTCCAAATGCCGTTTGCTCTATCTCTTGTAGTTTAGGAGTTGTAGAACACTTTTTGGAGTGGTAGCTGGCCAAAAACATGTGCTTTTTCCGTCATAACTCCCAAACTGTACATCCTACAAGGACGATTTATACACCAAATTGTTTCTAATACATATATACACAAGACTGCATATTCAGAAAAAAGTTTTCTGGAATTTGATTTTTTTTCAAGAATCTTAGTTAAAATTTTTTACATGAATCATAGTTTTTGACGTGGTTTTTTGCGATTTTTTTGATTTTTTAGCCATAACTTTTAAACCATACATCATAAAAGGACGATTTATACGTCAAAATGTTCCTTAAGCTACTGCCCACAAGACTGTATCCTTAAAATAATTTTAAAAATTAGATTTCATGTTAATTTCATGTGCCCTTTTTTGTCAATTTTTATTTTTTTTATTTATTTTCTAAAATAAAAACTACATATCAGATAAGGACGATTCATGCATTAAAATGAGCACCAGGTCCTCGTCCTTAAGAAGGGTTACTTCTTTGTCCAAATGCCGTTTGCTCTATCTCTTGTAGTTTAGGAGTTGTTGAACACTTTTTGGAGTGGTAGCTGGCCAAAAACATGTGCTTTTTCCGTCATAACTCCCAAACTGTACATCCTACAAGGACGATTTATACACCAAATTGTTTCTAATACATATATACACAAGACTGCATATTCAGAAAAAAGTTTTCTGGAATTTGATTTTTTTTCAAAAATCTTAGTTAAAATTTTTTACATGAATCATAGTTTTTGACGTGGTTTTTTGCGATTTTTTTGATTTTTTAGCCATAACTTCTAAACCATACATCATAAAAGGACGATTTATGCATCAAAATGTTCCTTAAGCTACTGTTCACAAGACTGTATCCTTAAAATAATTTTAAAAATTAGATTTCATGTTAAGTTCATGTGCCCTTTTTTGTCAATTTTTATTTTTTTTATTTATTTTCTAAAATAAAAACTACATATCAGATAAGGACGATTCATGCATTAAAATGAGCACCAGGTCCTCGTCCTTAAGTAGCGTAACTTCTTTGTCCAAATGCCGTTTGCTCTATCTCTTGTAGTTTAGGAGTTGTAGAACACTTTTTGGAGTGGTAGCTGGCCAAAAACATGTGCTTTTTCCGTCATAACTCCCAAACTGTACATCCTACAAGGACGATTTATACACCAAATTGTTTCTAATACATATATACACAAGACTGCATATTCAGAAAAAAGTTTTCTGGAATTTGATTTTTTTTCAAGAATCTTAGTTAAAATTTTTTACATGAATCATAGTTTTTGACGTGGTTTTTTGCGATTTTTTTGATTTTTTAGCCATAACTTCTAAACCATACATCATAAAAGGACGATTTATGCATCAAAATGTTCCTTAAGCTACTGCCCACAAGACTCTATCATTAAAATAATTTTAAAAATTAGATTTCATGTTAAGTTCATGTGCCCTTTTTTGTCAATTTTTATTTTTTTTATTTATTTTCTAAAATAAAAACTACATATCAGATAAGGACGATTCATGCATTAAAATGAGCACCAGGTCCTCGTCCTTAAGTAGGGTTACTTCTTTGTCCAAATGCCGTTTGCTCTATCTCTTGTAGTTTAGGAGTTGTAGAACACTTTTTGGAGTGGTAGCTGGCCAAAAACATGTGCTTTTTCCGTCATAACTCCCAAACTGTACATCCTACAAGGACGATTTATACACCAAATTGTTTCTAATACATATATACACAAGACTGCATATTCAGAAAAAAGTTTTCTGGAATTTGATTTTTTTTCAAGAATCTTAGTTAAAATTTTTTACATGAATCATAGTTTTTGACGTGGTTTTTTGCGATTTTTTTGATTTTTTAGCCATAACTTTTAAACCATACATCATAAAAGGACGATTTATACGTCAAAATGTTCCTTAAGCTACTGCCCACAAGACTGTATCCTTAAAATAATTTTAAAAATTAGATTTCATGTTAATTTCATGTGCCCTTTTTTGTCAATTTTTATTTTTTTTATTTATTTTCTAAAATAAAAACTACATATCAGATAAGGACGATTCATGCATTAAAATGAGCACCAGGTCCTCGTCCTTAAGAAGGGTTACTTCTTTGTCCAAATGCCGTTTGCTCTATCTCTTGTAGTTTAGGAGTTGTTGAACACTTTTTGGAGTGGTAGCTGGCCAAAAACATGTGCTTTTTCCGTCATAACTCCCAAACTGTACATCCTACAAGGACGATTTATACACCAAATTGTTTCTAATACATATATACACAAGACTGCATATTCAGAAAAAAGTTTTCTGGAATTTGATTTTTTTTCAAAAATCTTAGTTAAAATTTTTTACATGAATCATAGTTTTTGACGTGGTTTTTTGCGATTTTTTTGATTTTTTAGCCATAACTTCTAAACCATACATCATAAAAGGACGATTTATGCATCAAAATGTTCCTTAAGCTACTGTTCACAAGACTGTATCCTTAAAATAATTTTAAAAATTAGATTTCATGTTAAGTTCATGTGCCCTTTTTTGTCAATTTTTATTTTTTTTATTTATTTTCTAAAATAAAAACTACATATCAGATAAGGACGATTCATGCATTACTATGAGCACCAGGTCCTCGTCCTTAAGAAGGCATACTCCTTTGTCCAAATGCCGTTTGCTCTATCTCTTGTAGTTTAGGAGTTGTAGAACACTTTTTGGAGTGGTAGCTGGCCAAAAACATGTGCTTTTTCCGTCATAACTCCCAAACTGTACATCCTACAAGGACGATTTATACACCAAATTGTTTCTAATACATATATACACAAGACTGCATATTCAGAAAAAAGTTTTCTGGAATTTGATTTTTTTTTCAAGAATCTTAGTTAAAATTTTTTACATGAATCATAGTTTTTGACGTGGTTTTTTGCGATTTTTTTGATTTTTTAGCCATAACTTCTAAACCATACATCATAAAAGGACGATTTATGCATCAAAATGTTCCTTAAGCTACTGCCCACAAGATTGTATCCTTAAAATAATTTTTGAAAATTAGATTTCATGTTTTCTGGAATTTGATTTTTTTTCAAGAATCTTAGTTAAAATTTTTTACATGAATCATAGTTTTTGACGTGGTTTTTTGCGATTTTTTTGATTTTTTAGCCATAACTTCTAAACCATACATCATAAAAGGACGATTAATGCATCAAAATGTTCCTTAAGCTACTGTTCACAAGACTGTATCCTTAAAATAATTTTAAAAATTAGATTTCATGTTAATTTCATGTGCCCTTTTTTGTCAATTTTTATTTTTTTTATTTATTTTCTAAAATAAAAACTACATATCAGATAAGGACGATTCATGCATTTAAATGAGCACCAGGTCCTCGTCCTTAAGTAGGGTTACTTCTTTGTCCAAATGCCGTTTGCTCTATCTCTTGTAGTTTAGGAGTTGTAGAACACTTTTTGGAGTGGTAGCTGGCCAAAAACATGTGCTTTTTCCGTCATAACTCCCAAACTGTACATCCTACAAGGACGATTTATACACCAAATTGTTTCTAATACATATATACACAAGACTGCATATTCAGAAAAAAGTTTTCTGGAATTTGATTTTTTTCAAGAATCTTAGTTAAAATTTTTTACATGAATCATAGTTTTTGACGTGGTTTTTTGCGATTTTTTTGATTTTTTAGCCATAACTTCTAAACCATACATCATAAAAGGACGATTTATGCATCAAAATGTTACTTAAGCTACAGTTCACAAGATTGTATCCTTAAAATAATTTTAAAAATTAGATTTCATGTTAAGTTCATGTGCCCTTTTTTGTCAATTTTTATTTTTTTTATTTATTTTCTAAAATAAAAACTACATATCAGATAAGGACGATTCATGCATTAAAATGAGCACCAGGTCCTCGTCCTTAAGTAGGGTTACTTCTTTGTCCAAATGCCGTTTGCTCTATCTCTTGTAGTTTAGGAGTTGTAGAACACTTTTTGGAGTGGTAGCTGGCCAAAAACATGTGCTTTTTCCGTCATAACTCCCAAACTGTACATCCTACAAGGACGATTTATACACCAAATTGTTTCTAATACATATATACACAAGACTGCATATTCAGAAAAAAGTTTTCTGGAATTTGATTTTTTTTCAAGAATCTTAGTTAAAATTTTTTACATGAATCATAGTTTTTGACGTGGTTTTTTGCGATTTTTTTGATTTTTTAGCCATAACTTCTAAACCATACATCATAAAAGGACGATTTATGCATCAAAATGTTCCTTAAGCTACAGCTCACAAGATTGTATCCTTAAAATAATTTTAAAAATTAGATTTCATGTTAATTTCATGTGCCCTTTTTTGTCAATTTTTATTTTTTTTATTTATTTTCTAAAATAAAAACTACATATCAGATAAGGACGATTCATGCATTAAAATGAGCACCAGGTCCTCGTCCTTAAGTAGGGTTACTTCTTTGTCCAAATGCCGTTTGCTCTATCTCTTGTAGTTTAGGAGTTGTAGAACACTTTTTGGAGTGGTAGCTGGCCAAAAACATGTGCTTTTTCCGTCATAACTCCCACACAAGACTGCATATTCAGAAAAAAGTTTTCTGGAATTTGATTTTTTTCAAGAATCTTAGTTAAAATTTTTTACATGAATCATAGTTTTTGACGTGGTTTTTTGCGATTTTTTTGATTTTTTAGCCATAACTTCTAAACCATACATCATAAAAGGACGATTTATGCATCAAAATGTTCCTTAAGCTACTGCCCACAAGATTGTATCCTTAAAATAATTTTAAAAATTAGATTTCATGTTAATTTCATGTGCCCTTTTTTGTCAATTTTTATTTTTTTTATTTATTTTCTAAAATAAAAACTACATATCAGATAAGGACGATTCATGCATTAAAATGAGCACCAGGTCCTCGTCCTTAAGTAGGGTTACTTCTTTGTCCAAATGCCGTTTGCTCTATCTCTTGTAGTTTAGGAGTTGTAGAACACTTTTTGGAGTGGTAGCTGGCCAAAAACATGTGCTTTTTCCGTCATAACTCCCAAACTGTACATCCTACAAGGACTATTTATACACCAAATTGTTTCTAATACATATATACACAAGACTGCATATTCAGAAAAAAGTTTTCTGGAATTTGATTTTTTTTTTCAAGAATCTTAGTTAAAATTTTTTACATGAATCATAGTTTTTGACGTGGTTTTTTGCGATTTTTTTTATTTTTTAGCCATAACTTCTAAACCATACATCATAAAAAGACGATTTATGCATCAAAATGTTCCTTAAGCTACTGCCCACAAGATTGTATCCTTAAAATAATTTTAAAAATTAGATTTCATGTTAATTTCATGTGCCCTTTTTTGTCAATTTTTATTTTTTTTATTTATTTTCTAAAATAAAAACTACATATCAGATAAGGACGATTCATGCATTAAAATGAGCACCAGGTCCTCGTCCTTAAGAAGGGTTACTTCTTTGTCCAAATGCCGTTTGCTCTATCTCTTGTAGTTTAGGAGTTGTAGAACACTTTTTGGAGTGGTAGCTGGCCAAAAACATGTGCTTTTTCCGTCATAACTCCCAAACTGTACATCCTACAAGGACGATTTATACACCAAATTGTTTCTAATACATATATACACAAGACTGCATATTCAGAAAAAAGTTTTCTGGAATTTGATTTTTTTTTCAAGAATCTTAGTTAAAATTTTTTACATGAATCATAGTTTTTGACGTGATTTTTTGCGATTTTTTTGATTTTTTAGCCATACATCATAAAAGGACGATTTATGCATCAAAATGTTCCTTAAGCTACTGTTCACAAGATTGTATCCTTAAAATAATTTTAAAAATTAGATTTCATGTTAATTTCATGTGCCCTTTTTTGTCAATTTTTATTTTTTTTATTTATTTTCTAAAATAAAAACTACATATCAGATAAGGACGATTCATGCATTAAAATGAGCACCAGGTCCTCGTCCTTAAGTAGGGTTACTTCTTTGTCCAAATGCCGTTTGCTCTATCTCTTGTAGTTTAGGAGTTGTAGAACACTTTTTGGAGTGGTAGCTGGCCAAAAACATGTGCTTTTTCCGTCATAACTCCCAAACTGTACATCCTACAAGGACGATTTATACACCAAATTGTTTCTAATACATATATACACAAGACTGCATATTCAGAAAAAAGTTTTCTGGAATTTGATTTTTTTTCAAGAATCTTAGTTAAAATTTTTTACATGAATCATAGTTTTTGACGTGGTTTTTTGCGATTTTTTTGATTTTTTAGCCATAACTTCTAAACCATACATCATAAAAGGACGATTTATGCATCAAAATGTTCCTTAAGCTACAGTTCACAAGATTGTATCCTTAAAATAATTTTAAAAATTAGATTTCATGTTAAGTTCATGTGCCCTTTTTTGTCAATTTTTATTTTTTTTATTTATTTTCTAAAATAAAAACTACATATCAGATAAGGACGATTCATGCATTAAAATGAGCACCAGGTCCTCGTCCTTAAGAATGGTTACTTCTTTGTCCAAATGCCGTTTGCTCTATCTCTTGTAGTTTAGGAGTTGTAGAACACTTTTTGGAGTGGTAGCTGGCCAAAAACATGTGCTTTTTCCGTCATAACTCCCAAACTGTACATCCTACAAGGACGATTTATACACCAAATTGTTTCTAATACATATATACACAAGACTGCATATTCAGAAAAAAGTTTTCTGGAATTTGATTTTTTTTCAAGAATCTTAGTTAAAATTTTTTACATGAATCATAGTTTTTGACGTGGTTTTTTGCGATTTTTTTGATTTTTTAGCCATAACTTCTAAACCATACATCATAAAAGGACGATTTATGCATCAAAATGTTCCTTAAGCTACTGTTCACAAGATTGTATCCTTAAAATAATTTTAAAAATTAGATTTCATGTTAAGTTCATGTGCCCTTTTTTGTCAATTTTTATTTTTTTTATTTATTTTCTAAAATAAAAACTACATATCAGATAAGGACGATTCATGCATTAAAATGAGCACCAGGTCCTCGTCCTTAAGTAGGGTTACTTCTTTGTCCAAATGCCGTTTGCTCTATCTCTTGTAGTTTAGGAGTTGTAGAACACTTTTTGGAGTGGTAGCTGGCCAAAAACATGTGCTTTTTCCGTCATAACTCCCAAACTGTACATCCTACAAGGACTATTTATACACCAAATTGTTTCTAATACATATATACACAAGACTGCATATTCAGAAAAAAGTTTTCTGGAATTTGATTTTTTTTCAAAAATCTTAGTTAAAATTTTTTACATGAATCATAGTTTTTGACGTGGTTTTTTGCGATTTTTTTGATTTTTTAGCCATAACTTCTAAACCATACATCATAAAAGGACGATTTATGCATCAAAATGTTCCTTAAGCTACAGTTCACAAGATTGTATCCTTAAAATAATTTTAAAAATTAGATTGCATGTTAAGTTCATGTGCCCTTTTTTTGTCAATTTTTATTTTTTTTATTTATTTTCTAAAATAAAAACTACATATCAGATAAGGACGATTCATGCATTAAAATGAGCACCAGGTCCTCGTCCTTAAGAATGGTTACTTCTTTGTCCAAATGCCGTTTGCTCTATCTCTTGTAGTTTAGGAGTTGTAGAACACTTTTTGGAGTGGTAGCTGGCCAAAAACATGTGCTTTTTCCGTCATAACTCCCAAACTGTACATCCTACAAGGACGATTTATACACCAAATTGTTTCTAATACATATATACACAAGACTGCATATTCAGAAAAAAGTTTTCTGGAATTTGATTTTTTTTCAAGAATCTTAGTTAAAATTTTTTACATGAATCATAGTTTTTGACGTGGTTTTTTGCGATTTTTTTGATTTTTTAGCCATAACTTCTAAACCATACATCATAAAAGGACGATTTATGCATCAAAATGTTCCTTAAGCTACTGTTCACAAGATTGTATCCTTAAAATAATTTTAAAAATTAGATTTCATGTTAAGTTCATGTGCCCTTTTTTGTCAATTTTTATTTTTTTTATTTATTTTCTAAAATAAAAACTACATATCAGATAAGGACGATTCATGCATTAAAATGAGCACCAGGTCCTCGTCCTTAAGAAGGGTTACTTCTTTGTCCAAATGCCGTTTGCTCTATCTCTTGTAGTTTAGGAGTTGTAGAACACTTTTTGGAGTGGTAGCTGGCCAAAAACATGTGCTTTTTCCGTCATAACTCCCAAACCATACATCCTACAAGGACGATTTATACACCAAATTGTTTCTAATACATATATACACAAGACTGCATATTCAGAAAAAAGTTTTCTGGAATTTGATTTTTTTTCAAGAATCTTAGTTAAAATTTTTTACATGAATCATAGTTTTTGACGTGGTTTTTTGCGATTTTTTTGATTTTTTAGCCATAACTTCTAAACCATACATCATAAAAGGACGATTTATGCATCAAAATGTTCCTTAAGCTACTGCCCACAAGATTGTATCCTTAAAATAATTTTAAAAATTAGATTTCATGTTAATTTCATGTGCCCTTTTTTGTCAATTTTTATTTTTTTTATTTATTTTCTAAAATAAAAACTACATATCAGATAAGGACGATTCATGCATTAAAATGAGCACCAGGTCCTCGTCCTTAAGTAGGGTTACTTCTTTGTCCAAATGTCGTTTGCTCTATCTCTTGTAGTTTAGGAGTTGTAGAACACTTTTTGGAGTGGTAGCTGGCCAAAAACATGTGCTTTTTCCGTCATAACTCCCAAACTGTACATCCTACAAGGACGATTTATACACCAAATTGTTTCTAATACATATATACACAGACTGCATATTCAGAAAAAAGTTTTCTGGAATTTGATTTTTTTTCAAGAATCTTAGTTAAAATTTTTTACATGAATCATAGTTTTTGACGTGATTTTTTGCGATTTTTTTGATTTTTTAGCCATAACTTCTAAACCATACATCATAAAAGGACGATTTATGCATCAAAATGTTCCTTAAGCTACTGATCACAAGATTAAATCCTTAAAATAATTTTAAAAATTAGATTTCATGTTAATTTCATGTGCCCTTTTTTGTCAATTTTTATTTTTTTTATTTATTTTCTAAAATAAAAACTACATATCAGATAAGGACGATTCATGCATTAAAATGAGCACCAGATCCTCGTCCTTAAGAATGGTTACTTCTTTGTCCAAATGCCGTTTGCTCTATCTCTTGTAGTTTAGGAGTTGTAGAACACTTTTTGGAGTGGTAGCTGGCCAAAAACATGTGCTTTTTCCGTCATAACTCCCAAACTGTACATCCTACAAGGACGATTTATACACCAAATTGTTTCTAATACATATATACACAAGACTGCATATTCAGAAAAAAGTTTTCTGGAATTTGATTTTTTTTCAAGAATCTTAGTTAAAATTTTTTACATGAATCATAGTTTTTGACGTGATTTTTTGCGATTTTTTTGATTTTTTAGCCATAACTTCTAAACCATACATCATAAAAGGACGATTTATGCATCAAAATGTTCCTTAAGCTACTGTTCACAAGATTAAATCCTTAAAATAATTTTAAGAATTAGATTTCATGTTAATTTCATGTGCCCTTTTTTGTCAATTTTTATTTTTTTTATTTATTTTCTAAAATAAAAACTACATATCAGATAAGGACGATTCATGCATTAAAATGAGCACCAGGTCCTCGTCCTTAAGTAGGGTTACTTCTTTGTCCAAATGCCGTTTGCTCTATCTCTTGTAGTTTAGGAGTTGTAGAACACTTTTTGGAGTGTTAGCTGGCCAAAAACATGTGCTTTTTCCGTCATAACTCCCAAACTGTACATCCTACAAGGACGATTTATACACCAAATTGTTTCTAATACATATATACACAAGACTGCATATTCAGAAAAAAGTTTTCTGGAATTTGATTTTTTTTCAAGAATCTTAGTTAAAATTTTTTACATGAATCATAGTTTTTGACGTGGTTTTTTGCGATTTTTTTGATTTTTTAGCCATAACTTCTAAACCATACATCATAAAAGGACGATTTATGCATCAAAATGTTCCTTATGCTACTGTTCACAAGACTGTATCCTTAAAATAATTTTTAAAATTAGATTTCATGTTAAGTTCATGTGCCCTTTTTTGTCAATTTTTATTTTTTTTATTTATTTTCTAAAATAAAAACTACATATCAGATAAGGACGATTCATGCATTAAAATGAGCACCAGGTCCTCGTCCTTAAGTAGGGTTACTTCTTTGTCCAAATGCCGTTTGCTCTATCTCTTGTAGTTTAGGAGTTGTAGAACACTTTTTGGAGTGGTAGCTGGCCAAAAACATGTGCTTTTTCCGTCATAACTCCCAAACTGTACATCCTACAAGGACGATTTATACACCAAATTGTTTCTAATACATATATACACAAGACTGCATATTCAGAAAAAAGTTTTCTGGAATTTGATTTTTTTTCAAGAATCTTAGTTAAAATTTTTTACATGAATCATAGTTTTTGACGTGGTTTTTTGCGATTTTTTTGATTTTTTAGCCATAACTTCTAAACCATACATCATAAAAGGACGATTTATGCATCAAAATGTTCCTTAAGCTACTGCCCACAAGATTGTATCCTTAAAATAATTTTAAAAATTAGATTTCATGTTAATTTCATGTGCCCTTTTTTGTCAATTTTTATTTTTTTTTATTTATTTTCTAAAATAAAAACTACATATCAGATAAGGACGATTCATGCATTAAAATGAGCACCAGGTCCTCGTCCTTAAGTAGGGTTACTTCTTTGTCCAAATGTCGTTTGCTCTATCTCTTGTAGTTTAGGAGTTGTAGAACACTTTTTGGAGTGGTAGCTGGCCAAAAACATGTGCTTTTTCCGTCATAACTCCCAAACTGTACATCCTACAAGGACGATTTATACACCAAATTGTTTCTAATACATATATACACAAGACTGCATATTCAGAAAAACGTTTTCTGGAATTTGATTTTTTTTTCAAGAATCTTAGTTAAATTTTTTACATGAATCATAGTTTTTGACGTGGTTTTTTGCGATTTTTTTGATTTTTTAGCCATAACTTCTAAACCATACATCATAAAAGGACGATTTATGCATCAAAATGTTCCTTATGCTACTGTTCACAAGACTGTATCCTTAAAATAATTTTAAAAATTAGATTTCATGTTAAGTTCATGTGCCCTTTTTTGTCAATTTTTATTTTTTTTATTTATTTTCTAAAATAAAAACTACATATCAGATAAGGACGATTCATGCATTAAAATGAGCACCAGGTCCTCGTCCTTAAGTAAGGTTACTTCTTTGTCCAAATGCCGTTTGCTCTATCTCTTGTAGTTTAGGAGTTGTAGAACACTTTTTGGAGTGGTAGCTGGCCAAAAGCATGTGCTTTTTCCGTCATAACTCCCAAACTGTACATCCTACAAGGACGATTTATACACCAAATTGTTTCTAATACATATATACACAAGACTGCATATTCAGAAAAAAGTTTTCTGGAATTTGATTTTTTTTCAAGAATCTTAGTTAAAATTTTTTACATGAATCATAGTTTTTGACGTGGTTTTTTGCGATTTTTTTGATTTTTTAGCCATAACTTCTAAACCATACATCATAAAAGGACGATTTATGCATCAAAATGTTCCTTAAGCTACAGTTCACAAGATTGTATCCTTAAAATAATTTTAAAAATTAGATATCATGTTAAGTTCATGTGCCCTTTTTTGTCAATTTTTATTTTTTTTATTTATTTTCTAAAATAAAAACTACATATCAGATAAGGACGATTCATGCATTAAAATGAGCACCAGGGCCTCGTCCTTAAGAATAGTAACTTCTTTGTCCAAATGCCGTTTGCTCTATCTCTTGTAGTTTAGGAGTTGTAGAACACTTTTTGGAGTGGTAGCTGGCCAAAAACATGTGCTTTTTCCGTCATAACTCCCAAACTGTACATCCTACAAGGACGATTTATACACCAAATTGTTTCTAATACATATATACACAAGACTGCATATTCAGAAAAAAGTTTTCTGGAATTTGATTTTTTTTTCAAGAATCTTAGTTAAATTTTTTACATGAATCATAGTTTTTGACGTGGTTTTTTGCGATTTTTTTGATTTTTTAGCCATAACTTCTAAACCATACATCATAAAAGGACGATTTATGCATCAAAATGTTTCTTATGCTACTGTTCACAAGACTGTATCCTTAAAATAATTTTAAAAATTAGATTTCATGTTAAGTTCATGTGCCCTTTTTTGTCAATTTTTATTTTTTTTATTTATTTTCTAAAATAAAAACTACATATCAGATAAGGACGATTCATGCATTAAAATGAGCACCAGGTCCTCGTCCTTAAGTAGGGTTACTTCTTTGTCCAAATGCCGTTTGCTCTATCTCTTGTAGTTTAGGAGTTGTAGAACACTTTTTGGAGTGGTAGCTGGCCAAAAGCATGTGCTTTTTCCGTCATAACTCCCAAACTGTACATCCTACAAGGACGATTTATACACCAAATTGTTTCTAATACATATATACACAAGACTGCATATTCAGAAAAAAGTTTTCTGGAATTTGATTTTTTTTCAAGAATCTTAGTTAAAATTTTTTACATGAATCATAGTTTTTGACGTGGTTTTTTGCGATTTTTTTGATTTTTTAGCCATAACTTCTAAACCATACATCATAAAAGGACGATTTATGCATCAAAATTTTCCTTAAGCTACAGTTCACAAGATTGTATGCTTAAAATAATTTTAAAAATTAGATTTCATGTTAAGTTCATGTGCCCTTTTTTGTCAATTTTTATTTTTTTTATTTATTTTCTAAAATAAAAACTACATATCAGATAAGGACGATTCATGCATTAAAATGAGCACCAGGTCCTCGTCCTTAAGAATGGTAACTTCTTTGTCCAAATGCCGTTTGCTCTATCTCTTGTAGTTTAGGAGTTGTAGAACACTTTTTGGAGTGGTAGCTGGCCAAAAACATGTGCTTTTTCCGTCATAACTCCCAAACTGTACATCCTACAAGGACGATTTATACACCAAATTGTTTCTAATACATATATACACAAGACTGCATATTCAGAAAAAAGTTTTCTGGAATTTGATTTTTTTTCAAGAATCTTAGTTAAAATTTTTTACATGAATCATAGTTTTTGACGTGGTTTTTTGCGATTTTTTTGATTTTTTAGCCATAACTTATAAACCATACATCATAAAAGGACGATTTATGCATCAAAATGTTCCTTAAGCTACTGCCCACAAAACTGTATCCTTAAAATAATTTTAAAAATTAGATTTCATGTTAAGTTCATGTGCCCTTTTTTGTCAATTTTTATTTTTTTTATTTATTTTCTAAAATAAAAACTACATATCAGATAAGGACGATTCATGCATTAAAATGAGCACCAGGTCCTCGTCCTTAAGTAGGGTTACTTCTTTGTCCAAATGCCGTTTGCTCTATCTCTTGTAGTTTAGGAGTTGTAGAACACTTTTTGGAGTGGTAGCTGGCCAAAAACATGTGCTTTTTCCGTCATAACTCCCAAACTGTACATCCTACAAGGACGATTTATACACCAAATTGTTTCTAATACATATATACACAAGACTGCATATTCAGAAAAAAGTTTTCTGGAATTTGATTTTTTTTCAAGAATCTTAGTTAAAATTTTTTACATGAATCATAGTTTTTGACGTGGTTTTTTGCGATTTTTTTGATTTTTTAGCCATAACTTCTAAACCATACATCATAAAAGGACGATTTATGCATCAAAATGTTCCTTAAGCTACTGCCCACAAGATTGTATCCTTAAAATAATTTTAAAAATTAGATTTCATGTTAATTTCATGTGCCCTTTTTTGTCAATTTTTATTTTTTTTATTTATTTTCTAAAATAAAAACTACATATCAGATAAGGACGATTCATGCATTAAAATGAGCACCAGGTCCTCGTCCTTAAGTAGGGTTACTTCTTTGTCCAAATGCCGTTTGCTCTATCTCTTGTAGTTTAGGAGCTGTAGAACACTTTTTGGAGTGGTAGCTGGCCAAAAACATGTGCTTTTTCCGTCATAACTCCCAAACTGTACATCCTACAAGGACGATTTATACACCAAATTGTTTCTAATACATATATACACAAGACTGCATATTCAGAAAAAAGTTTTCTGGAATTTGATTTTTTTTCAAGAATCTTAGTTAAAATTTTTTACATAATCATAGTTTTTGACGTGGTTTTTTGCGATTTTTTTTATTTTTTAGCCATAACTTCTAAACCATACATCATAAAAGGACGATTTATGCATCAAAATGTTCCTTATGCTACTGTTCACAAGACTGTATCCTTAAAATAATTTTAAAAATTAGATTTCATGTTAAGTTCATGTGCCCTTTTTTGTCAATTTTTATTTTTTTTATTTATTTTCTAAAATAAAAACTACATATCAGATAAGGACGATTCATGCATTAAAATGAGCACCAGGTCCTCGTCCTTAAGTAGGGTTACTTCTTTGTCCAAATGCCGTTTGCTCTATCTCTTGTAGTTTAGGAGTTGTAGAACACTTTTTGGAGTGGTAGCTGGCCAAAAACATGTGCTTTTTCCGTCATAACTCCCAAACTGTACATCCTACAAGGACGATTTATACACCAAATTGTTTCTAATACATATATACACAAGACTGCATATTCAGAAAAAAGTTTTCTGGAATTTGATTTTTTTTCAAGAATCTTAGTTAAAATTTTTTACATGAATCATAGTTTTTGACGTGGTTTTTTGCGATTTTTTTGATTTTTTAGCCATAACTTCTAAACCATACATCATAAAAGGACGATTTATGCATCAAAATGTTCCTTATGCTACTGTTCACAAGACTGTATCCTTAAAATAATTTTAAAAATTAGATTTCATGTTAAGTTCATGTGCCCTTTTTTGTCAATTTTTATTTTTTTTATTTATTTTCTAAAATAAAAACTACATATCAGATAAGGACGATTCATGCATTAAAATGAGCACCAGGTCCTCGTCCTTAAGTAGGGTTACTTCTTTGTCCAAATGCCGTTTGCTCTATCTCTTGTAGTTTAGGAGTTGTAGAACACTTTTTGGAGTGGTAGCTGGCCAAAAACATGTGCTTTTTCCGTCATAACTCCCAAACTGTACATCCTACAAGGACGATTTATACACCAAATTGTTTCTAATACATATATACACAAGACTGCATATTCAGAAAAAAGTTTTCTGGAATTTGATTTTTTTTCAAGAATCTTAGTTAAAATTTTTTACATGAATCATAGTTTTTGACGTGGTTTTTTGCGATTTTTTTGATTTTTTAGCCATAACTTCTAAACCATACATCATAAAAGGACGATTTATGCATCAAAATGTTCCTTATGCTACTGTTCACAAGACTGTATCCTTAAAATAATTTTAAAAATTAGATTTCATGTTAAGTTCATGTGCCCTTTTTTGTCAATTTTTATTTTTTTTATTTATTTTCTAAAATAAAAACTACATATCAGATAAGGACGATTCATGCATTAAAATGAGCACCAGGTCCTCGTCCTTAAGTAGGGTTACTTCTTTGTCCAAATGCCGTTTGCTCTATCTCTTGTAGTTTAGGAGTTGTAGAACACTTTTTGGAGTGGTAGCTGGCCAAAAACATGTGCTTTTTCCGTCATAACTCCCAAACTGTACATCCTACAAGGACGATTTATACACCAAATTGTTTCTAATACATATATACACAAGACTGCATATTCAGAAAAAAGTTTTCTGGAATTTGATTTTTTTTCAAGAATCTTAGTTAAAATTTTTTACATGAATCATAGTTTTTGACGTGGTTTTTTGCGATTTTTTTGATTTTTTAGCCATAACTTCTAAACCATACATCATAAAAGGACGATTTATGCATCAAAATATTCCTTATGCTACTGTTCACAAGACTGTATCCTTAAAATAATTTTAAAAATTAGATTTCATGTTAAGTTCATGTGCCCTTTTTTGTCAATTTTTATTTTTTTTATTTATTTTCTAAAATAAAAACTACATATCAGATAAGGACGATTCATGCATTAAAATGAGCACCAGGTCCTCGTCCTTAAGTAGGGTTACTTCTTTGTCCAAATGCCGTTTGCTCTATCTCTTGTAGTTTAGGAGCTGTAGAACACTTTTTGGAGTGGTAGCTGGCCAAAAACATGTGCTTTTTCCATCATAACTCCCAAACTGTACATCCTACAAGGACGATTTATACACCAAATTGTTTCTAATACATATATACACAAGACTGCATATTCAGAAAAAAGTTTTCTGGAATTTGATTTTTTTTCAAGAATCTAGTTAAAATTTTTTACATGAATCATAGTTTTTGACGTGGTTTTTTGCGATTTTTTTTATTTTTTAGCCATAACTTCTAAACCATACATCATAAAAGGCCGATTTATGCATCAAAATGTTCCTTAAGCTACTGCCCACAAGATTGTATCCTTAAAATAATTTTAAAAATTAGATTTCATGTTAATTTCATGTGCCCTTTTTTGTCAATTTTTATTTTTTTTATTTATTTTCTAAAATAAAAACTACATATCAGATAAGGACGATTCATGCATTAAAATGAGCACCAGGTCCTCGTCCTTAAGTAGGGTTACTTCTTTGTCCAAATGCCGTTTGCTCTATCTCTTGTAGTTTAGGAGTTGTAGAACACTTTTTGGAGTGGTAGCTGGCCAAAAACATGTGCTTTTTCCGTCATAACTCCCAAACTGTACATCCTACAAGGACGATTTATACACCAAATTGTTTCTAATACATATATACACAAGACTGCATATTCAGAAAAAAGTTTTCTGGAATTTGATTTTTTTTCAAGAATCTTAGTTAAAATTTTTTACATGAATCATAGTTTTTGACGTGGTTTTTTGCGATTTTTTTGATTTTTTAGCCATAACTTCTAAACCATACATCATAAAAGGACGATTTATGCATCAAAATGTTCCTTAAGCTACAGTTCACAAGATTGTATCCTTAAAATAATTTAAAAAATTAGATTTCATGTTAAGTTCATGTGCCCTTTTTTGTCAATTTTTATTTTTTTTATTTATTTTCTAAAATAAAAACTACATATCAGATAAGGACGATTCATGCATTAAAATGAGCACCAGGTCCTCGTCCTTAAGTAGGGTTACTTCTTTGTCCAAATGCCGTTTGCTCTATCTCTTGTAGTTTAGGAGTTGTAGAACACTTTTTGGAGTGGTAGCTGGCCAAAAACATGTGCTTTTTCCGTCATAACTCCCAAACTGTACATCCTACAAGGACGATTTATACACCAAATTGTTTCTAATACATATATACACAAGACTGCATATTCAGAAAAAAGTTTTCTGGAATTTGATTTTTTTTCAAGAATCTTAGTTAAAATTTTTTACATGAATCATAGTTTTTGACGTGGTTTTTTGCGATTTTTTGATTTTTTAGCCATAACTTCTAAACCATACATCATAAAAGGACGATTTATGCATCAAAATGTTCCTTAAGCTACTGCCCACAAGATTGTATCCTTAAAATAATTTTAAAAATTAGATTTCATGTTAAGTTCATGTGCCCTTTTTTGTCAATTTTTATTTTTTTTATTTATTTTCTAAAATAAAAACTACATATCAGATAAGGACGATTCATGCATTAAAATGAGCACCAGGTCCTCGTCCTTAAGTAGGGTTACTTCTTTGTCCAAATGCCGTTTGCTCTATCTCTTGTAGTTTAGGAGTTGTAGAACACTTTTTGGAGTGGTAGCTGGCCAAAAACATGTGCTTTTTCCGTCATAACTCCCAAACTGTACATCCTACAAGGACGATTTATACACCAAATTGTTTCTAATACATATATACACAAGACTGCATATTCAGAAAAAAGTTTTCTGGAATTTGATTTTTTTTCAAGAATCTTAGTTAAAATTTTTTACATGAATCATAGTTTTTGACGTGGTTTTTTGCGATTTTTTTGATTTTTTAGCCATAACTTCTAAACCATACATCATAAAAGGACGATTTATGCATCAAAATGTTCCTTATGCTACTGTTCACAAGACTGTATCCTTAAAATAATTTTAAAAATTAGATTTCATGTTAAGTTCATGTGCCCTTTTTTGTCAATTTTTATTTTTTTTATTTATTTTCTAAAATAAAAACTACATATCAGATAAGGACGATTCATGCATTAAAATGAGCACCAGGTCCTCGTCCTTAAGTAGGGTTACTTCTTTGTCCAAATGCCGTTTGCTCTATCTCTTGTAGTTTAGGAGCTGTAGAACACTTTTTGGAGTGGTAGCTGGCCAAAAACATGTGCTTTTTCCATCATAACTCCCAAACTGTACATCCTACAAGGACGATTTATACACCAAATTGTTTCTAATACATATATACACAAGACTGCATATTCAGAAAAAAGTTTTCTGGAATTTGATTTTTTTTCAAGAATCTAGTTAAAATTTTTTACATGAATCATAGTTTTTGACGTGGTTTTTTGCGATTTTTTTTATTTTTTAGCCATAACTTCTAAACCATACATCATAAAAGGCCGATTTATGCATCAAAATGTTCCTTAAGCTACTGCCCACAAGATTGTATCCTTAAAATAATTTTAAAAATTAGATTTCATGTTAATTTCATGTGCCCTTTTTTGTCAATTTTTATTTTTTTTATTTATTTTCTAAAATAAAAACTACATATCAGATAAGGACGATTCATGCATTAAAATGAGCACCAGGTCCTCGTCCTTAAGTAGGGTTACTTCTTTGTCCAAATGCCGTTTGCTCTATCTCTTGTAGTTTAGGAGTTGTAGAACACTTTTTGGAGTGGTAGCTGGCCAAAAACATGTGCTTTTTCCGTCATAACTCCCAAACTGTACATCCTACAAGGACGATTTATACACCAAATTGTTTCTAATACATATATACACAAGACTGCATATTCAGAAAAAAGTTTTCTGGAATTTGATTTTTTTTCAAGAATCTTAGTTAAAATTTTTTACATGAATCATAGTTTTTGACGTGGTTTTTTGCGATTTTTTTGATTTTTTAGCCATAACTTCTAAACCATACATCATAAAAGGACGATTTATGCATCAAAATGTTCCTTATGCTACTGTTCACAAGACTGTATCCTTAAAATAATTTTAAAAATTAGATTTCATGTTAATTTCATGTGCCCTTTTTTGTCAATTTTTATTTTTTTTATTTATTTTCTAAAATAAAAACTACATATCAGATAAGGACGATTCATGCATTAAAATGAGCACCAGGTCCTCGTCCTTAAGTAGGGTTACTTCTTTGTCCAAATGCCGTTTGCTCTATCTCTTGTAGTTTAGGAGTTGTAGAACACTTTTTGGAGTGGTAGCTGGCCAAAAACATGTGCTTTTTCCGTCATAACTCCCAAACTGTACATCCTACAAGGACGATTTATACACCAAATTGTTTCTAATACATATATACACAAGACTGCATATTCAGAAAAAAGTTTTCTGGAATTTGATTTTTTTTCAAGAATCTTAGTTAAAATTTTTTACATGAATCATAGTTTTTGACGTGGTTTTTTGCGATTTTTTTGATTTTTTAGCCATAACTTCTAAACCATACATCATAAAAGGACGATTTATGCATCAAAATGTTCCTTAAGCTACAGTTCACAAGATTGTATCCTTAAAATAATTTTAAAAATTAGATTTCATGTTAAGTTCATGTGCCCTTTTTTGTCAATTTTTATTTTTTTTATTTATTTTCTAAAATAAAAACTACATATCAGATAAGGACGATTCATGCATTAAAATGAGCACCAGGTCCTCGTCCTTAAGTAGGGTTACTTCTTTGTCCAAATGCCGTTTGCTCTATCTCTTGTAGTTTAGGAGTTGTAGAACACTTTTTGGAGTGGTAGCTGGCCAAAAACATGTGCTTTTTCCGTCATAACTCCCAAACTGTACATCCTACAAGGACGATTTATACACCAAATTGTTTCTAATACATATATACACAAGACTGCATATTCAGAAAAAAGTTTTCTGGAATTTGATTTTTTTTCAAGAATCATAGTTTTTGACGTGGTTTTTTGCGATTTTTTTGATTTTTTAGCCATAACTTCTAAACCATACATCATAAAAGGACGATTTATGCATCAAAATGTTCCTTAAGCTACAGTTGACAAGATTGTATCCTTAAAATAATTTTAAAAATTAGATTTCATATTAAGTTCATGTGCCCTTTTTTGTCAATTTTTATTTTTTTTATTTATTTTCTAAAATAAAAACTACATATCAGATAAGGACGATTCATGCATTAAAATGAGCACCAGGTCCTCGTCCTTAAGTAGGGTTACTTCTTTGTCCAAATGCCGTTTGCTCTATCTCTTGTAGTTTAGGAGTTGTAGAACACTTTTTGGAGTGGTAGCTGGCCAAAAACATGTGCTTTTTCCGTCATAACTCCCAAACTGTACATCCTACAAGGACGATTTATACACCAAATTGTTTCTAATACATATATACACAAGACTGCATATTCAGAAAAAAGTTTTCTGGAATTTGATTTTTTTTCAAGAATCTTAGTTAAAATTTTTACATGAATCATAGTTTTTGACGTGGTTTTTTGCGATTTTTTTGACTTTTTAGCCATAACTTCTAAACCATACATCATAAAAGGACGATTTATGCATCAAAATGTTCCTTAAGCTACAGTTCACAAGATTGTATCCTTAAAATAATTTTAAAAATTAGATTTCATGTTAAGTTCATGTGCCCTTTTTTGTCAATTTTTATTTTTTTTATTTATTTTCTAAAATAAAAACTACATATCAGATAAGGACGATTCATGCATTAAAATGAGCACCAGGTCCTCGTCCTTAAGTAGGGTTACTTCTTTGTCCAAATGCCGTTTGCTCTATCTCTTGTAGTTTAGGAGTTGTAGAACACTTTTTGGAGTGGTAGCTGGCCAAAAACATGTGCTTTTTCCGTCATAACTCCCAAACTGTACATCCTACAAGGACGATTTATACACCAAATTGTTTCTAATACATATATACACAAGACTGCATATTCAGAAAAAAGTTTTCTGGAATTTGATTTTTTTTCAAGAACCTTAGTTAAAATTTTTTACATGAATCATAGTTTTTGACGTGGTTTTTTGCGATTTTTTTGATTTTTTAGCCATAACTTCTAAACCATACATCATAAAAGGACGATTTATGCATCAAAATGTTCCTTAAGCTACTGCCCACAAGATTGTATCCTTAAAATAATTTTAAAAATTAGATTTCATGTTAATTTCATGTGCCCTTTTTTGTCAATTTTTATTTTTTTATTTATTTTCTAAAATAAAAACTACATATCAGATAAGGACGATTCATGCATTAAAATGAGCACCAGGTCCTCGTCCTTAAGTAGGGTTACTTCTTTGTCCAAATGCCGTTTGCTCTATCTCTTGTAGTTTAGGAGTTGTAGAACACTTTTTGGAGTGGTAGCTGGCCAAAAACATGTGCTTTTTCCGTCATAACTCCCAAACTGTACATCCTACAAGGACGATTTATGCACCAAATTGTTTCTAATACATATATACACAAGACTGCATATTCAGAAAAAAGTTTTCTGGAATTTGATTTTTTTTCAAGAATCTTAGTTAAAATTTTTTATATGAATCATAGTTTTTGACGTGGTTTTTTGCGATTTTTTTGATTTTTTAGCCATAACTTCTAAACCATACATCATAAAAGGACGATTTATGCATCAAAATGTTCCTTAAGCTACTGCCCACAAGATTGTATCCTTAAAATAATTTTAAAAATTAGATTTCATGTTAAGTTCATGTGCCCTTTTTTGTCAATTTTTATTTTTTTTATTTATTTTCTAAAATAAAAACTACATATCAGATAAGGACGATTCATGCATTAAAATGAGCACCAGGTCCTCGTCCTTAAGTAGGGTTACTTCTTTGTCCAAATGCCGTTTGCTCTATCTCTTGTAGTTTAGGAGTTGTAGAACACTTTTTGGAGTGGTAGCTGGCCAAAAACATGTGCTTTTTCCGTCATAACTCCCAAACTGTACATCCTACAAGGACGATTTATACACCAAATTGTTTCTAATACATATATACACAAGACTGCATATTCAGAAAAAAGTTTTCTGGAATTTGATTTTTTTTCAAGAATCTTAGTTAAAATTTTTTACATGAATCATAGTTTTTGACGTGGTTTTTTGCGATTTTTTTGATTTTTTAGCCATAACTTATAAACCATACATCATAAAAGGACGATTTATGCATCAAAATGTTCCTTAAGCTACTGCCCACAAAACTGTATCCTTAAAATAATTTTAAAAATTAGATTTCATGTTAAGTTCATGTGCCCTTTTTTGTCAATTTTTATTTTTTTTATTTATTTTCTAAAATAAAAACTACATATCAGATAAGGACGATTCATGCATTAAAATGAGCACCAGGTCCTCGTCCTTAAGTAGGGTTACTTCTTTGTCCAAATGCCGTTTGCTCTATCTCTTGTAGTTTAGGAGTTGTAGAACACTTTTTGGAGTGGTAGCTGGCCAAAAACATGTGCTTTTTCCGTCATAACTCCCAAACTGTACATCCTACAAGGACGATTTATACACAAAATTGTTTCTAATACATATATACACAAGACTGCATATTCAGAAAAAAGTTTTCTGGAATTTGATTTTTTTTCAAGAATCTTAGTTAAAATTTTTTACATGAATCATAGTTTTTGACGTGGTTTTTTGCGATTTTTTTGATTTTTTAGCCATAACTTCTAAACCATACATCATAAAAGGACGATTTATGCATCAAAATGTTCCTTAAGCTACTGCCCACAAGATTGTATCCTTACAATAATTTTAAAAATTAGATTTCAAGTTAATATCATGTGCCCTTTTTTGTCAATTTTTATTTTTTTTATTTATTTTCTAAAATAAAAACTACATATCAGATAAGGACGATTCATGCATTAAAATGAGCACCAGGTCCTCGTCCTTAAGTAGGGTTACTTCTTTGTCCAAATGCCGTTTGCTCTATCTCTTGTAGTTTAGGAGTTGTAGAACACTTTTTGGAGTGGTAGCTGGCCAAAAACATGTGCTTTTTCCGTCATAACTCCCAAACTGTACATCCTACAAGGACGATTTATACACCAAATTGTTTCTAATACATATATACACAAGACTGCATATTCAGAAAAAAGTTTTCTGGAATTTGATTTTTTTTTCAAGAATCTTAGTTAAAATTTTTTACATGAATCATAGTTTTTGACGTGGTTTTTTGCGATTTTTTTGATTTTTTAGCCATAACTTCTAAACCATACATCATAAAAGGACGATTTATGCATCAAAATGTTCCTTATGCTACTGTTCACAAGACTGTATCCTTAAAATAATTTTAAAAATTAGATTTCATGTTAAGTTCATGTGCCCTTTTTTGTCAATTTTTATTTTTTTTATTTATTTTCTAAAATAAAAACTACATATCAGATAAGGACGATTCATGCATTAAAATGAGCACCAGGTCCTCGTCCTTAAGTAGGGTTACTTCTTTGTCCAAATGCCGTTTGCTCTATCTCTTGTAGTTTAGAAGTTGTAGAACACTTTTTGGAGTGGTAGCTGGTCAAAAACATGTGCTTTTTCCGTCATAACTCCCAAACTGTACATCCTACAAGAACGATTTATACACCAAATTGTTTCTAATACATATATATACAAGACTGCATATTCAGAAAAAAGTTTTCTGGAATTTGATTTTTTTTCAAGAATCTTAGTTAAAATTTTTTACATGAATCATAGTTTTTGACGTGGTTTTTTGCGATTTTTTTGATTTTTTAGCCATAACTTCTAAACCATACATCATAAAAGGACGATTTATGCATCAAAATGTTCCTTAAGCTACAGTTCACAAGATTGTATCCTTAAAATAGTTTTAAAATTAGATTTCATGTTAAGTTCATGTGCCCTTTTTTGTTAATTTTTATTTTTTTTATTTATTTTCTAAAATAAAAACTACATATCAGATAAGGACGATTCATGCATTAAAATGAGCACCAGGTCCTCGTCCTTAAGTAGGGTTACTTCTTTGTCCAAATGCCGTTTGCTCTATCTCTTGTAGTTTAGGAGTTGTAGAACACTTTTTGGAGTGGTAGCTGGCCAAAAACATGTGCTTTTTCCGTCATAACTCCCAAACTGTACATCCTACAAGGACGATTTATACACCAAATTGTTTCTAATACATATATACACAAGACTGCATATTCAGAAAAAAGTTTTCTGGAATTTGATTTTTTTTCAAGAATCTTAGTTAAAATTTTTTACATGAATCATAGTTTTTGACGTGGTTTTTTGCGATTTTTTTGATTTTTTAGCCATAACTTCTAAACCATACATCATAAAAGGACGATTTATGCATCAAAATGTTCCTTAAGCTACAGTTCACAAGATTGTATCCTTAAAATAATTTTAAAAATTAGATTTCATGTTAAGTTCATGTGCCCTTTTTTATCAATTTTTATTTTTTTTATTTATTTTCTAAAATAAAAACTACATATCAGATAAGGACGATTTATGCATTAAAATGAGCACCAGGTCCTCGTCCTTAAGTAGGGTTACTTCTTTGTCCAAATGCTGTTTGCTCTATCTCTTGTAGTTTAGGAGTTGTAGAACACTTTTTGGAGTGGTAGCTGGCCAAAAACATGTGCTTTTTCCGTCATAACTCCCAAACTGTACATCCTACAAGGACGATTTATACACCAAATTGTTTCTAATACATATATACACAAGACTGCATATTCAGAAAAAAGTTTTCTGGAATTTGATTTTTTTTCAAGAATCTTAGTTAAAATTTTTTACATGAATCATAGTTTTTGACGTGGTTTTTTGCGATTTTTTTGATTTTTTAGCCATAACTTCTAAACCATACATCATAAAAGGACGATTTATGCATCAAAATGTTCCTTAAGTTACAGTTCACAAGATTGTATCCTTAAAATAATTTTAAAAATTAGATTTCATGTTAAGTTCATGTGCCCTTTTTTGTCAATTTTTTTTTTTTTTATTTATTTTCTAAAATAAAAACTACATATCAGATAAGGACGATTTATGCATTAAAATGAGCACCAGGTCCTCGTCCTTAAGTAGGGTTACTTCTTTGTCCAAATGCTGTTTGCTCTATCTCTTGTAGTTTAGGAGTTGTAGAACACTTTTTGGAGTGGTAGCTGGCCAAAAACATGTGCTTTTTCCGTCATAACTCCCAAACTGTACATCCTACAAGGACGATTTATACACCAAATTGTTTCTAATACATATATACACAAGACTGCATATTCAGAAAAAAGTTTTCTGGAATTTGATTTTTTTTCAAGAATCTTAGTTAAAATTTTTTACATGAATCATAGTTTTTGACGTGGTTTTTTGCGATTTTTTTGATTTTTTAGCCATAACTTCTAAACCATACATCATAAAAGGACGATTTATGCATCAAAATGTTCCTTAAGCTACAGTTCACAAGATTGTATCCTTAAAATAATTTTAAAAATTAGATTTCATGTTAAGTTCATGTGCCCTTTTTTGTCAATTTTTATTTTTTTTATTTATTTTCTAAAATAAAAACTACATATCAGATAAGGACGATTCATGCATTAAAATGAGCACCAGGTCCTCGTCCTTAAGTAGGGATACTTCTTTGTCCAAATGCCGTTTGCTCTATCTCTTGTAGTTTAGGAGTTGTAGAACACTTTTTGGAGTGGTAGCTGGCCAAAAACATGTGCTTTTTCCGTCATAACTCCCAAACTGTACATCCTACAAGGACGATTTATACACCAAATTG
Source organism: Dichetophora obliterata (assembly GCA_963920525.1). Lineage (NCBI taxonomy): Eukaryota > Metazoa > Arthropoda > Insecta > Diptera > Sciomyzidae > Dichetophora > Dichetophora obliterata. The sequence continues at coordinate 28,859,789 of OY986437.1, forward strand.
TTTCTAATACATATATACACAAGACTGCATATTCAGAAAAAAGTTTTCTGGAATTTAATTTTTTTTCAAGAATCTTGTTAAAATTTTTTACATGAATCATAGTTTTTGACGTGGTTTTTTGCGATTTTTTTGATTTTTTAGCCATAACTTCTAAACCATACATCATAAAAGGACGATTTATGCATCAAAATGTTCCTTAAGCTACTGCCCACAAGATTGTATCCTTAAAATAATTTTAAAAATTAGATTTCATGTTAATTTCATGTGCCCTTTTTTGTCAATTTTTATTTTTTTTATTTATTTTCTAAAATAAAAACTACATATCAGATAAGGACGATTCATGCATTAAAATGAGCACCAGGTCCTCGTCCTTAAGTAGCGTTACTTCTTTGTCCAAATGCCGTTTGCTCTATCTCTTGTAGTTTAGGAGTTGTAGAACACTTTTTGGAGTGGTAGCTGGCCAAAAACATGTGCTTTTTCCGTCATAACTCCCAAACTGTACATCCTACAAGGACGATTTATACACCAAATTGTTTCTAATACATATATACACAAGACTGCATATTCAGAAAAAAGTTTTCTGGAATTTAATTTTTTTTCAAGAATCTTGTTAAAATTTTTTACATGAATCATAGTTTTTGACGTGGTTTTTTGCGATTTTTTTGATTTTTTAGCCATAACTTCTAAACCATACATCATAAAAGGACGATTTATGCATCAAAATGTTCCTTAAGCTACTGCCCACAAGATTGTATCCTTAAAATAATTTTAAAAATTAGATTTCATGTTAATTTCATGTGCCCTTTTTTGTCAATTTTTATTTTTTTTATTTATTTTCTAAAATAAAAACTACATATCAGATAAGGACGATTCATGCATTAAAATGAGCACCAGGTCCTCGTCCTTAAGTAGGGTTACTTCTTTGTCCAAATGCCGTTTGCTCTATCTCTTGTAGTTTAGGAGTTGTAGAACACTTTTTGGAGTGGTAGCTGGCCAAAAACATGTGCTTTTTCCGTCATTACTCCCAAACTGTACATCCTACAAGGACGATTTATACACCAAATTGTTTCTAATACATATATACACAAGACTGCATATTCAGAAAAAAGTTTTCTGGAATTTGATTTTTTTTCAAGAATCTTAGTTAAAATTTTTTACATGAATCATAGTTTTTGACGTGGTTTTTTGCGATTTTTTTGCTTTTTTAGCCATAACTTCTTAACCATACATCATAAAAGGACGATTTATGCATCAAAATGTTCCTTAAGCTACTGCCCACAAGATTGTATCCTTAAAATAATTTTTAAAATTAGATTTCATGTTAATTTCATGTGCCCTTTTTTGTCAATTTTTATTTTTTTTATTTATTTTCTAAAATAAAAACTACATATCAGATAAGGACGATTCATGCATTAAAATGAGCACCAGGTCCTCGTCCTTAAGTAGGGTTACTTCTTTGTCCAAATGCCGTTTGCTCTATCTCTTGTAGTTTAGGAGTTGTAGAACACTTTTTGGAGTGGTAGCTGGCCAAAAACATGTGCTTTTTCCGTCATAACTCCCAAACTGTACATCCTACAAGGACGATTTATGCACCAAATTGTTTCTAATACATATATACACAAGACTGCATATTCAGAAAAAAGTTTTCTGGTTTTTGATTTCTTTTCAAGAATCTTAGTTAAAATTTTTTACATGAATCATAGTTTTTGACGTGGTTTTTTGCGATTTTTTTGATTTTTTAGCCATAACTTCTAAACCATACATCATAAAAGGACGATTTATGCATCAAAATGTTCCTTAAGCTACTGCCCACAAGATTGTATCCTTAAAATAATTTTAAAAATTATATTTCATGTTAAGTTCATGTGCCCTTTTTTGTCAATTTTTATTTTTTTTATTTATTTTCTAAAATAAAAACTACATATCAGATAAGGACGATTCATGCATTAAAATGAGCACCAGGTCCTCGTCCTTAAGTAGGGTTACTTCTTTGTCCAAATGCCGTTTGCTCTATCTCTTGTAGTTTAGGAGTTGTAGAACACTTTTTGGAGTGGTAGCTGGCCAAAAACATGTGCTTTTTCCGTCATAACTCCCAAACTGTACATCCTACAAGGACGATTTATGCACCAAATTGTTTCTAATACATATATACACAAGACTGCATATTCAGAAAAAAGTTTTCTGGAATTTGATTTTTTTTCAAGAATCTTAGTTAAAATTTTTTACATGAATCATAGTTTTTGACGTGGTTTTTTGCGATTTTTTTGATTTTTTAGCCATAACTTCTAAACCATACATCATAAAAGGACGATTTATGCATCAAAATGTTCCTTAAGCTACAGTTCACAAGATTGTATCCTTAAAATAATTTTAAAAATTAGATTTCATGTTAAGTTCATGTGCCCTTTTTTGTCAATTTTTATTTTTTTTATTTATTTTCTAAAATAAAAACTACATATCAGATAAGGACGATTCATGCATTAAAATGAGCACCAGGTCCTCGTCCTTAAGTAGGGTTACTTCTTTGTCCAAATGCCGTTTGCTCTATCTCTTGTAGTTTAGGAGTTGTAGAACACTTTTTGGAGTGGTAGCTGGCCAAAAACATGTGCTTTTTCCGTCATAACTCCCAAACTGTACATCCTACAAGGACGATTTATACACCAAATTGTTTCTAATACATATATACACAAGACTGCATATTCAGAAAAAAGTTTTCTGGAATTTGATTTTTTTTCAAGAATCTTAGTTAAAATTTTTTACATGAATCATAGTTTTTGACGTGGTTTTTTGCGATTTTTTTGATTTTTTAGCCATAACTTCTAAACCATACATCATAAAAGGACGATTTATGCATCAAAATGTTCCTTAAGCTACTGCCCACAAGATTGTATCCTTAAAATAATTTTAAAAATTATATTTCATGTTAAGTTCATGTGCCCTTTTTTGTCAATTTTTATTTTTTTTATTTATTTTCTAAAATAAAAACTACATATCAGATAAGGACGATTCATGCATTAAAATGAGCACCAGGTCCTCGTCCTTAAGTAGGGTTACTTCTTTGTCCAAATGCCGTTTGCTCTATCTCTTGTAGTTTAGGAGTTGTAGAACACTTTTTGGAGTGGTAGCTGGCCAAAAACATGTGCTTTTCCCGTCATAACTCCGAAACTGTACATCCTACAAGGACGATTTATACACCAAATTGTTTCTAATACATATATACACAAGACTGCATATTCAGAAAAAAGTTTTCTGGAATTTGATTTTTTTTTCAAGAATCTTAGTTAAATTTTTTACATGAATCATAGTTTTTGACGTGGTTTTTTGCGATTTTTTTGATTTTTTAGCCATAACTTCTAAACCATACATCATAAAAGGACGATTTATGCATCAAAATGTTCCTTATGCTACTGTTCACAAAACTGTATCCTTAAAATAATTTTAAAAATTAGATTTCATGTTAATTTCATGTGCCCTTTTTTGTCAATTTTTATTTTTTTTATTTATTTTCTAAAATAAAAACTACATATCAGATAAGGACGATTCATGCATTAAAATGAGCACCAGGTCCTCGTCCTTAAGTAGGGTTACTTCTTTGTCCAAATGCCGTTTGCTCTATCTCTTGTAGTTTAGGAGTTGTAGAACACTTTTTGGAGTGGTAGCTGGCCAAAAACATGTGCTTTTTCCGTCATAACTCCCAAACTGTACATCCTACAAGGACGATTTATACACCAAATTGTTTCTAATACATATATACACAAGACTGCATATTCAGAAAAAAGTTTTCTGGAATTTGATTTTTTTTCAAGAATCTTAGTTAAAATTTTTTACATGAATCATAGTTTTTGACGTGGTTTTTCGCGATTTTTTTGATTTTTTAGCCATAACTTCTAAACCATACATCATAAAAGGACGATTTATGCATCAAAATGTTCCTTAAGCTACTGTTCACAAGATTAAATCCTTAAAATAATTTTAAAAATTAGATTTCATGTTAAGTTCATGTGCCCTTTTTTGTCAATTTTTATTTTTTTTATTTATTTTCTAAAATAAAAACTACATATCAGATAAGGACGATTCATGCATTAAAATGAGCACCAGGTCCTCGTCCTTAAGTAGGGTTACTTCTTTGTCCAAATGCCGTTTGCTCTATCTCTTGTAGTTTAGGAGTTGTAGAACACTTTTTGGAGTGGTAGCTGGCCAAAAACATGTGCTTTTTCCGTCATAACTCCCAAACTGTACATCCTACAAGGACGATTTATACACCAAATTGTTTCTAATACATATATACACAAGACTGCATATTCAGAAAAAAGTTTTCTGGAATTTGATTTTTTTTCAAGAATCTTAGTTAAAATTTTTTACATGAATCATAGTTTTTGACGTGGTTTTTTGCGATTTTTTTGATTTTTTAGCCATAACTTCTAAACCATACATCATAAAAGGACGATTTATGCATCAAAATGTTCCTTAAGCTACAGTTCACAAGATTGTATCCTTAAAATAATTTTAAAAATTAGATTTCATGTTAAGTTCATGTGCCCTTTTTTGTCAATTTTTATTTTTTTTATTTATTTTCTAAAATAAAAACTACATATCAGATAAGGACGATTCATGCATTAAAATGAGCACCAGGTCCTCGTCCTTAAGTAGGGTTACTTCTTTGTCCAAATGCCGTTTGCTCTATCTCTTGTAGTTTAGGAGTTGTAGAACACTTTTTGGAGTGGTAGCTGGCCAAAAACATGTGCTTTTTCCGTCATAACTCCCAAACTGTACATCCTACAAGGACGATTTATACACCAAATTGTTTCTAATACATATATACACAAGACTGCATATTCAGAAAAAAGTTTTCTGGAATTTGATTTTTTTTCAAGAATCTTAGTTAAAATTTTTTACATGAATCATAGTTTTTGACGTGGTTTTTTGCGATTTTTTTGATTTTTTAGCCATAACTTCTAAACCATACATCATAAAAGGACGATTTATGCATCAAAATGTTCCTTAAGCTACTGCCCACAAGATTGTATCCTTAAAATAATTTTAAAAATTAGATTTCATGTTAATATCATGTGCCCTTTTTTGTCAATTTTTATTTTTTTTATTTATTTTCTAAAATAAAAACTACATATCAGATAAGGACGATTCATGCATTAAAATGAGCACCAGGTCCTCGTCCTTAAGTAGGGTTACTTCTTTGTCCAAATGCCATTTGCTCTATCTCTTGTAGTTTAGGAGTTGTAGAGCACTTTTTGGAGTGGTAGCTGGCCAAAAACATGTGCTTTTTCCGTCATAACTCCCAAACTGTACATCCTACAAGGACGATTTATACACCAAATTGTTTCTAATACATATATACACAAGACTGCATATTCAGAAAAAGTTTTCTGGAATTTGATTTTTTTTCAAGAATCTTAGTTAAAATTTTTTACATGAATCATAGTTTTTGACGTGGTTTTTTGCGATTTTTTGATTTTTTAGCCATAACTTCTAAACCATACATCATAAAAGGACGATTTATGCATCAAAATGTTCCTTAAGCTACAGTTCACAAGATTGTATCCTTAAAATAATTTAAAAAATTAGATTTCATGTTAAGTTCATGTGCCCTTTTTTGTCAATTTTTATTTTTTTTATTTATTTTCTAAAATAAAAACTACATATCAGATAAGGACGATTCATGCATTAAAATGAGCACCAGGTCCTCGTCCTTAAGTAGGATTACTTCTTTGTCCAAATGCCGTTTGCTCTATCTCTTGTAGTTTAGGAGTTGTAGAACACTTTTTGGAGTGGTAGCTGGCCAAAAACATGTGCTTTTTCCGTCATAACTCCCAAACTGTACATCCTACAAGGACGATTTATACACCAAATTGTTTCTAATACATATATACACAAGACTGCATATTCAGAAAAAAGTTTTCTGGAATTTGATTTTTTTTCAAGAATCTTAGTTAAAATTTTTTACATGAATCATAGTTTTTGACGTGGTTTTTTGCGATTTTTTTGATTTTTTAGCCATAACTTCTAAACCATACATCATAAAAGGACGATTTATGCATCAAAATGTTCCTTATGCTACTGTTCACAAGACTGTATCCTTAAAATAATTTTAAAAATTAGATTTCATGTTAAGTTCATGTGCCCTTTTTTGTCAATTTTTATTTTTTTTATTTATTTTCTAAAATAAAAACTACATATCAGATAAGGACGATTCATGCATTAAAATGAGCACCAGGTCCTCGTCCTTAAGTAGGGTTACTTCTTTGTCCAAATGCCGTTTGCTCTATCTCTTGTAGTTTAGGAGTTGTAGAACACTTTTTGGAGTGGTAGCTGGCCAAAAACATGTGCTTTTTCCGTCATAACTCCCAAACTGTACATCCTACAAGGACGATTTATACACCAAATTGTTTCTAATACATATATACACAAGACTGCATATTCAGAAAAAAGTTTTCTGGAATTTGATTTTTTTTCAAAAATCTTAGTTAAAATTTTTTACATGAATCATAGTTTTTGACGTGGTTTTTTGCGATTTTTTTGATTTTTTAGCCATAACTTCTAAACCATACATCATAAAAGGACGATTTATGCATCAAAATGTTCCTTAAGCTACAGTTCACAAGATTGTATCCTTAAAATAATTTTAAAAATTAGATTTCATGTTAAGTTCATGTGCCCTTTTTTGTCAATTTTTATTTTTTTTATTTATTTTCTAAAATAAAAACTACATATCAGATAAGGACGATTCATGCATTAAAATGAGCACCAGGTCCTCGTCCTTAAGTAGGGTTACTTCTTTGTCCAAATGCCGTTTGCTCTATCTCTTGTAGTTTAGGAGTTGTAGAACACTTTTTGGAGTGGTAGCTGGCCAAATACATGTGCTTTTTCCGTCATAACTCCCAAACTATACATCCTACAAGGACGATTTATACACCAAATTGTTTCTAATACATATATACACAAGACTGCATATTCAGAAAAAAGTTTTCTGGAATTTGATTTTTTTTCAAGAATCTTAGTTACAATTTTTTACATGAATCATAGTTTTTGACGTGGTTTTTTGCGATTTTTTTGATTTTTTAGCCATAACTTCTAAACCATACATCATAAAAGGACGATTTATGCATCAAAATGTTCCTTATGCTACTGTTCACAAGACTGTATCCTTAAAATAATTTTAAAAATTAGATTTCATGTTAAGTTCATGTGCCCTTTTTTGTCAATTTTTATTTTTTTTATTTATTTTCTAAAATAAAAACTACATATCAGATAAGGACGATTCATGCATTAAAATGAGCACCAGGTCCTCGTCCTTAAGTAGGGTTACTTCTTTGTCCAAATGCCGTTTGCTCTATCTCTTGTAGTTTAGGAGTTGTAGAACACTTTTTGGAGTGGTAGCTGGCCAAAAACATGTGCTTTTTCCGTCATAACTCCCAAACTGTACATCCTACAAGGACGATTTATACACCAAATTGTTTCTAATACATATATACACAAGACTGCATATTCAGAAAAAAGTTTTCTGGAATTAGATTTTTTTTTCAAGAATCTTGTTAAAATTTTTTACATGAATCATAGTTTTTGACGTGGTTTTTTGCGATTTTTTTGATTTTTTAGCCATAACTTCTAAACCATACATCATAAAAGGACGATTTATGCATCAAAATGTTCCTTAAGCTACAGTTCACAAGATTGTATCCTTAAAATAATTTTTAAAATTAGATTTCATGTTAAGTTCATGTGCCCTTTTTTGTCAATTTTTATTTTTTTTATTTATTTTCTAAAATAAAAACTACATATCAGATAAGGACGATTAATGCATTAAAATGAGCACCAGGTCCTCGTCCTTAAGAAGGGTAACTTCTTTGTCCAAATGCCGTTTGCTCTATCTCTTGTAGTTTAGGAGTTGTAGAACACTTTTTGGAGTGGTAGCTGGCCAAAAACATGTGCTTTTTCCGTCATAACTCCCAAACTGTACATCCTACAAGGACGATTTATACACCAAATTGTTTCTAATACATATATACACAAGACTGCATATTCAGAAAAAAGTTTTCTGGAATTTGATTTTTTTTCAAGAATCTTAGTTAAAATTTTTTACATGAATCATAGTTTTTGACGTGGTTTTTTGCGATTTTTTTGATTTTTTAGCCATAACTTCTAAACCATACATCATAAAAGGACGATTTATGCATCAAAATGTTCCTTAAGCTACAGTTCACAAGATTGTATCCTTAAAATAATTTTAAAAATTAGATTTCATGTTAAGTTCATGTG